>CM052349.1:9419218-9880703 GCA_028551395.1 Casuarina glauca | reverse complement strand
GTTTATACATGTGGCGCCAAGTATGAGGACTGAGGGAAATACGTGCAGCATATATTTTGAAGGAGTGCATTACAGGAAGAGAATCATATCTATATAAATACCCAGTAGCACTTCTAGCATCCTAGTAATATTGTCACAAGCTGATTCACTACATTCATTACAACAACGTCTTTAGTTCTGCGATTGGGCCGTCAGAAAGATGTAAAGCATTCATGTTCCGATGAATTCGAGTCATCACAAGGAGAGTGATTGTGTCTACCTTCATAGGTTGTTATCACCATTCGACAATCCTCTGACAATCGTTCAACTCTCTTCTTCACTCGGCAGTTGTTATGGGTACATCGGTAATAACTTCTGCCATTGGTGCAAAAACAAAGAAATCTTTAATATAGTTTCTACGCAAGAAAGGTACAGCAAATGCTTTGATAAACGTCAATAATTGGTGCCCTAGCACTTTCAATGATGCATGAAAAAGACAATCATTTTCTCCTAACAATCATATGTAATGACATGCAGAGGGAGAAATATGCAGCTACATTGTCATCACTTCATATTAGTATTGTAAAATCAATCATGCCCCCTGTTGTACATGGCCCAGTTTATCATGTAGCTTATCTCAACTTGTCATCCGGTAGTCCAACGGATGATTTCCCTGTCTCATGCACCAATTCATTTCTTACATCATGGATCCTCATATGCTTTGTTCTCAGTTCAATGCCATCCCTGCTATACATTTGCTCTGAGTATGTTGTTTCTCAACTTCGAGAGTAGTACACCGCCCTAGTTATACTAAGCCTCCCACTTGTCAACTTATAATATCCTTTTCTCACCTCATCATAGGAGCAACGGAAATTTTTCTAACCAATAGAAATTATGGACAAAGAGGTAAAACATTTCTTATATTGGTGAGGCACAAGTGAATTTGAACCAAGCCTATACTGTCTATTAACTCCCTCCTTACCTTCTTCGCACTACCAGAACGTCCCTCATCTATCCTCCACACTTCTACAACTACCATTCTCCCCCACCTTCCTGCCTCTACCATCTTCTCCTCATCCCTCGCGCCAGCCTCCTATCTTCTCTTCTTTCTCTCCATTATTCATTCCCATCATCAGCAACACCACATTTCCCTACTCCTCACCATTCCTCCAACCTCCATTGCCTTGATTGCAACCACCATGGCTAATCAACTCTACAGTTTTTTTTTGGTTCTCTTTTGGTTTTATTTTAGATATTTTTCAAAGAATTATGGATTGGAATCTTATTTTAGAATCTAAACAAAAAATTTTATTTAAAATATTTTGCTTCGAATTAGACATTTATTTATTTCTTTTTCTGTTACTAAAATTTGACTTAGCATCCAAGATCAACTTCTCTCTTTCTAGTATGTGTTACTGCCTAAAATATTTATGCAAGTTTTTTGGGTACTCATTGCACATCCAAGTTTTCTCAGTAACAACTACCTTTTACGGAATGATTCACTCCTAGAAGAGTTTTTGATAACTAAGTGGTTTACAAAATTCTAAATCGAATCATTGACCCAACTACTTCAGAATTTGCATATTAACTCCAACCAATTGATGAACAGGCTGGTTAAACCAATCAAACCTTGAAAGAATGGGTTGGGATTATTGGAGGTGAAAAACCAATCAAGGTAAAAAGTGGAGTTATCGTGGAAACTAGCTTCTTGTTCTAAGTTTGAGGTTTATGGTCACTATACATAAAGGTATCCTCAAACTAATGTTTTGTCCATGGAAACATCAACTACGCAACCATGCAAGTTGAGTAAGGTAAAGCTGGGCACAGGGTTAGAGAAGGAATTCTGGGTAGAGCAAGGAAACTTTACAAGGAAGTTCAAAAAATGTAAGATTTGTAGGTTTCGTTTCAGCTGTGCTGTCTTGTCTTGCGGAAAACGAGGCATCAATAGTGGCCTTAAGAAAAATTGGACATAATCATTCAATGACGAAATTCAAGGCTTTGAGGTATTGCTGCAGAGGGCACTCGTGCAATGATGAAGAGTAGGAGAAGCCTTAACACTTTCTCACTCCATCGCTTCAGCAAAAAATATCATGGCAATTAGAAGTGGACAAACGATGATTATTAGAGCTAAAACTCATGAAATAAAGGTGGCAAGGTTCCAAGTATAACAGAGGTTAGTTCTATCCCTATGACTATCACCTTAGTTGCGTTAACCTAGTCCTTTAGGTTATGATGGTTGGCGGCCGATGGTTGGCGGCCTAAAGTTTAATCTTAGAGCTCTAGCGTGTCAGTGTCAAGGAGAATTGTTCGTGTAGTGCACGAGATTGCATTAGGCTAGAGGATTTCTAATGCACCCCTTGCGTTTTATTCAACACAAATATTCACCTTATTAAAAAGAATTCCATGAGTTTTAACTATCGATTGTTCTTGTACCGCTCTTAAGGCATGTCAGTCTTATTATTGGTCTCCTATTCAAAAGTTTAAGGGTTTTACAGATCTGGGGTTGCGTGTTTGCAAGGCTTTTCTCCCTTCGACTTCTTCGATTCCTAGCTCGTGGAAACATTTAAACCGCAGCTTCACAAGCTTTCCAAGAGGACCTGGAGTCCAAGACCATGGATGACATAATATTCAGCAACTTTGCCGGTGTACTTTTTTTTTCCCATTTTTTTTTTTCTATGGCTGTTTGTAGAAACAAGCTTTCTCTCAGGCTTTCTAAACCATGGCAAAACTTGTAGAAAGATAAGCAATAACAGAACCTATGAAAAAATACTTCCTATTAAAGCAGAAAGCAACCAAACGATAACCTAGCATGTGCCGCTACAGCGAGGCCTGACCAACCGTTCATCGTTTTTCCTGTTGCTGGGAAGGTGTTAGTTTTTTGTTAAGCTCCTTCATATTTATCTCCCTCATTGTTCAAAGCTTTATTTCAGAGATCAGTGGAAGATAAAATCGAACCTTATGTGCTCCATAGATTGATACCTTAATGCACATGATAATAGGTCCCAAAGATTGTCTTTTGTGCATTGTCAATATAGATGTTGAACTCGTGACTCTTGTTTATAGAAAATTCTTGTAGTTCATCGTTGCCTTCTGCACCTATGTAGATGTTGTGGGAGTTGATCAAAATCAGCGCCAGAAGGATGTTGAATAGGCTGAATATTTATTTAAAGAAAAGAGAGAGAGACAGAGATCAAAAGAACACCAACACTAATGGATTCCGCTTTTCCGCTAGCTTTGATATTTCCATGTAACATTTCCCTAAATGAGGAGAAGATTACCAGAAGAGGGCTCTCGACACCCTAACGCTAATGGCTATAGGATACTCCTTCTAACCCTAAACCGTAAGCAAGACTTCCATAAACAGGCCCAGTCACCCAATGAAAGAAGTAAAAGCCTAAGGGTGCAAGGGTTGTAAATTTCGTAATGGAGGCAGTCTAGCCAAACTATTTACTCAATGAAATTTAAGTGACTACATCCTATATTCATTTCGCAATAAGTCACAGAAAAAGTCCTTACGCCTAATATGTTCTTTAAAGGAACCATTCATAAAATGAAAGAATAAATCGTGCCAAAATGTTTTGATGCATCTTCACTACTTAGTTTTATCGGAAGAGTAGAAACAAAGAGTTTGCTGGCTTTAAAAAGCTCTTCACAATGACAAATATGCAAAAATGCACTATACTTTGAAAGTGTTTTAAGTTGACAGTCACACGGAAAAAGAAATTTCACACGCATCAAAGCCCTCCCCAAGATGCCTATTAGCTATAGCTACACTAAAGCGATAGGCTTCTGGTTCTTGGATGCCTCCAGGACTTCCCTGGGTTGAACTAAGACCTCTTCCTGACCACTTCGCTACACAAAGGCCAATAGTTCACAAGCATAGATTGGAAATTTTGAAAATGCATGTTAGGCTGCGGAACGAATTCAAAAAATGTGAAGATATGGATTGAGAAAATGCAAATCACTTGCCAGTGTCCTTTTTAGGCCGAACGTGAGCCCGTTCTGGAGAACTTGTCTGATTCCCCAACCAACTATAGAAGATCCAATTGGGTAAAGGACAATACGTCTAAAAGTATCCCCTAGTTTCTCTCTTTATTTTGTTGTTTAGTTCTTCTGTTTTTGCATCACAAAAGAAGCCTAATGCATAGGCAACTATCGCTATTCTCTTTTGCTTAATTAACTGCGAGAGCAAATGTCAGAAATCATTCCTTCAAGTACTTCTGTACTTATATTGTTTCTACATTTTTTTTGGGATAAACTACTGATGGCCATCTAAGGTGTAATGATCAATCTAGTTGTGATAAAAGTCATCGAGCCTGCATTCATGCTATGACTTTAGACCGTAGCACGGTTTAAAGGTAAATCAATGCTTAATTCGATACAATCAGCAGGATGGTGGATAAAGACCAGTCACAAAGCTTGTTTACAATCAAGATTTTACTTATCGTATTCAACCAACTTGAGATCTTCTAAGTTCTCATCGTTTTTCCTTGTCATCCTCATTATCTCAAAGCATCATTTTATTGTTGTTACGTCCTTCTCATGTGTGCTATCTATTTGTCTCGTCATTGAAGAGCATCTTTGTTTTGCATGTGTGATTGTTAGATTTAATTATGGAGCATGTTAATTAGGTGCAAAATGAAGGGGATGGAGAATCCTGATAAATCACGCGTGAAATAACTCCAACATTTAATCTAGTTTACGCAACTTACCATAGAAGTTGTTCTACCAATCAAACTCCCATCACCAATAGCAAGATGTTTTCGTTATATAGAACTTTTTCTTAACGAAAGCCAGAGAAAGGAGTACCTTGGATGAAGACTATTCTTGACTACTTTCTGGCCATATTTCCTCCATTTGTAACCATCATCAAGGACATCCACATCACTCCTTGTTTGGAAGCAAAACCTTGGCTCTCTGAGCTTCCTTCTCACTTTCACCTTGCTCTTATCTGAGGTTGAGCTCCTCCACCTATAAAACAAAAAAGTTATCAAAACTGGCCCCTTCTTCTTTTCTTAGTTGTAGAAATGACCAACAAAAGGAAACTGCAAAGTGGAAGAACAGAAGGAATCCCACTGATGGACCCGTGGATTTGGGTATCAATGTGTATCAAGACTTTTCATGCGAAGTACGCAACCCTCACATCGACGAGCGAGAGAGAGCGAGGGAGCGAGGGAGCGAGGGAGCGAGGGAGCGAGGGAGCGAAGAATGAGAGATATAATGACTTTCATAGACGCTAGATCTCCTTAGATTCTGTCGAAGAGTATAACTTCAATTTCTTTGAGTTGTCTTATACTTGCATGTCTGTTATCTGGGTGGGTTTATTGAAGAGAGAGAGAGAGAGAGAGGAAGAGAGGAAGAAAGGAAGAGAGGAAGAGACGAAGAGAGGAAGAGACGAAGAGACGAAGAGACGAAGAGACGAAGAGACGAAGAGAGGGAGAGAAACCCATACAGAGAAAACGAAAATGAGGCAAGGAGAAAGATACCATGAATTGTTGCCGTCGCTAGCATTACCGCTACAGTTTTCTTCATTGACTGCCTTGGGATCCATTGCTCCGACCTAGAATTTTCCAAAAGACAATCAATATAAAAGGCGGTCAAGAAGCAAGTTCACAGAGGTAGCTCAGAAGCAAAAGAAGAATAGAATCATCTAATAAATGAATCCCTTGTTAAAAAAGACGTCAAGATGCTATAATATACAGAATTTTCTGAATCTTGTTTCAGTTAAGATTTTTCCAACAGTATTCGGAAGAACCTGGTCACTATTCCAAGAAGATCTAGAAACAAGGTCGTTATGACTAAACCCCATGGTGGTGGGGTTTGTACTGGATGTGGCGCCAGCGGCGGTGGTGGCAGCGGCAGTTGTGGTGCCTCCTCCACTGAGTGGTTGAGACATCTGAGAAGACTGTGAGGGAGCCAAGAAGCTGAGAACCTGGTTGTCTTCAAATTGTACAAAACCCATCTCGTGAATCCCTTGTGGAGTGTTTGTGAAAGACACTTGCAGCTCGTAATTTGGAGCTCCCCTTCCGTCTTCCATTATTTCATATGCCCAAGAAGCTCTTCTTTTTCTTCCTTTGCTTGTAAATAGCTTTGGTGCATGAAGTTCGTACAACTGTTGGCCTAATAAAGCTTTTTAATTTTGTGCTTCACGCACGGCGTAATTTTGGTCAACCGGTAAACGCTAGATGGAATGTTTCATGGAAAATATTCCTTTCCATCTTCTAAAAGTTGTCTGCAGAGGCTACCGAGGACTGCATATGCTGTTCTCTCTCTCTCTCTCTCTCTCTCTCTCTCTCTCTCTTCATCTCTCTCTCTCATACACAATACCAACGAAACAGTCATTTCTACAGCCATTTACAACATTAGCCTCACAAATT
Organism: Casuarina glauca; assembly: GCA_028551395.1. NCBI lineage: Eukaryota > Viridiplantae > Streptophyta > Magnoliopsida > Fagales > Casuarinaceae > Casuarina > Casuarina glauca. The sequence continues at coordinate 9,874,347 of CM052349.1, read as the reverse complement.
TATAGACAACTTTTGAGAAAAAAAATGACTTAAAACTTCAAAATCTTCGTGTAATGAACTTTATGTTCTGTGCACAATTCCTGTCCTTTTCGTCGCTCGCTTCGTAGAACGACTAGACACCTAAGGTTCAAGGAAGCGAGACGTATGTTCGTAGTTATCTATTTACATTTGCTATTACCATGCACGTGTGCTTATCTTCTGCCAAATGTTAAAAGATTGAACAGGATTGTGGATATCGATGTCCAGGATTCTTCTGCGAAAAGTCATTTCTACAGGCAAATGACGCCACTATCAATGACTCTCGTCTCGCGCGTTTTCGCGATGTCCACCGCCGCTCCAAGCCAAAACGTGGTTATCATTATGCGATATGGATGCGCGAAGATTCTGACCTTTTTACTGTTGTGGCGGACGGCAGAATACTGAATACTGTTTAACTATAGAATTAATTATTTCTACTAATTTTGGGTTATATTTTGGATTTATATACATTAAGTTAATTTAAGTTCTTCTCTAAGTTTGAGTTTTTAAGCATGTTCAACATGCATAAGAATGTTGAAAATAACAGACATAATAACCATAGAGGATAAATAAATACGTTGCTGGAAAATTAAATAATTTGTGAAACAAATCTAAACCAAGAAAAGAACCCCCAAGTAGAATATTGACAAATATGTAACGCTCACAAAGTACTGGTGATATGGATCTTGCAGCGAAAGCAAATTGAAGATTTCTTTGAGATGAAGCGTGATTAGAAAGATATCTCTTCCTGTTTTCATACTTCGCCTAATATTGAAGATTTCTGACCAAACATTTAACTGGAAAATTTTAAAGATAATACGACAAGATCACCAGAAAAATAATTGGACTTATTTCATGATGAGTTAGAATGCCTTGTTGCAGACATAATTAATGAGAACGTTCTATTTACCAATTGTTTATCTTGATTTAAACTAGCAAAGAGTCGGGGGACATCCAATAAGATTCAGAGACTGGAAAAGTAAATTATGCTACGAAGACTTGAAGAAACAATGTTGGATACATTGTCTATGTTGTTGAAGAACACTACATTATAGGTTGAGTAACTTGTTTTAAAAGGAGATTGTTAAAAATTCTTATTTTTCTTAAAGTCTTAAGGTGATAATTATGTGATTTGTTTTTTTGATACTTAAAAGAGGGAATGTAATTTAAGGAGTACAAAAGAGAATTTAGTTGTTATAAATTCATATTTATCTTAAAACCTTAAAATAGTAAAAATGTTGCCTTTTCATGTTTAAAGGGGTCTTTTTATATGAAATTCCTTACTAATATAAGGCAACAACTTCACAAAACTTAGCAAAGATATATAATAAACTTAATTGTTGAAGTTTATTACTTATGGATTGAGTGAAAATTATTCTTCAAAAACAAAAGAACTTCAATGTAGGATGTTAGGAGCCGGTCAAGGTCCTTTGGCTATCCTAAGACCTTCATTGTAAACAAAATTCTTGACATTGCTTAAATTAATAGTTTAATAACAAGTTAATAGGGGCTCTAACTATGAGATTTAAGATTCAACATTCGTGTGTATGAGTTTAGATGAGTAAGTCATAATAAAAAAAATTAAAAAAATTTCTTGTTGTATTCCTTAATAATGTGTGATTTATTATCTACATCTTAATATACTTTTCATCATAATAGTAAAATTCAGCCTATTGTGGACTCAAAATTAAGTCCATAGAAATACTAAAGAGGACCAAGGCTATGATATTGTGTTAATATTCTCATTTTCTAACCTAAAAGTCAATTTAAAAGATGATGAAATTTATTATATTATAAGCAAATTTTTTAATATCTTTTTTAGCAATAGAGCCATTGCTCACGTCATAACATTTCTCTAGTTTTCTTATGCATAATTTCGAAAACAAGTCCTTTTACAGATCTAAATACCGTGCCCGTGGCGCCCCACAACCACCCAACCCAACACTCAGAAAAACCCCGGGAGCGCCCCCCACCAAACAAAAAAAGAGAAGGAAAAAAGTCTTACTTTTTGAGGTTATTCTATTTATTCTCATTTCAGCCTTTCATAATTAATAAGACACGTTATTTAGATTATAAATTCTAATTCAATCAGTTCAATTGCCCAATTTTACACTTAAAACTACTATACAAAACTTGGTTGATTAGTTCTCAATTCAACTTGGTATAAGTGACACATGCCAAATTTTAAATTGATTATTTGTTCTTACTTTTTCCCAGCTTCTGGGTTACTACTAAAATTTTCTCTCTGGGTCGTGAGAATCGCTTATTTGTTACCCTTTTTCATATTACAAATCCGTAGGATTTTCCATGTCAGACATGCTTTTACAGTATCCCTTCATGGCAGTACGGTTTTTCCAGTGCATGGCAGTCGTTCCCTTTTTGCGACTATTCGTGGACTAGCTGTGAGCAACTGTTTTTTGTTTCCTCTTTTAAGGAGTGGATGTCACAAGCAGGGCAACAATTTGTTAAAAAACATTTTTTTTTTAATTTAAAGTTGACTTATAAGAAAGGATAACACCACTTATTAGAAGCACAATATATTGATATAAGAATTTTTGCCCATAGGTGAAGGATTGTCACACTTGAATATAAACTTTAATATCTTGTTAGTAGGTCCATAATAATGCCATTGCATATTTGTGAAACCCTTTCTGTACTTAAAGCTTCTTATACTGACAAATAGTCTTTCTCTCCCTCGCGAATTTTTCCAGGATCATTTATTTGTTTTTAACTTTGCAAATTTTCCAGCTTTGTTATTGTTATATTTACTTTGCACAGAAAAATTTAAAACGTTTCGGTTTTCAGAACTAATAACAGATTATTTTATACTTGGTAGTGCATTATCTGCAACGTTCCAGGACTCTGGCCCTTTCTTAGGTGAGTCGTTCATGTTAATCGTGAAAACAAAGCAAAATATTTTCAATAATAAATTAAAGTAACAAACTCAATCTCAGTTTACCAAACAACCAAAGTGATCATTCGCCTCAATTCTTTATCAGATAGTGCCTATTGTTTATTGCATTCAGCAAATGGGTATGCATGTTCCAAGTTCTTTGCGTAGTCCGGACTCAAAAGGAATATGGAACCGACGCACAGCAAAACACTGTACTTTCATCGAAAGGATTAAGCAGTGTCAAGAAAGTGACAGGGTTCTCCCTGCCATCGAGAGCTTGATTTCCCATGAAAATAAGCCAGACCATTAGATTGAATTTATTTCAGTACATGTGAAATAGTAAACAACGCTCACCTGGAAAAGATCTCTGAATTCCCACTTCGAAAAGTTTTTCCTCTTTCTTGATCTTTTGGCCTTCCTTTCTTTTCCACAGATCGCAATTAATTGATACAGGATTATAGAGACTTGTAATTAAACTTTTAATTATATTTATTGTCTAATAGTACGATAATTAATGCTTTTTTACCATCTCTTTGTGTGTGTGATCCACGGTCCAACGGTGAAAAGCAACTACGCCGAAGAGGGAAGGAGGGGGATTTGGGGAGGGCGGGTTGGGTTGGGGGTTGTGGTGGGGGGGTTTGGACACAGGGAGTCAAAAGAGCAATGAGTGGTAGGGTATATCAACACTTCCATCCATGTCAAAGATGTCTATGGCAGTTGAAAGAATGAAAAAGACACAGCCGCTCAAATCCTGCCAAATCAAATTGCAATATGTATGCTTATGTCCACTCAGACCACCCTTCACTGCAAAAAGAGAGGAAAAAACTATCATAACCCCGACACAGCATTTTCAAGGTAATCTTCCTCCTTCCACTTATTCTCACCTGTTATTTCAGCCACAGTCCCTTTCTCCCCCTCCCCATGAAAAGACCCTCTCAACTCATTCCACAATACCAACACCTACAACAAATAAGACGTCCTATCTCCCTCTCTCGTCTTGTGTACGGTTTCCTTTAGGACCTTAACCAGAGTAGAAAATATGCTTAAAGGTTCTTCCCCCATTAGAACCAAAAGGAAAATCTTAACCACATGCCGAAAGCGTCTGCAGTGCTGCAAATAGCAAAAGAGCTAAGCGTGATGGAAAAGTATCCCAGCTTGACTCTTTGTGCTCCTGAAGAGACACGGTATTGAAACTCAACGCAACGTAGCAAATACTCAGGAACCTTCAGTACTTTGTCCCACGTTCCCACTATGAGCACTTACCAAAAGTTTATTACTACGTCTTTGCATAATAGCTTGCAAAATTTTTGAAAGCGATACAACAATTACTGTACAAATTTGAGTTCTACCTGTAGAAAAGTTTTCGCAAGAAGAGATATATATTTCACGATTTGGAGACTTGTTATCTTGAGGTATTAATTTGTTAATTTGGCATTTCCTCGTTGGAGTTGAACAGAGAATTTGGTGTAATAATTTTCTGCTAAAGCTCCATATTCACATTTGAAAGCGTCACTTCACCAATTGTTTCCTAAAAGAATCATACGTGGCTGTCGTGCTTGTCGGTCCCTTTGGAACGGGTTGCGAAAAGATAAAAGGTGGGGCTGCAAAGTGGAAATTAAACAAAGAGAAAGATAGTTGTAATCTTTCTTTTGCTTCTGAAGGATCTTCTGAAGTCAAGAAACACGGAGCGGGTTGTGTGGAAATTTTGACTTGGTGATAAAGAGATTCACAGAAGTTCCTATCAATGAGGTAGTGAGGAAAATATTAGAAAATAAAAGGAAAAATTCCTGTCAATATATCAATGATCTTGTAATTTTATCGAAAATAGTTTAGCAAGTACCTTAGTTCAAGCTTGTGAACGTCATCTAAAGTTATCTTTAGGTGTTATGTTAATTCAACCGACACAATTTGCAGGAGAACAAGATTTCAACACAAGCGTGGAACTTAAGGTTACAGTATAAGTTTGGAAGTTCAAATTGGAAAGCTAGTTTCTCCATATATATTCACTAAATTCTCATCGGCATTTGATCAAAGCTACGACTAACTGTTATCATCATTAGTATGCCAATTATATAATGTTGTAAGGACTAAAGGCTTGACTCAAAAGCTAATTTATAAGTTTGGAGGATGATATTTTTTATACTTAAACATTACCCAATACTTCCAATGTGAGCCTTTCATCTTTAATATTTTCCTACACATCAAATATACTTTGAGCTCAATATTGATAAAGACAAAATGAATACTTGAATGAAAGTTATAATTGATCAATCTAGGTTCTAATATCATGTAAAAGGACCTCAAGTATAATCCAAAAATTAGTTTAAAAGTTTAAAAGTTGGAGAATTCTTTTTTTATTTGAGTTTCATCATAGGGATCTTATTTTTTGATGTAAAGCTTTTGTCCTACACATACTTCTCTCACACATTGAGCATTACTAAGCTCAACATTTCACAGGAAAGCAAAGTCAATCTAAGTTTTGATTTACATTGAAAGGTCTAAAGACTCAACTAAAAAATTAGTTTGTAAGTTATGGGGACATTTTATTTTTATTTTTATTTTTTCAATTATATATCTAGACACTACCTAAAGATCATATGTTTCAAAAATATGAGACTTTTGTCTTCAACATACAACATCCATTACATCAAATTTATAAAACTGCAAACCTACATACCCATATCTATAAATATATGAGCATGTAATTATGTGTGTATATATATGTATATACATGTTCATTTGTATATATTGTGGCCTTTTCTTGTCAATGCAAATATTGTATGTATGTATGTACTGGACAACATTATCATGTATCTTGCGCCACCTACCACGACTTCCTAAGTTAAAGTAAACCATGGTGATTCATGGTCGTTCACCAACCAGTGCGTCACACTGTGGCTGTAGCTATCTAAGCGCATGACATGATTGTACTTCTTCTGGAATTCAAGGTGCAACTTTGTTGAGTTAACAAGTAAAATTCATAACTTTTGCTTTCACAAGCTACTCGTTATCTTCATCTTACACTCGTTAATCAAATTTAGTTTTTGTTCTTTGCCTCAATGATTGCTTTAACTTTGTTGCCTTAAGAAGGAAGAGCAATAGAAGATTTAATAGATCCCAGAACAACAGGAGGTACTGAATATCAGAATATGTAGTTTGTTTTGCAGAAACTCTTGTTGGCTCTCTTGTACATCAACAAATCTTTAACAACTATGAAAGCTGTTGCGTATTCATCTTGTGAAGTCTTTTCATTGATATTAGCAACTGTTTCTAATTGCTCCTTATGAGTAGATACGAGATCAGATAAGGGGGTTTTGGGTATTTATAACTTTTTCTAATTTCCCCTTACGAGTAGATACCAAATCAGATAACTGGGTTTTGGGTTGAACCCGCGAAATCATCCCACACAAAATTGATACAGAAATCAGTTAGTTAAAGAAATAAATCCCGAGCTTGATAATAAATCACGGACTAGATGTTTAGATGTCTAATTTAATTTTTGAACTACTTAGCTACACATGTGGCCTTTTACTAACTTGTTTTAGCGTTGTTACACATATAAGGTTGTATATTAGCAATGATTGGTCTTCCCCCACCCCTTCTTTTTGCTATAAAGTGTTTTTAAAAAAATCATTTTTTAATAATACTACATATGTACTCAACTCATGCACATAAAATCTCTACTAGCTCACCCCTTAAGATAGCTAGCCAAGTGACTTTTGTGATAAAGTGTTACTTAACTCATTACAATTAAGTTTTTGGTAAATACTAATATAATCAGGTGGTAGAATGAATAAATTAGACGTTGCTAGAATATTCGCTTGGTCTAATTTCCTCTTATTGCTAATTGGAGAATAAATTATTTTGATAATTAGTGTTATTATTTCTTTTCTTCCTATTGAAATGTTGCCAACGAGGAGTATGGGAGAATGGTCTTGGGATAAAAAAACATAAAACTTCGAGATCAATCTGTAAGTTTCAATATAGATAGCGTTGATTATTTGACATGGATCAATCCGTTGTGCTTCATTTCAGGAGAAATTGTTAAATCTGAGAAACCTCAATTGTGTAAGAATTATCGGGGAAAAAATCTTGTGGATAGAGTCTCTTGATGGCTTCTCTTTGGTTAAAATTATTTGGGAAGACTTCCAACTTAGTTACTTTTGCGTGGATTTGTGATTTGCTGTCTAATTTAGTTGTGGGATCCAAAAGTAGATTTTTGGTTTGGCTTGTTGAAGAAGCTAAGTACCTTAAATAAGCTTGTTGCTTATGGACTTCACACCAAACCTTCATGATACATATAAAGAAAACTATGAGCAATTAATTCATTGCGCATTAAATCTCCTTAAGAAGTTGGTACCTCTTGCTTAACAAGTGTAACCCTTTTAGGCTATCAAGAATTAGGTAGACTCAATGAATTCTAAACGCTATCATGAATTAGGAGGATTCAATGAATGGTAAATATAGATTTAGATTAAATCTTTGCGAAGCCTCATGATCTGGCTTATGGTTAGTAATAATTTACTCCTTTTGGTAAAAGAAAAACACCAAATTCTAAGAAGAAATTCAGAAATGTTCCAACCGTATATGTAGATATTAACTTTTTATCTTTTTGGCTAGTTTAGATTCAACTTCTTGTCTGATCTCCATCTCTCCCTCGAAGCTAGATGAGTGGTTGGTTCTTGGAGATTATACGAAAACATGTTATTCTGGTCGCTATGTTTCTTAGGGTGGGTGTTGTTAGCTACCCTCCGATAGGTCTTTTGGATTGCTAGTTGTCCTTCTATTTTTGGTTGCTTATTTAGTTCATTATTATTCAATTAAAGTTATTCTTTTATTTTTCACAATTTTCGTATGCATTTTTCACCCAGAACGTTACAACAATGAAGGATATCATTATAATAATTGTATAATGACATCTTTAGACTAGCATATCTTTTGAAATATTTGTTAAGAAGATGTATTCAAATAATATTTTTTTATGTCTTTGAAATACATCAAGTTTGATTCTTTTTGTTGAACTTTGGTTTTGTTGGCCAAATCTTTTTACAAGTCAAAAGTTGCTTAAATTATTTGGAATGAAAACTTTAAGCTTTAAAATTTATAAATTTTAAGAATATCCATGACAATTAAAAGGATAAGAAGGAAAGCCATCTAATACCTCTCTCATACTTATGTTTATCATTACGTTTCCTAATTGTGTGTTGACCATATAATCTGAGTGTCGTGGTCTTGAGTGACATTTTTGTTAGTTGATATTAGAAGCTACAGTATTTTCACTGTTAATTAGAATGGAATCTCGAAAATATCCTTGTTACACTGAAACTAATAACATTGAAGACCCTTTATGCATGATTAGTATTATTCGGTCTTTACAGAATCACTTAAAATATAAGACAAGGAGGATGCTGAAGAAGATGGCCAGAAAAGAGTTGAATGGAAAAGAATTTCTTGGTTTTCTTTGACGATCATATACACAACTTTCTGTACATATTTATAGAAGCATGGAATTAATTACATGGATTGTAGAAGAAAAATTGGTTAGCCGGAGAAGGAAATTGGATTCCCAAAAGGCACGTCCGGTGATCACTTCAGCAGTAGGTGAGTAGATTTTGTGTAGACGCATGCGTGAGGGAGACAATGCGCTTGGTTTCAATCCGTGTTGCGTCTGATCTTGTTTTGCTTGCTGATTTGGTATATGCGTGTTGCCAAGTGGAGGCTGAGTTAGGAGGCTTTGTTGATTTGGTAGTTTGATTATTGTTGTTGGCTGGTGCCTAATTGTGTGTTGGCACACTTTTGGGTAAATAAATGAGGATCTTTTGTTTGGGTGTGTGCTCACATTCGTGGAATTGTGGTTGGCTTGGGGCTAACATGAGATGGCTTGTGTATATCATGTGGAAGGCAAATTTGATCACCGGTTTGGAAAGATCTACCAATGTGGCACTTATTGACATGGATATTTTTGTTGATATCCCCTGGTAATAGTGTCTAGCACATGGTTAGCTTGGACTTAGATAGAGAGAAGTGATTGGGAAAGACCCTGTATAACTATGTCAACAGGTTTATCTTTTGAAGAGAGAAACTAAATATGTAGTTGAGCACATATGGCACGTTCTCTTCTAAAGTAGAAGTTAACCTTAACATGTTTTGTTCAAGCATGAACATTGGGTGAGTAGTAAGATAGATTGCTGAAATACTATCACACAACAATATTAGAGGATGTAGTAGAAAAAAATGGAGGTCTTGAAAAAGGTTTTAAGCCATATTAATTTTGTTGTAGTATTAACAAGATATTTATATTTTGCTTCAATGTTGGAATGTGTAATAGTGCATTCCAAGGGATATTGAGAATGCATCATTATGCTTAATTGGTTCCTAGATTGCAAAGATAGTGTTAGCACCAAGGAATGTGAAGAATCCTTTGACAAAGTAATGGTAATCTTTGTGATTGGCCCAATCTACATCAAAAAGAGCATGTAGATCTAATGTGGGATTACAAATGTAGAGAATGTCATGCCTAGATGTGTTGGTAAGGTTTTGGAAGATGCATTTGATAGCTTGCCAATAAAGAGTTACTGGAGTATGCATAAATCGACAAGTAATGTTGATTACATTGGTTATGTTTGTCCTAGTGAAGGGTGAGGTATTAGAGCATACCAATAGAGCTCTCATGGAAGGATGGATTAGAGAGAGGTTCCATTGAAATGGAAAAATAAGGATTAAAAGTCACTATTGTAAGGGTTGGTAACAACACAAGTATCTTTTATCTTTGTTTGAGCAAGAATGTCAAGAACAAGCTTTGTTTAGGGAAGATATAATCCCTTGGGTGTGAATTATCTTTTAATGCCAAGGAAGTAATGTAATGGCCCATGGTCTTTGGAGCAAATTTCTTTTATCAAGTATGTAAAAGATTTAAGAGAGAAGCATCTTCTAAGCTAATGAGAATGATGTCATTTGCATAGACTAGGAAAGATATTGCGTACATGAAGAGAGAAGAGTTGGCTCTAGATAAAGTGAAACCCAAAGAGGTGAAAAAGGAACTTAAGTATTAACACTAAGCTCTTAAGTTTTGTTTTAGTTCATAAAAGGGGTTTGTTGGTGGCAAATAATGATGAGATGTCCAAGATTGCATAAGCCTAGTGGTTATTCCATGAAGACTCGTTTTGTGAGATGATGATTAAGGAAGACGTTCCTAATGTCTAGTTGCTATATTCATTAGGGAGAGTAGGCAAGAGCAATGATTGTTGGGATTATCATGTGCTTGACAATGACATTGAATGTCTCAATATATTTAAGGTCTAGTTGTTGTTGAAAGCCTTTAGTAGTAAGGTAGGCTTTGTACTTTATTTTATTTTAGTGATTTGTCATGCAAAGCTCAATTTTATAGATCTATTTGTAATCAATTAGTTAAAAATTAGGGATAAGCTCCCATGTTTAGTTTTAGATAAGGATAGTATATTCTATAGCCATGGCTACCTATAAGTTAAAATATTTTGAGGCTCATGTAAAGTAGGTTAGTTCTAGATAGGGATGAAAGGCACTAATGAGAGCAAAGGTGCATTATCTTGTAAGGGTTCTTCCAAAGATGGTTTCATCTCGTAACCAAATGGCCATTGGACAAAAGAAAGGTGAGTTTTGTTGTGACAAAAGAGAGGTAAGGATCAAGAAGTGGTTTTGGGTAATGATGGATTTGGATTTAGAGGAGATGAAGGTGGGAATTTAGGAGGTAGGTTTGTCTATGTTGCTAGTTAAGGTTTAAGGAGGTGGATTAGCAAATGGAAGCTTCTATTCATTCAAAATTACATATGCTTCTATGTAGAAAATCTTTGTGTGGAGTGAATAGTTGTGATAACCTTTGTGTCCAAGGGAGTATTTGAAAAAGATGCATGTTAAGATCTAGGTTCTAGATTGTGTTTGTTATATGGGTGTAGCTAGGCATAGATGGCATGCTAAAGGTTTCAAATGTTGTATGGATGGTAGGTATTGGAACAAGTTTTCCTAAAGAGATAGATCTTGGATTATTGAGATAGGCAACCAATTGATAAGATAGATTGTGGTTTTCAAAGCATAATCTTAGTAATGAAAAGGGATGCTAGTAGGTTAGGGTAAAGAGTCATGTCTAAATAATGATCATGTTTGGTCAATTAAGCTATTTTAAAAAGGTAAATAAAGACTTAGAGAGACATTGTTGGATCCTTAATGCCTAAAGATGGACTTGGAAAGAACCAAACCCTAGATGAGGGAGAAATTCAGCCACTTCATCCCATTGGATGGCTTTAATTCAACTTGGTTGATTTTTCACATATAGTTAAAATATTTTGTATGTGAAAAAGAATTGTTGTGTGTGAAAAGAAAATGAGTGAGGAAAATTGGGAGAAATCATTAGTAAAATGAACATAATAATTATAGCCACATGAAAATATAATAGGAGAGGGTAAGACCCATCTACAATTGAAATTAGTTGATTGGCCATGAGGTAGGGAAAGAGACATGCCTTCCATACTATAAAATTGCTCACGTCAAGCATTAACCAATTGAGGGAGAAGAGATAGTAATGGATGAAGTTGTATTTTGGGTACAGAGAGAGCAAAGTTTTACATGGAGGGCATTTGGGATTGTGATTTTGCATGACAAGCTTTGATACCAACTTAAAATATTAAAGGAGGATGTTAGAGAAGATGGCCAGAAAAGAGCTGAATATAAAGGAAGAATTTCTTGGTTTTCCTTGATGATATATATACAAATTTTAGTACTATATTAGAATTTGATATGGAAAAGGTATAGTAGTATTATGACATAAGCAAATCAAATGAGCTCTACTCATATTAATGACATATTAACAACTTTGATGAGAAAGTTGGAATAAGAGATAAAAACATGACCAATGTTTAGGTGATGGCCTTAATACTAGAAGAAAGGAACTTCTTTTTCATTTACTAAAATTTTTATTTTATTATATGGCTTTCATGACCAATAGTTAGGATAAAAGAATGTTAAATGTGTCATTGACAATCAATAATTTTATAGTTTCATTACATTGTAGTTTTCCTATGATCATATGGTAGTGGATTAAGGAGCAATTCCACACCTTGGTATTCTAAATAAAATTTAGAATACAGTGGTTTCTATCAAGGCTCTAGGAGCGAGATTAGTTGATTCTCTCTCCACATTTTTCGTTTTTGTAAGTCACAAAGCGTTTCTCTTTATATGTACCAGAATAGTTTGTTACATGCCTTGACTATTGACCCAAGAAATTTAGCATAAAGGCTAATTGCAATATATTTTATTTGAATATCATAGTTAACTTGGGCTTTCAAAAGCCTAAGCCCATTGTAGTCTCTCATAAGCTAATAACAACCCACCACGTTTCCTAGTGGTTTATATGTTAGGTCATCCCCTTTGTGGTTTACACACAAGATATAAGGTTAACTCTAATGTTATTTGTTATATGTCTTAACCATTGAGTCAAAAGACTTAAGTGTAAAAATTAATCTCAATATATTTCATTTAAATGTCATCACAAACTTGAGTTGCTATAAGCCACGACCCAAAAAAACCCCTATAAGCATATAACGTAGTTTTGGTTTCATTGGAGTTGCCACAAAAGAGTACATAACTATCTTTGTTTTACACACCTTTATTATCTTTTGCAAGGGGAACGTCAAATTACTTTCCTTGGTAAGGACTGCTTATCCCCCGTTCAACGTGTCACAGCTTACCTCTAATCCGGACAAGAACAAGATTTCGATTATGGTATACATCTCAAAGATTCTTAGAGAATAGAATGTTGGTTAGCTATTAAAAGAAATCTCACATTCGAAGAGCAGAACAATAACCGCCTTTCCTTCTCTTGTCACCTCATTTATGAAGAACGTACTATTCACAGGTCTAATTTGGGTTAGAATGACACTCTGCTCTGGGTGATTCCAATTTGTAAAGAAAATTTTCTTATCAGCATAATACTCAGCTAAAGTTAAAATACTTACTGTGGGCTGAAAAGAACATCGGAATTTATATTCTAAGCCTAGAAGAGTGGCTGGTGTTTTTTTCCGTTGGAAAGAGGATCCAGAAGTTATTTTTGCTTAAGTTTCGACCTTCTCCCTTGAATAGATGAGTTGCTGAGTCAGAGAGTTCGCTAAAAGATGGAATCAGGAACAGGTGATTGGTAGCTTTATCTGTAAGTGTTTATAATTTGTTTGGTTGTGATAAGCAATCTTGTTCTTTCTGTCAAGCGCTTCTTGAGTTTTATCTAAAAGAATTCACCTCATGTTAAGGTAAACGTTGTACCTCCATCCCAGTTCCGATAAAAGGGAGAGTTTTGAGTGATGGAACTAGTGGTGCGCCTGACGAATATCTGAAAACAGGATGGAACAAGTGGTTGTATGTCCGTCCACATGCAGCCACGGCTCTTGGGATTTCCGAAGAGAGAGAGCACCCCAATGTGGTGTTTCCACGATGACTGGCAGAATGGATGAACAGTTGTACCATTGGCGCCTTAGAAAGTGAAGGTGTAATGAATTCCCATTCCATGAACTGAAGCAACATTCTGAAAACTACTACCAAACGATCCCTAACACTGCGCAACCAGGAAAAGCAAGTTAACCTACGGATCCGACAACTTCATGATTCCTATATTCAAAGTTCAAAAGTGTCATAATATTAATCTAAAAAGATCACAGTTTGAAGCAATAAGAGAGAGAGGGAGGGAGGGGTAGATGTGCTGAATTCCATGCAGCAATCATAACTTTTCAGTCAGTTTCTGAAGTCTTCAGAATCTCATGATGATAGAGTGAGGCATCAGATATTTGGTGGGTTCCACGTTTGTCTTACCATGTTTCTTCTCTCATTCGTTTCAAAAGGGGCTTGAACTTTGAACGACATGCTACAGCGGGTTAAACTTAACAATCGCCACCAACTTTCCTGTATTGTCTTATCTTATTTACAAAACAATTTTACTGAACCTCACGATAATTAGAACCTGACATACAGTTCCAGTTCAGTGGAGTGGTGTAGGTGTCTCGAGAAAACAAAAAAGAAAACAGTGAAATGAGCATCAGGAGGTGTTTCTTTTTTTTGAATGATTTATAAGAGTTTACGACCCAAGAGGGGATATTACTTTTGCCTGTTGGTATTACTGTTGAGAAACCATTTCACCTTAAAGTTCGTAGTATTGAACTCGGTCCAAAACTATGTCTATCAAGTTGCCACATTTTTTGAATTTCTTGAACATCGAATGGAAGACTGACAACACCAGATACGTCTATGGTTATCAAATCAGAAACCTTATCGCAAAACAGAAAATGTATGTCGACGTAGAAGAGACAACATAATGACCCTTTATCTCTCAAAAAGATATGCCACAAACAAATAAATTAAAAAGAAAAACCAGAAAGAGGAAACAATTAGATAGGCTCTTACTTGCCCGATCACGTTTGCTCGTTTTATTCCTCATATTTTTATCATTTTTTATGTCCTCACGCTGTGATTCCTTAGTGTTCACGGACTCCAAGCGAAACTTCCCATCATATTTCCCTTTTCACTGAAGCAGCAGTTCCATCTCCTGCTGTGTATGTCTTCTTTATGATTTCTATTTGCCGCCTTCCCCTTGTTCAGTCTACTACTCTTCAAACGTTTTCTTTTTCTGGGTGGTCAAACGTTTTTAAGACCCCATTTCCGCAGTGAACCTCGACTTTGGTCGCCTCCGTCTTGCGCCAATCATACAATAAACCCTTTTTCCACCCTTAAATTCCAAGTCAAAGAGTGGCAGGTACGCACTTTCCGACAATGAAGGCTAATTCTAGCGCAGGATGAAGGAACAGACAACGAAAAAGTAGAATGCCATACGGGCTTGGCCCTTTCAATAACAAAGGTAGATGGTCAGCTTTGTTAGGCTTGATCAGGAAACAAGAAGTGGACATACGCTTGTGTAGGAGAGTCGGAAAGAGAGATGGGCTGAGGTTCGGCTTTTCTAGCCGCAAATAAAAGGCCCAGATTTTTTTGGTCCTACTCCTAATGAATCTCAGCCAAAGGCCCAGGTTCTTAAGGTGCTTCAAGCCACAAGCCAATTATTTAAGACAAAACAAAGTCAACCAGAAAAAAGTGGGAAAAAATATCATGGCTCGAATTCCATCAAAAGGATAAAATTGCTATTTTTTTGTCAATTTTATTGCAAAATCTTAATGTTCCATGCATGCACAAAATCATGAAGTTGGCCCAAAATCATTGAGAAAATATAGGTTAACTCTCACATAGTGGAAGTGCCTATAGGAAAACAAATTGTTGTACCTTTTCAAGCACTATATCAAAAAGGTGATCTTGTAACTTACTCTTTAGGGTATTATACTGCTTATTTGATGCGTTGTCTTACGATTTTCTACCAAAAATGGGGAAAAAATATTTTTATAAGTAAAAATTTAGAAGCATATATACAAAGTAAATTCAAGTTTCAAACATAAGGAATTAAAGTAGAGTTTAACAATTGACAGTTGTTAAGATAATGAGTCGTGGCATTTGATCTTATAAAATTATAAGGTTTTTGTTACATCAACATGACTCAAGAAGTAGAAAAAATAACATTTTTCCAAAGCAGGTGACCACATTTTGACTTATGAACTAGTCAAGTTTCAACCTTATGCTTTTGTCAAGAGATTGAACTCGTTGCAACTAATGTTCTAAAATATGATGCAAGTTTATGTTTGTATGACTATAAAATTTAAAATCTAGAATGCAAAAGGAGTACATAGATACTTGGAGTTTAGGTTTACAACAATAACCTTATGGCATGTTGCTTTTTATAAGATTCAACTCCTAGCTTTATAGGAATTTCCATGAAAAGCCCAAGAATATCCTAAAAAATGGGTATAAACAACTTGTTCTAAAAGTGAACAAAAGTAGCAAAAGGAATTGGAAGAACTATCTAATGAATCAAACGCTTATTCAAAGCCATACAATAGTATATGATAAGTAGAAAATCTAAATACCAGAAATTGAGGAACAACAAACTCTTGCTAAATATCCAACTCTAAAAATTGGGAAGAATCTAATCATTCAAAGCCATATACTCCATATATGACAGCCAAAAATTTTGATTCATCCAAATCAAACTAGAGAAAAAGGGCTTTGAAGAAGAATTTACTTAACTATGCATGGCCAAAAGCAAATTACAACCAATAAAAATATTTGAAACAAGCAAAAGCATATTCAATCCTAGATCACATTATTCTCCTATCCTAACTAAACTCTTATCTTGAATACGAGTCTTTCTTTGACTAGTTTTAGTTATGAACTTTTATAGTCTAAAAAGCAATGGGGAAGGGGATGCTAGGCAGTTGAATTCAATCAAATTGAAAGAAAGAAATAACATTTCTCCTACAAAAGTTATGGTGCTAACTATGGCTAGAAAGAAGACAAAGAAGTTTCACAACAAAGTTTTCAACAAAATCTAGCAATTTCTAGCCAAGAACAAGTTAGGAATCATGGTGGTAAAGAGGAAGGAAAGGAAATCCACAACTTAGACCCTGGTTTGTTTGCATCTTTATCCTAAGGTCACCATAGAAGAAAATGAGATCTAAAAGTAGGATGAGTGTGTGGATGAAGTAGTCACATATGAAGTAGTGTGCACAATGACACTTCAACTATCTATAGGCAATTTGTTTGATGGTTGTATATTTCTTAGCTTAAGTTTATAAAAAATTAGTCTCATATATATACTGGTCTATGAGACCTAAAAGGCCACGCAATTGCCCATTACAAGAAGTTTTATCGACGACTTGACCTAGATGTGGTCAACTTAGTTATTTTAACTTATTGTCTAAGCATCCTTCCTTCTTGCAACTTTTCTTCAGTTTCTTCTTCTTTAGTTGTGTGTTACCCTTGGTTCTTCAACAAGGCACAAGAGGCCATTTAAATTTTCTCCAATCATTATAAGCTTTGCTTCAAATCTAGTGTCGTGCTCACTACTCTTCTTCCTATTTCCTTTTACTTTGTCTTTGCATCTTATCCAATGTGGTCAACATGTCCCATTTCTTATGGTTGACTTCCATGCTTAAAGTCCATGAAGGCTAAATCATCATAAAGAACATTTAAGTCAAAGTTACAAACAAAACTCACGAGTTTGATATCAAGTGAGAGGTTGTCCTAAATAGTGTTGCAAGGAAACAATGATAGTAGTGGAGTTATCCCTTTTTAAGTGAAGTCTTGTTCCAATTGCCCTATGTACATACTTGAACACTCTTTTTAACTCAAAAAGTCTTGAATAAAATGTTGGGACATCCTTTGACTAAGTTTATTGACAATAAATCTCAAGTTTAGCTTGGTGAGAAATAAGTACTAGAGGGCTTCTCGTAAACTTTTGAACATCGGTTGTGGATACAAAGCAAACTCATTTGGAACTTGAATTCTCTTCACAACCATACGAGTAGCTAAAGGGTGACAATCTTGCATTTTAACTATGTGTAGTATGTCTATGGCATATTGTGATTGAGAGCAAAATTTCATCTTCTTTATGGGTAACTTGAACACCTAGAAAAAATGCAACTACCCTAAGTCATTGGTAAGAAGCTTAGAAGCCAACCTTCTATGAAAAATATTGATGAATATGGGATTATTTTTAGTTAAAACAAGATCATCTACATAGGCTAGAAGCCACATAACAGTCCTATGATGTTGATAAACAAATAATAATGGATCAAAAGGTGAGCATGCAAAGCCATTTTCAAGTAAAAACATAGACAACTTATCAAACCAAGCTCTAAGGGCATATTTAAGCCTATAGAAAGCTTTCTTAAAGGCACATATATGATTGGAATATCTTACATCACTAAAGTTTTGGTGGTTGATCCATAAAAATGGGTTCAAAAAGCTTATCAAGGAGGAATACATTGTCTACGTCATATTGGCCTAGCTTCCATCCTTGAATGGTGGCCAATATGAGTACAATGTGCATAGTTGTTGGCCAGGCAGACTATAGGTTTCCAAGAAGTCCACTCTAGGCTCTTAATGGAAGCCTTTGACAACTAAACATGCCTTCAAGCATTCCAAAGATCCATCAAGTCCTAGCTTAGGTTTAAAAGTCCATTTGCACTCTACAACATTCATAGAGGGAGCATGTGGAACCAAATTTTAGGTTTAATTTTTAAAGAAGATTGTCATCTCTTTCTTCATGGCTTATCTTCACCTATTGTGTACCAAGACTAGGTTGATGATGGAAATAGGAATAGGAAGGATGATTTAACTAGCAAAAAGTGCATATTTTGGTTTGGTCTTCTAATGCTTGCAATACTAATTATGGTCATTGGGTGATTGCAAGTTGATGGTGAGTGAGAAATAAGGGTTGTGGTATACGTGTTATAGAGATGAGACAAAAGAGTTTTAATGGTTTAATGGTTACAAGGAATGATCAGTTTCATCAAACTAGAAGAGGTTTTTATTTTTGCTTGGATCACTACATGAGGTCATGTTGTTGTCATACCCAGTACATGGGTTTCCCATGTTTTTGGATTTCTATGTGGCAGGCCATGAAGTGTGATTGTTGTTAAGAGTGCTTTGTCAAGATTTCTTATTTGGGAAGGAGATGTTTTTGGCACATTTTTATTGAAACCACAATTTTCAAACCATCATTTCCTTTTCCATTAAGGAGTGACCATTAAAAACGGGATGTCTTTCCCATGGGGTTGGACCTGTGAGTGTATTAGTTGTGCTAGATTTGGAAATTTGGA
Organism: Casuarina glauca; assembly: GCA_028551395.1. NCBI lineage: Eukaryota > Viridiplantae > Streptophyta > Magnoliopsida > Fagales > Casuarinaceae > Casuarina > Casuarina glauca. The sequence goes on along the minus strand of CM052349.1, from coordinate 9,855,720 downwards.
ATAAATAAAAACCATGGGATTACTTGTAGTACTTACAATGAGAAGAAATCTTCTCTCAAGATCTAAACTTACTGACATTCCTTATCATGTTATATTTAACAAATACTCATTTGTTGTAAAGGATCTTACCACCTACGAAACACTGCTTCACCGACAAAGAAGATGTGACTTATATGTACAACCATTCCAAAAATGTTAAACATATTTCTTAATATATCAATAAACAACAAGTGACAGTACATGGCATCAAAGGTCAAGACCTGTGAGCTGTGTAATAACCTCATGCTTTTTCAACAAGGCATAAGAAGCCATTTGAATTTTTTCCAATCATTAGTCGTGTATGTTACCTTACTTCCTCCTACCTTCTACTTGGTATTCATGTCTTCTCCACCATTATCAACACGTCTCATGATCAAAGTCTATAAATGTTAAATAGAAAAGAGATTTAAGTCAAAGTTATGAACATAATTCATGGTTTTGATATCAAGTATGAGGTTGTCCTGCATTGTCCTATGAGGAAATAGAGCATGCAAATAGTCATCCAGCATAAGGGTTCATTCTCTTTCTAAGTTTCATCCATATGGTTTGTATAATCTTTCTTAAGAATGTGGATTGAGGATTGTCTAAAAGTTCAACCGTAATCCATAACTATTCCATTAACAACCACTTGAGGCTAAAAAGGTAGAGCTATGATACCAATTTGTAAGGAAAGGAAGTACAAGTTAGAAATGCACATAATCAAACAAAGAAGATTTTTAGAAGATCCAGGGTTAAAAAGAATTGCTTTTCTTTCAAATACAAGTGGTCACATTCAAAGATGGAATAGTCTAAGGAGAAGGATTTTGTCTAATATTGCAAAGGCAAGTGGGTGATTTTTTGGCATATAAAAGGTTTGGTTACTTTATTTAATAGGTTAATCTTTTAAGTTGAAATCCAAATCCCTCACAAAGTAGTATCAAAGCAACCTACAATCATTTCCAATGCTTGCACTAAGTGCCTTGAGGTGAGTAGGTAGGGACGTTAACTACTAACGAGAGAATTGTATTAGAAGTACACAACCATGTTGAAGGTGATGTGAATTTAGATAAAAGATACATGAATTTGAATAAAGAAGAATATCATGTTTTAAGATAGAATAGTCTCATTAAAAACACAAGTGAGTGGTTTTAGACACATAAAAGGGCTTGGTTACTTAGAATTGGGATGAATGAATTTTCTATAAGGTTAGGTAAGCTTACATAATAAGCAATGGTTTGGGTTAATAACTTAATAATTAGTTATTAGTTGCCTAAAACTTAAGTCCTTAATTCAATACCCGTAACTCATCTTGAATATACTAATTGCCTTTCTCTTTCAATGCTATTTATTTTCATGTCTTAGGTTGCACAACCCAATTCTAATATCTAAAATACACATCAAAATTTTAAAAAGAAACACAAAAAAAGACCTTTAATTTTATTGATGGCACGCCAATATAACCACTTGATATTTTAACTTACAAACATTAATTCTTGAGAAATATGTATAATTCTGAAATATGAATATTAATTCCAATCAACAAAAATGGTTAGTTATTTAACTTATCATGTAACTAAAAATAAGTTTACTCAAAATTTGAATACTAATAGGGAATTCTAATCGAGTAGAGATAGATTTACATCTACATTCAAATCTAAAAATTTGAGGAGATGTAAATGGATTTCACTAACTAAAAGTAGAGTCTACTTACGAATACAGCCGAAATGTTTTTGAAGATAGTATTAGTCATCAATTTCTAGTGGCTAAAATATTTGCTATCTTTAAACAAGAATTTATTCTCGACTCACGAATTAACAAAAAAATTCTCATTTCTATCTTGTATGCATTCATAGTATCGATGAATTAAAGAAAAATGTTAAACATGTCAAATTAATATGTAGTTAACCAGAACTTCAAGGCCTAAGAAATGAAGCAACTTTATTAGATTATGCAGCTGCAAAATTACAATTGGATGAATTTCTTGAACAGAAGAAGATGAAATCGTTTAGGTCCATGATCCGAAGCTCTGGATCACGAGAGTGAAAAGAGCGATAACACACAAAGCAACACCGTAAGACACCCCCGGAGTGACAGGACTCCATTTTGCCCCTACGTCTGTCTGTCAAGTCGACTCTTCTTTCTCTGTCTGCGATGGCTCCCAAATCTTCAACGCTCCTCGAACGTTACGGTTACGATTTGTTGTTCGGATCAATTGCTACGTTCTATGTAGTCATGATTCCTTACACAAAAGTCGAAGAAAGCTTCAACATTCAGGTACTCCACCACTGAGCTCCTGTTATTTTTCTTTTTCAGCCGAAAGAGTGAATTTGTAAATTTGGATACGCATTTGAGCAATGTAAGAGGAGAAGAAAAGAATTGTGGAAAGCCTGTTGATAATTCTTGAATATGTGATGTGCAGTTTCTTTCCTTTTCTTTGTTGTTATCCCAGTTTTCTGGGTTAGCAAGAATGGGCTGTATCCTGTTTGGTTTAGAGTATCCGGTTCTAGAGTTTTTGGCGAGGGAAATCCTGCACTTATTTTTCTAATTCTAGCACTTGGCATAGTTGATATGATTGCCGCTCTAGTGTTCGATGATACAGAACAAGAGCCATAGACTGAGTCAAGCCCACGAAGCTTAAATCCCGAGAGAGAACTTCATCTTTTAGGACTGAATTCTTAGCATGACATGGTTATATGAGTTGCGCTATTTTTATCTAAATTCTTGACTTTCTGAGTTCAGTTTATCAAATTCAACATGTTATTCTGACTCCAAGTTTCTTTCTTCCTTACGTTGCTGAGTCTCTTTGTTTATCTTGTTAATCATTTGCTTTTCTAGGCAATGCATGATATTCTTTATCACCGACATAACTTGGATGGTGTAAGTTCACTTCACTGTGTGTTTAACATCTTTTCTGTATTCCATTAGCTGGGAAATTATAAAATCTCTATCTAATTGTTCAGTTTGGATGTTTTTCGTAATTAGTATGATCATTTGGAGTTTCCTGGTGTCGTTCCTCGCACTTTTATTGGTAAGCTTCAATTCTTCAATGTGTAGCTTTGTGATTATTCATTCCATCAGGTCTTCAATATTGCTAGCATTTGTTTTTTAGTTCTCTCTCACTTCACCATAGATAAATGTGTATAGTGTATAATATTGCTAAAGTCATGATAGATCCCCTGAACTTTGTAAAATGTTAGCCCAAAGTTGTAGCGTTGTTTATTGTATCCTGTTCTTTGCTTTTGGAAAAATTTGCATTAATTTGAATGTGGTCTAGTATGTTTTTATATCTCATATGACCATGGAGAGTTATAGATTTTGTGGTTCGATCTCCCTTTAGCTCTTTGCTTGTTGATCTATTATTGACACACCTATTGAGCTTAAATGCTTATTTTAAACATTGTTCTTCAGCTTAGATTTTTTCATTGGGGACATCTGAAATCTACAGGTCAGAAAACTGTAGGTTGAATGAATTTTCTGACTATAGGATTATTGCATGGATACTATTTTCTTTCCTTTAACAGGTCAAGTATTCCTGAAGATCTATCCACTCCTCACAATGTACTATTTTTTCTGTAGGGGCATTTCTTGTATCAACTTTGGCATCTCCATTTGTATTAGTAGTGAACTTACTGCACTTGCCAAAGATATATGGCCTTTTTGCAGGTTAGTTATTGGAATACTTGGGAGACTATGAATTTAGTTAAATAAGACTGTCAAATTTGGTTATGTTAATGTGCTGTACCATGTGGCATCTGAAATATATAATTCCGCAAAGCATTATTTTCTTTTCTTATTTTATTTTTGTCCGTTAGGATGGCATGGGATCTCATTTTTCTCTAATTCCTTTGCATTATTTTTATTTTATTTTCTGATATGCTTTGAATGGCGATCAGCTACAGAGTAAATAAGGTTCAACGGTAGAATATGATTCCTGTTGCCAGTAGTTAACCAATTATAAGCAATTCATAATCAATATTAGAAGACTTATTAGCCATTGGAGGGGATTACTAGATCTCATCTAGTTAGTATCTGAAATCCGTGTTAACATTCAGAATGCATTGGTACTTCCTTAAGTTTATGTGAATAATAGGCTTGATTAATTATTGCAGGTGGTTTGCAAGGGAAAGTTTGTTCCCAATTTTCCTTTCCTCTTGTTTCCCTTTTAAGAAAGCCTGTTTCTGTTAGACCTATTTGCAGGAAATTACATCTATAAACTTTACTTCCATATATCTGGTGGTGATTGGCCTTATAACCACTTGAAAATTTTTGCTTCTATTGGCACAAGATCCACAAAAATACAAAATAGAGTTCCCCTGAAAAATATGATCTTGATGTTGATAGAAACATATCTAGAACTCTGAGTGAACCATGTAAGGTACTATTTAGTCCTTTTTCTTTTTGAAAAAGTCTCTGAAATTGTGGACCAATTGATGTGGTACTAATGACTTATAAATTTAGTTACAGGTTTCTCCACTGAAGTAAGCTTACAACTCTGTTAAATTGGGATTGGTTATGTATGCATTAGTTAGTAAGGGTTGATCAAATGCTTTTTTTTTCCCCCACCATGTCCAATGTAATTATACTCTTTAGAGCCACCGTACGTTAGATGTTCTTTCTGAAGACTTACTAATGTTAGTCTGGATCTTACTCTTATCTATTTTTATTTGATAAATCATTCCTTCTCATTGGTTCATTTTACAAATGGTCAAACTAGCTTAAACCCTAACAAAGCTAGACTCTAACAGAACAAAATGGGCTCCACTAGCCCAACAGACTAAAGACATACAAAAAGTCAAGCACGCAAAGTAGAAGAACAAAAAGATTGTGCTCCAATATCATAGTCAGGCATCAATATCAGAAGTTCAAAGTAGTTGGTGGTGGAACATAAGTATTCCATAAATTAATAAACCAAGCCCATACCTTATGGCAGACACTCTTCATAACTTGTTGACATGGCCCTTCTTTTTTGTACCTTTTGTGTCAACAAATCTTTTGGTATGTGTATCTTTCGGTAGTAACATAATCTTTCATAAGTCCAATTGCTTTTATATACATGTGAATGGGTAGCCTATTGGACACTTGATATTGTACTTCCCTCCTTTTCTTTTCATATTTTCTGTGCCCTAGAATTTGATTAAAGTATATCCTTAATACTTCTGGCCTTACGTATGAATCAATGACTCTGTATTTTACTGTATTGTTTGCCATGTAAGGCCTACGAACTAAAAACTTAAAAAATTGAAAAAAAAAAAATCAATTACATGCTATCTTTTCATTATCGTTATCTTGTCTATTTGTTACCTTAAAGTAAGCTAACCTTTTTCATTTTTCCCCCCCTAGTTCGCATGGCATTAGGCTGCATCATATTAAGTACGCTCCGATTTTTCCGTCTTCAGGTTTCTTCTTCTTCTTACTTTTTCTTCTTGGTTACCTGTGCCCATTTTATCTACTTCTTCCTGGAAGATTCAATATTTACTGGTCCTTTAGCTAAGAGCTTGCACAAGGCCCTTCGATTTTTCTGTCTACATTTGATTGCAAATTAAGATCTGAGTTGACAAACAAATTCATCTTCTTCTGAATTTGCTTTATTGCCTCTTTTGGAACTGAAAATTATGCTCAACTTACATGGCCAGTTTACCTTATGAGCACGACAAGTGAAATAAGCATGCATTTTTTAGCAGGGTAAAATAATTTGAGCTAGCAGCCTGCAACACTGCTTCCTGGGGAAAAAAGAGAAAACAATGCAGCATGACATGCAACAACAAGTAATAGAATCTATACCATAACTCTAGATAGTGGTATCTAGACTTAACCCTGGCATACTTGGCTTTAAGGGTCAGCTGAAGCTGGTGTCAGACTTTGTCTTGATGATCTGCCTGAAGCTGATACTACACAGCCTTGAATTCTGGTCTCTCAACCAATAGTTTCTGCTTAAGTATAATTGTTTCATTATAATCCCAATTTTATTTTCTTGACCAGAGCTATTTCCCTGGAAATTATCTATTGTAACCGACTCTGCTTTTCTAAGGAACATATAAGAGAATGCTGAACCATTGTTTTGTGTCTGTAATCAATTTTCTCTATGAATTATTGTGCTCTTGATGCCCAGTCTCTCACGCAACTAGGTTTGAAAGTTGGAATTCTTGTTGAGCAGGTTAAAGACAAGTTTGGAAATCATGTCGAAGCTTTCTTTGCAATACTTACTGCAATCCAGTTTCACTTGCTGTTCTATTGTACACGTCCTCTCCCTAATATCCTAGCTATGGGTGCTGGTAACTACTACTCTCTGTAGAACTCTTTATTTTCATTTGCTTCCTTGTTGCAGTGGTTGTTTTCTGTTCTCTTTTTGCTCCAAAGGAGAGTTCTGACTGCTTTTAAAATACCCTATCTGGCTAACATGTACAGAGTCTCTTTTATTATTATGCTTTTTGTTTCGTCTATAATCAATTTCAATTTACTAACTGGACAGGAATTTAATTGGTGAATTGTTTTGGCAATTTCTTTCATCAACTCACTTAGCTTGCATGACAATAAGATGGTTTTGATTGTGAACATGATTTGTGTTGGTTTAGCTTTTGTGTTGCTAACTATGTGGCTAAAGAAGTTTAATTGCCTTGGAGGTTCTGAGCTTTGTTTGAAGTGGATGGAACTGCTCTGTCTTTGACTAGTTATATGTAACAATTTTGTGATTAGAATCATAGCTATCTGCTGGCTTTTGTTTGAAACAAGCCAAAATTTTTTCTTTAAGAAACTACTAACCTGGAAATTATAACTTTTCAACTTTGTATTGCCTAATCTAATGTTCATCTCTAAGCCACGGGTGATCGTACTGCACCTAAACCTAAAACCTAAACCATACAACACCAATGATGCATCATTAAAAAAGGGTCCCCTTTTGCTAGTTCTCATTTCATTCTTTTTTTTTTGCTTTTTTCCCCTCATCATCTCTGTTGTCTCTTCCTGTCACCCTGGAATTAGTAGTTCCTATCAGCGTAAGAAGAAGAGGAAGCATTCTTTAGAATTGTCGATCAATTTCACAACTTGAGCATGGTTTTAATCTTTTCTTTTCTCTTTCTCCATCTCTCTATTTTGGAGAATGCTGGCTTTGAATTTAGGAAAATACTGCAAATATTTTGAAGTTTATGGTTGTTATATGGACTTTACATCTATTTACCATTTAACCACTCTGTCTTGTATCTTAATAATTGCTACTTCTTTGTCGTGTCTTTTGTCAGTTGTTTTACTTAATACAAAGTAGTAGATCGAGATCAGGAGTATTTGTGTGTTTTCTACATGAGCTAACCGGTGATGAACTGAATGTTATGTGGGGGTTGTAATGTTGTTCTGATATTAGAGTAGGAGTTGACTGTTGTTCTTACAAGGGAATTTTTTTGTGCTGAAAATTTGACTCTTATTTCTTATTGTTAAAAAGATGATGACGTTTTGTCATGGTTGCTGGAACTAATCTTTTCTTTTTTACTTTCTCTGTTGTAGTCAACTTGGCATATGGATATTGGTTAAAGGGGAGATTTTATGCAGCATTAAATTGTTTGGTACGATTCTTTTCCATAATGTTTACGGGTATGCAATAGACATGCAATGCTAGCTTTAGTGGTTGTCAAAACCTCTTACCTAGTAAGGTCAGTTATACTTAAAAAAGTCCTACTTATTGTTTTTCTGGTCTGTAGATAGATCAAAGGTATGCCATACTCAACTTGATTACCCATGTTAGTGTGCTTTTTATTTTCTTCATTGTTGACATTAGCAGGTGGCGGCATTGCTTGAGCTTTGGATGACATTGTTCTTAATATCACTTTGCAAAAGTTTAGAATGGGTGATGTTTTTCTTTTTGGCAATGTCTGATTCTGCTGGCACATGTTAAATGATTATCTAGTTATCAAGATCTCTCCTTGCATCTTAAAGTTTAGTGAAGGTGAGCTAAGAAAATGATGTGAAGAAATTGAGTGATCGTTGACAGCATGTATACTTGCCTGTTTTACAAACATTGCAATTACGGTGTCCAAGGGGACCTTCTGGAAGAGTAAATAAGTTGGGGGACCAGGTTTGAGAAGTAGTAGATGTGCAGAGTGAGGGTGCACACAAGAAGACGAAGAAAAATAGGACTGGATAGTGTGAAGAAAGGAGGTGGCATCAAATTATGTAGATGTGTTTGTACACAACGTTTAGGGAAAGAACTAGAAGAGTGAGAGACAAGGAGAATTTTTTTCCTCACAAGGCAGAGTGCATGTGCGGTAGTCATTCAAGGAAATGCTGATTAAAGCATTCAAGAACATAAGCACCATATTTCCATCCCTTATTGTTCTTTTACTACAGGTGAAATTTTTAGAAAGTTGTGAGTTACAATTTTTGTCAAACTTTAAGATTTTTTTTTCCTGATTCATAAGGAAATTTTTGCGAAATTCATCTCAAGGCTAGCATCTCAAAGCAGCATTATGAACATGGTCAACAAACTATACAATGATCTGGCTAGTCCTCATCCTACTAAAGTATCCTTTTTATGGTTTCGATTTAAAGAATGACCAACTTTTTGAGAAGCATTTTGTAATATGATATGTTCACATCCGTTTAAGCTCTACTTGCTGTCTAGACTGTGAACTCCTAACTTAAATGGCACTCTAGGCTCGATCCACCAAGCGTGTGTTTTCTTACCCATCCAAGAAGGAAAGTAAAGGTGTTCTTTCTGTCTGACCATTAAGGTAACCAAAGTTGTGATCAAGCCTGGATTACAAGTTAGTTTTCTTGGACATTCTAATTCATGAAGTTGAAAAAATATTTTATTTATGTTTTAGGGAGCCTCTAATAAAGTAAAGATGAACCAAGATGAAATGATCTCATTTTTCTATAGGAACTTCCCAAGTGACTACAGAGTATTCATTGCTTTAATGCTTCCTTTTTTTAATCTATTTATTTGATTTGTAGCAACTTTTAAATTTGCGCTCAACCTTAGTTAAAATTCAAAACTTCCAGAAAGTGAATGCTAATTTGGAAATAATCCTGGTGTAACGATTTTGTGCAATAGTAAGCAGTAAGTGATATAATGTGTTAGGTGCTATGAAATACCACTCTCTTGAAAAAGTTATTCATATTGTGGAAGAAAGGTTTTCTATATTTCCATGTTTCTGATCCAGCTGATATACCTGCTTTGATGTGGTTGATCCATTAGTTGATGTTAATGATATTCCTTACATGTGGTACCCTACCATTTTCTAGATTGCTTAGCTAGGAATTCTTGTTGCCTTTGCTACAATCTTATTAGGGCTCTCTATTTTGTGATGATAACAGATTTTTGCGACAGTCATCTTTAGATGTGACATGCTACTACTTCTTGGCCCTCTTGGCCTGACACTTTTGTTGGTAGGTTCTTTGTGCTATACTTTTTTTCTCTCGGTTGCTTTTGTTAAGCTGGGTAAGCATCTTAGAAGATGGTCAAATTATGTTCTGAAGTTTCATTTTTTTGCTATTGTTCCTATTCATCAATTCCTGGTTGATACACATCTGGCAATATTTCTACATTTGTACATAATGATAAGGGACATAGGAGATATTTAAACCAAATTCAGTTAGTAGTGAAAGTTTTTTCATCTGGAACTCCATAAAATTGATGCTCAAGAATCATAGAAGATGAAGAATGCGGGAAATCGATTAGTGTTATAGTTAGGACTATGTTGTGCATTAGTTTTGTCTCTGGCTTGATATTTAAGTATACTTGATATGGTCATTGTTACGTCACAGGGCTCACTGACTGCTAAAAAATAATCTCACCTAGTTTTTTTTTTTTTTTAATGGCTTTATTTGGGGTTATTCCCCTCTCTACTTGTCTTTAGAAATATTTTCTGAACAGGAAAATAAGCTTTTCCTTCATCGAGTGCTGACTTAACTAAGTAGAATGCTAGAGGAAAATCAAAATAAGCTGCCATGCTTCAACTCAGTAGGACTATACATATTCCTAGAGTGCCCCAGTTGGTGCATATTCTCTTAGCTTGAACTGATTTTCGCAAGCACTTCTAGCACATATAGCTTTCACTAAGTCTTCATCTCTACTGTCTCTGGCATAGATTTATGTATTCTTTCAGTCTCTAGATGGTATGACTATTGAATTGTATCAATGACAGACCAAAGCCATTTCATTATGGGAGGTATTAAAGCGCTGCATTGGGGTCTCTCTATTGTGCATAGGTTGGTCAATTTATTTTCTAAATTTTGTTTCTCTCTCTCTCTCTCTCTCTCTCTCTCTCTATTTATATATATATATATATATATATATATATATCTATATGTATCGCTCTCTCTCTCTCTCTTTATATATATATATTCTTTTATTAAAATTCAGCTACTAGGCCTCCAATGTAATTGACTGTGGCTATATGAAAATGACTTCTGTACTAATAGCCTTCAAATGCTTCTCAGCACAGGTCTGACCATACTAGTTGATTCAATTTTGTGGAAGAGGATGGTGTGGCCTGAATTTGAAGTTCTTTGGTTTAACTCTGTTCTGAATCGAAGTTCTGAATGGGGTGTATCCTGCTCAAAAGATTTTTGTGTTGCATACTCAGAGAAATTACTATTGCAGATTTGGTGTTGTACAGTTTGAAAGCACATGCTATGAACGTTGTATAGGAAAGAGTTAATTATCCTGCTGTATCTGTGGTCTAATTTTACTTCTAGTTTCTCTGTTTTTTTCTCTGTATTTTGTCACCCACATTTTCATGCTTCATATCTCTTTGCAGCTTAGTTTTTGCATATTTTTATGTTTAAACAAGGCTGAATCAGCATCTCTTTTGCGGGCATTCTGAATACTTTTTCTTGAGACTAAAGTGTGTTAGTAGAATCCTTTCTCTTATGACAAATTTCCAGCAGTTTGGTTCTATCTTATTATTGTGTGATAGCTACACTCCGGTAGCTATCTATGGTGCCTATTCATGTAGGACTTTCATCTGATATTCTTTTTCCTAGATGGTTTGGTACAAATAGAGGAATCTTGTTATTTGCTTTTGTTTAGAGTTTAAGCAATAGCATCTTGTCTTTTGTGATCTGCAAAACTTGATTCTTAAAATGCTGCAATAGGAGACTTTCTGAAAAGTTTAATCTGTGTTCCTTAACACCTCGTTTTGTCAGACACATCCATTTCACTGGTATTTCACTTCAGCACTCCCACGCTCATTGCTTGTTGCATACCCTCTCTGTCTGGTGAGATTCTTGACGACTAAAAGTATAAGATTTGATCATCCTAATGACTCTATATGCATTTATTATTGTTACTCCTTTGTATGACATAGTCACCACAAAGGATCATTTCCTAATTTCAATTGAATGATGGCTTATAATTCTTTTCATTTGACTATAATCCGTGATATGGAATAGCCCTTTGGATACTAGGGTCTCCTATCATGTACTGGGGTTTCTTAACATATACTAGGGTTTCATAGGTTTGGGATGAATATATCGCAAGAAAATCACGGAAAAAGGAAAAAGGTTTTGATAAAATACATAAAAAAATGATTAAAATAAGTTACACTCAACCAAACAACTACTAACTAAGCTACCAAACTTCTGAAATCGGTAAATTTTCTCATACCTTGTGTTATAGTTGTTGTGTAATAACTAGAGCCCGTGTTGGCCTTCTAAATCGTCAAGATTGTTTCCACATTTCTGTTCTACTGAAACAATGTTTGTATTTAACTCGATTCTGTTCTTCTATGAATGTTAGATCCATTAAGGTTTTGTAGGAACTACTTCACGTAAATAAGTCAGATTTTTTTATACTCTATTTATATGATTCTTTCTTTATGGTTTGAGGTTCTACTTATCGTGTTCATTTAAGAAAAATTCATGGTTCGTTTTTCATTCTAATAGTTTCATTACAAAGCTGGTATGTGCTGTGGTATAATGATTCGAAATTACTAAATGGAGTTGACAATGTGTTATTCATGCTTAAGATTGGTCCATGCATATGCAATATATGGAACTAGTTGCAGAAATAGTACTGGATTTAAATTAATGTCAAAGACCTTGAATTATTTAGGAATCTCACTTTGTTCATTGCCCATTCCCTAGTTCTGTTTCTCCTTGTTACATTCTTTTTAAAATTTTTAGCTTCCTAAACATTCTTGACTTGTGATTCTTAGATTAATTATTTCTATTGCAAGCTTGTAATCTCTCTATAAATTGTTACATGTAACATTCTCTTACCATGTCTAAACCTGGGGTTGAAGAAGATACTTTCCAGTAAGGTCTTAGAAGAGTTTCACCGATCAAATTATGGGTCTCTCCAGAAGCGTAGATATTGCTTTTTATTGTCTAGGCCTGCCCTTCAATGAAGACCACATTCTTTCCAAAAAAGTTAGAACTAAAATATTGTTACTTAAGATAAGAATGAAGATCTTGCTTCAACTAGAAGTAAATGATGAATGAGATTAAACCTTGTGAGTGGAAGAAAGATGAGAGAGATTGGAAGCAGACTAAATGGTACATTCAAGCACTTTTAATAGTTACAGATTTTATTCTTCCTTCCCCCCATTTCCTGCCCCCTCTTCACTGGAAAATCTATCTTTCTTGCAGCTTGGGGTCTTACTTGACAGAAGAGTTTTGCCCTCTGTTCTTCCGGTTTTCTTGTTTATTACACTTTATTCTAAGCTTCCCCACAAGGTAGCACATCTTGATGTTATTTTGTCCCTTTGGTTTTTGATTTTATTACTTAGTTTTTCCTTGTTAAGAAGGTAGAAATGATACCGTTGTCCTAAATGATGCAGGAGCTTCGTTTTATTCTTAGTTCAGTTCCAATGTTCAACTTATCTGCAGCAATTGCAGCCACAAGAATGTATGTTGCAGATGCTTAATATCATCTATCTTTGAATTAATTTGTTGGAACTTTTTATGGATCGTAATAGAATTCTCATTGAACAAAAACAAATCAATGGATAAGAGGATGGCTCTTGAAAGATAGATATAGATACATTTTCACTTTTGTAGGCCTATCACTAGAAAGCTAAGTGTTCTTCCTATATTCCTTTTTTTATTATTTTTATTTGTTCCATCGTTTCTTTTATCAGCCAGAAATGATCCGCTTAAGGAAAGTTTTTGAGTATCTTGGTGATTCTTCCTTATCTATCAATCCTCAATGTTTGCTACTTCTTTTTCATTTCAATAGATTTGGGCACTTGGAGGACTCTTTTCTGTCGAGAATCTTGTATGTTGCTTTCATTGTGACATGATAGTTGTGTCAAATGAAGTAATCATATCTTCAGCTGTCCTATCTGTCTTTATATCTATCTAATTTTTGTTTGTCTGTCTGTCTGTCTGTCTATTTGTCAGTCTTTCTTCCTTGTCCCTTTTTACTGCATCACATTGTTATTTTAGTTATTCTTCTGCTATTTTTTAGCTGTGATTCTAACTTTCTGGATATCTAAAAAAAGGATTGATCTCATTCAACCTTTGATTAAAAGAACTGCACTTAGTCCCCCCCCTCATGAAACAGCTCTGCTGCAATGGATGGTGGAGGGTCCGGGCCTTACTTAGATTCTCTTGTCTTTTGATTGATCTTTCAATGTTTCCCACATGAAAATCTTGCACTTTGATGGCCGTTAGTGTGATGACTCATGTTCACAAAGAGAAGCAAAGAGTTACGTTGGTTTGATAACGTATGATAGATTTTTTGAAACGTGTTAGAAATGCTTACAAGGATAATAACTTCTAGACTATATGATGTTTCACATTGATGTAATATATCTTTGTTTGTGTATATGTGCAAGATGCAGATGTATCGTATGTGACAAAGATCACTGTTCTTCCAATTGTATACTTGTTTTTTGCTTTTGAGGTGTCAACTTCAATTATAGTACTTCTTCCATCTTCCTTCTTGGATATTGACTACATGTTTACTGAACTTTCAGCCGAATTTCTGTCTTTCCTCCTGAACTGGTGCTTCATAACCACCTTGTAGTTGCTTTTTCATTATTTACGTCCATCCTTATCTCATCATTTATCAATCTCAATGTTTTCTGTTTGTGAAGTAATTTAAGTGATTTAAGTGATCTTGACTGCTAAACATTGTGAGCTCCATGGAAAAGTTGGTATTTTTGCAATTTTAACCTAATGATTTTGGTTTAGAAGGAAGAAAAGAAAGAAAAGAGAACCATTTAAGGGAGTCATAGAAATTTTTTCTTTCATTTGGTAGTCTACATGCAACATTCGTACTGGATCACCTGGGCAATAGATTTGGAAATTTGTATCCCTCGGAATTGTTGATATATGTGTTTAACTTTACACTCTTTTAGCCAAAAATAGATAATTTATACAATTGTAAATACATTAATTATTTTGTGTCCCAACTTGTTACAGCTACAATAATAGGAAGAAGACTTTCTGGAGGTTACTTTACTTCATTATGCTTGGGTTACTATTAATCAGGTTGGTTGACGTACCATTCTGTTCTACTGGATGGCACAAAATAAATTCAATTTCCATTGGATGGATGTCTGGGCCAGGAAAAGACTCAAAATACTCATTATATACAGTTGTCTTTGTTTTTAAATATTGTTTTGGTTGCATTTGGTGCAAATTCCCAATATTTTCCACCACTTCTACCATTCTTGCTCCACTGATATTTACAAAACGATGTCAAGACATTTCTCTTTCTTAGTGGACTGACACAGTGCATAACAATCGTCCCTCAGATAGAAAATCAATCCTCATCCTGTTTTGTCCACTTTCATCATTGGATGTCATATCTGGAGGGTTGATACACTGGAACACGTTGCTTTCCGAATGAGGAGATTACCCAAGAAAATATATCCTTCAATGACGATTTTTTCGGAGACTTAAGCATGATTAGGACATTTCAGAAACCTTTTTCTTCTTCTTTTTTTTTTTTTCTTTTTTTTTCTTTTTCTTTTTCTAACTTGAAATCCAATGCACAAGATTTTCCCCCAAAAAACATGGCTTCAAAGATGGACAAACAATTTGGTGAAACATGCAGTTTCTCAAATTTTTACTCATTCTGTTTTGCAGTCTAGGGTGCACCATCATAACTTTCATGGCCTCGTATGAGAACTATCCAAGTGGTCATGCTCTGAAAGATTTGCAACAAATTGGTTAGTTCTCCCTCTCTGTGCAAAATTAATATGCCCATGGATTTATTGTTAAAGTTGGACCTTTCTGCTAATAAGTAATACGACGATTTAAAGCAGCTGAGATACGCCTCTCAGGCACACTAAAGAAATGAACCCTTAACGAGACCAAGGACTCGTTCTTGCAATAGAAGTTGGAGACCAACGTGGAAATAAAGCTATAGATACTTCTAGTTAAAGCACTCAGTTGCACTAAAGATGACTTACATGAAACTGTTAATATTTGATATTTGTGGCATAATTTCTGTAGAAACAAAATAGGTACTTGTCTTAACTCATATGTTCAGTCATCACAAATTGCTTTCTTATATGTCTGCGCATATGCCATATAGTGTTCTGAGATTCCCCTTCAATTTGTCTATTTTAAACTCTTAACATTCAAGTGACCCTATATCAACGAGTAAAAGAGGAGCAATAATTCCTTTCTGGCTGGGACTTTTACAGGCCATCTTGGTAACAATACCAACGAGCAGTGGGTTCACATTGACCCCTTTTCCGCCATGAATGGAATATCCCGTTTTTGTGAAAATGGCTTCCCATGGAGGTAATTCCTGTTATTCCTCAATGTAATTGAATTATGCCTTTTGATGGTAGTTGTTTGTTTTAGAGGCATGCACTTGTTTTTAGTGGTGATATTATGTGAAGGAAACTGATTAATAATTTCAAATATATGACACTTGAAACAGAGCAGGGTGATCTATTGACTATGTCCCTAGTGGATGCGATGTCCTAAACTAACTCACATTTCTTTAAGCTGGCTATTCTACTTTACTTAAATGTCCTTGTAGGAGGCCGCTGGACACTTCAGATAGGAACTATCTGTAGGATTTTATCACTTCTGTCTTTCTTGGCATTCAACAAAGTGGTTCAAGTAAGAAAATGAAAACAATAAAAGTTGTTGTGCTTGAATCCATTTTCTTTCAACCATCTATACCACTTCACCTTGATACATCATGCATATCAGAAATGGAATGATAGACAAATGAACAATTAAAACAAAGTGTTCATTGATTTATAGTTTCATATATTCTGTCTGCTGACAATAAATAGAGGGACAAGCATGTTGCATTAGGTATAAAAATGTATGGTGAAACACTTCATGTTAGATGCTGACTCCGAATTGTTGATACGTATATTAGCTAATCATCATTATGTCTGTTACCAGGTAATCTATGTTTTCTATGTCAATAACGTTATATGGAAAACTATGACAACCATTCCAGGCAATGCAGCAGATTGATGTGATGAGAGAATCCAACTGGAAAATTACTAATTTGGGAATTCTTATTTGATGTTTGAGTACATTTAGGGGTCCCTACAAATGCAATGTATGTATATTTCTGCATACTCAAAAGTATTTTGTAATACAGGTATTCTAAAGAAGAAGAGATCCCTCCAGGAGAATTTTGCCAAAGAAATTTCACGTATCTTCTAAAGTGAGTTTTCCATGATCTCTCCTTGTTCTTGTTCCTCAAAGCTGCCATGGGATGTCATCTGTTCCCTTTTACCACCTTCACAAAAAAATTCCAAGTTTGTTGGTCATAGAGGAATCATAGTATTAGAAAGCCTGTTTAACGAGGCTGAGTTTGAGGTATATATTGCTTACTGGGAGGCGTCAGATCCTACCTTTTTAAGGCTTAGTGTACCTCATCCTCATGCATCGCATACTATGAAACACATATGCACATAGTTTGCACATGCAGTTTTTCCATTAGCTATTTTTGGAGGCACTGAAATCTTATTTTTCCAATTAATATTGTCCATCCCTCCAGCACACTCGCTGGGAAATGCAGGGTCATACTCATACACCCCTGACAAACACACCCAAAACACAGGGAGAGTGAATTGAATGAAATGAAGTTCTCTGAGCAAACTGTTGATATTTGGATCCTCATATTATATTATACGTAGTGTCTTTTTCTTCTCAACACTGAGAGACCGGTTGAGTGAGTGGTCAATGTAAATGCTAACCAGGTGGAGGTTGGGTAGAGGAAGATGTGTTATTCTACATCACATCCACAATAGCATACAGTACTAGCAGCCCTCACCTAGATCCATTACAGCTGTGGCATTCTACACCTAATGAACAGCATTCATGCTTTGCTTCACCTCCAACTTTCGCACTATCTTCTGTTTGAGCCGTCTCAGTACTAGGACTTACCATGAAATGGTTTGACTCATCATGTGTAGGGAGAAGGCCAACCAGGTGGCCAATCAACCTTGGGAAAACTTTTTTGTGTTCTCCAAAACACTAGATTTGAGCCTTTGTATCCTTCTTCGCTGGTTCATTTTGTCACATGAGTATCAAACCAATAATATTTTATTCCTTCCAATCCATGAATGCAATGCCACGTTCCATTCCTTCACGTGTCTCATCTTTTCGGGTGGTGGGGAGGGAGTTTGAGTTAGGAGAACATGCTGCTTTATTCTATGCATCCATGCATTTGTTAACAGTTAAAATTAGCTCATTGTATCTATAATTTCCTTGTTGTCTCATCATTACAGCGAACGGCCCTCTGTTGATGGATTCAAGTGTCTATTCTCCAGAAATGGGTTCTCAAGAGTTCGAGTTCAAAGTGGCTTCCCACCAGTTTTACTGGTAGAGAATCATAAAATTCCCTTGCGCATGCAAATGTGTGATATGCTCAACGGTCAATATTTTTCATTCTTATTTATCTTCTGCAGGTTAAAGAACCCAAAGTTTATGTTCATGGAAATATAAGAAACAAGGAAGTCATGCATAGAGATTGGCGTGGGTGTTCGTAGTTATCTTGAGGTGAGAAAGACAAGCTTATTAACAACTAACTCTAGCAGGCAGAATCTTTTATCTTTAGTGTGGATTACAACTGATGATGACCAAAAACCTTGCTCGAGGCCGATCATTTGCACAAGATTTTTGAACCCATTTGTTCGTATATTGTATACTTCAAAAGTGACTTAAGACCTTACCAAATTGATGGGCCCTTAACCATGAGTAGAGGACAATGATTTTGATCCAAAATTTTAACATCAGTAAAACATAATTGATATACTATAGGATGATACTATTCAACCATGAGATTTATCCAAATCTGAGCTGGTTTGGGGTCTGTGTCCTATCATGCAGCACTGCTCTCAAGCCAACTACATTTTGCATCATACGTGGCGCAGAGTTTCGGGTTTGAAACTGGCATCAAATTACAGACTAAGAAAAAAAAGAATTACGCAAAACATGCCAATGACTTCTTAATCTTCCCTGACTTGTGCAGGCTTTTGGCATGGAATCCTAACAATCGCAAGCTTTTTAGCAGACAGATATTTAGATAGTTGAATGTGAAAGACGTAAATCCTGATTGCGAAGCTGTGGTTTATCCTGAGGGATCTGTAGTCTATGAAATGGAGAATTTATTCAATTCCAGAAGATCAGTACCGTGTATCAAGAGCCTTACGTACAACGTCATGAAACTTTTTTTAAAAAAAAAAAAAAAGAAAAAGAAAAAAAGGTGATAAAAGGCAAACACGGCCGGAAGGAAACTCTTCAAGCACACTGCTTTGTCTTTTTTTAAAAGGTCGAACGCGGTATCCTTAAATAGTATAATTGTTCCTATCACACGCCAGACGAAAGGGAAAGAAAGAGAAAAACGCGTGAGACATCCTATCGTCAACTTCACTGCCAATTCTGTGTTCAAATTCGTGTCACCCTTTTTTTGTCAAGTCTCTGTTCAAAGTCGCCTGAGTCTTGCCATCTTGCCAGACATCTTCCCAGAAGGAACGAAGCTATTTACTCTCAAATATCCATCTACTTAATAACTGAAAGCCCTACAAAGCAAGAGCACTTCACACATCCATCTCCATCTCTTACATCCGCTTTCGTCAATGTCAAGCATCGTGCTTTCTTATGGAACCAAGAAGAGGCCACCTGCCTCCTCAACAACCACTTCACTGGCTGATCAGCCTGCCGAGTCGAAGGACGCAACAACAAAGAAGCGCTACGACGTCAAAATCCTATGCGCCCTCAACGTTCCCCCAACCCCGGAAGCTGCTTCTCTGAGAGTAACCAGAAACTTGGGTCGTTTCGCATGGTACTACGTATCTTTGATTTGGATTTCACTCTTCATAAGCCTTGTGCCGTGTCGCAAGGTTTCCTTAATTTACTTTGTGTCTACGACGGCCGCGACATGCGTTTACCTGCTACTGCTACGTGCATATCCTAAGTCTGTTGTGCTTCATAAAATCCTTGACAAACGACTAGTGCTGTCTCTGCTGGCCATTGCAGCGGTGGTGGAGCTCATCCTGACGAGGCAGCCGTCCATCTTTGTGTTACGTTAGCCTGTGGAGCACCAATAATTTTGCTTCATGCAGTTTTGCTGGCTGCAGAGGATTTTTATGTTGTCGAGGAGGGATCTGCTGCTGGAGAATCGGTGCCTCTTATACATATGAAATCCGTTGATGTCGAGTCTCCAGCTACTGTCTAAGCCAATGTTTTTCGACCTAAGTCTCAAGCAATTTCCATATGCATATTAATTGCAGAACCCCTCTCTATGGCGTGGCAGTAGCATTTGAGAAAGAGAGTTATTTTATGTTATTAATTTAAGTGGAATAACAGGTTTTCTTAATATAGTATCATATATCAGATTTTGGATTTAAATATATTTTTATAAGAAGTGTTTCCTCACACTCAAGATGAAAAAGTGTGTTTAAATTTGATATGTATCTCACATTGATAGGATGTTGGCCTTCAATATTCTTTATTTAAGAAGATATTTTGCAGTTTTATAAGTTAATTTTAAGAAAGAAAATAGATATTTTTACAGTTTATGCAAATTTCTAGGTGCATGTTAGAACAAACGGCATATCCAATTGATTTTTCCTTTATATGGCTTGTGGCCTCTCAATTTCTCACTCTGGATCATCGTGGCTTAGGTTGAGCTAATTTAAGCCAAGCACAAATTTGGCTTAAATGCCACTTAGAATGAATTTCTTGTTTATTCAAAAAATCCTAATAATAAGTACAAATCTTGTGTACTCATTCAGTAGATAGGTAATTCTTTATTATTATTATTATTCACCCACACAAGGAATGGGAAGGGAATTCCAACCCTTAACCAGGTGGACTAGTATGAGGTTTCATGTCGTTGTGGGTTTGGGTTTAAATATGTATGGAAAAAGTAAGAGAAAACTTTTACTTAAAAATAGTGCTGTGGTTATATTTATATAAATATACAGATAATTAGCCTAATGAGTCCCTAGGCTACCTGCAATAAAACTATAAAATTCAGAGAGGTAGTCATTAATTTTAGAATTTCCGTAAATTCTTTTAGAACATCATCAAAATTATAAAAAAAATTGACAATAAAGCAATTTTTTGCTGCTTTCCTATTTCGGTCTTTTCTCATTGCCTTAACACAAGGTGTTTCCTTCAAGGGTAGATAAAGGGTAGAAGCAAATATAATCTAATTTTTTTTTCTTTTGTCCATATATTTCTATAATTGATTACCATCCAATTTTGTTAATAGTGTAGTTTGGTTTAATATCAAGCCAAATTACTTTATTTCAATTAATGAACTTAATTTAGAAGATACTATTTAAGATAAAAATAAAAGACATAAATATGAAGCTCATTCTTATGCCTTTCAATTTAATGGTGCAGTTTGTTTCAAATTACTTTATTCAATTAATGATTTTATTGCCTTTTGAATAGAACAAGTATACTTTCCACACTATATTTAGAAAAAGCAAGAGAAAATCCAATAAAACCTCACTCCAAATTTGCTATAGAGCCATCCTAAATATGATCTTCCCAAAATCCAAGCCTATGGATCCATGACCTTCTTAAAATTCTAAATGACATGGCTTACAAAAGCTATCATGCCTTATTCCGATCATTTTGCTCGAACTTTATATTATTTGTCGTAAAAAAATTAGAAATTTGAAAAAGTACCATTTCTGTAGACAGTTTTTATGATATTTTGGTCAAAAGATTCATATAATCAGGTAGCACCTCTATGCAGAATCTAAAATTACAAAAAATTAGATTCAATATCAGTGAAAACTATGGAGAATCTTTTGTCATTTCATGAAAAGGAAAGAGAAGGGACTTTGAGGTAATTTAAGAAACTTATCACCAAGCTCGGAGAGCAAAGACCTAGAAAAGCTGAAGTGCTCTGTTTTGGACCTCCATTGCAAATCTCTACACTCTCCCAAAACCCTACCGAAATGCTTCTCCAATCCTCTATTCACCACCGCAATGTTTCTCTCTCATCATCCACCTGCTATTCTCGGCCTGTACCGTCTAGAGTTCCTAGTTTGATACTCCCTACAACTCCAAATTACCGGGGAGTCCCACTCACAGTCACTTGCTCAATCTCACAGGTCCACAGCTATGGAACCATGGACTACGAGCGCAGACCAGCGTTGAAATGGAACGCCATATACAAGAGAATAGCTTTCATGGAGAACCCTGAGTTGGGCTCTGCGAGCGTGTTGGACCAGTGGGAGAAAGAGGGGAGGAAGCTTTCGAAATGGGAGCTTGCTAGGGTGGTTAGGGAGTTGAGGAAATTCAAGAGGTACAAGCAAGCTCTTGAGGTAAATAGAGAACGAAAATATTGGATACATAAGAAAATGTTACCATTTTTTTATTGCGGGCTTTTGGTCTGTTTTGCTCAACGGCGGAGCTCTATTCTTTGGCAGAACAGCTGAGCTCTAGCAATTAAATAGATATTTTGTGGTGTTATATGATTCTTTCGTTGTGTTTGGCTTGAATACTACGTCCTATTTTAAGGTGCAAATTGGTAATCGACTGCTTCGGTTAATGGGCAGCTATATTGGGTCGCATTTTTTCCATATGCTGCTATGGATATTCTTTTAAGTGAAATCTGATTTTGGATTTTGAGGTTGCATTCGATGTTCTCCGTTTGTCTTGCTTAATGAGTATATTGAGCATGCATTGCTGTTGGTAGGAATTCCTAAAAATGATGGGCTTTTTAGTTGTATCCTCTTCTATTGGAGTTTTAGGGGTTGCAAACTGATGATGTATAGGTTAAGGTAAGATGATATGAGTAGAAGGATAGAATGCACAAAAAGAATTGGAGAAGTACTTAAACCTTATGTTTTTACCGAGAGCAGCTGTAGAGAGATTCTAATTTGCGCATCCTTTAGATCCAGGTAATTGACAATGATCTTCTGCTCTTGGAAACAATCCACATAATATCACCCTTTCTTTTGGTAATAACATGGTGAGTTCTTCTCTCTTCCAAAAAATGATGTTGGTAGATGTTTTTGCACTAGGTAACAGTGCTCTGTTCTCACTCTCTTGGTTCATGTTCATGTTGCTCAAAACATATGTCAGAGCAGGCTTTGGCTTCTTTACCTGGTTTTGCTATCTCTTGATAGAATGAAGAGTGACAATGCAGGATTATACTGTTCAAATCTTCTCTTTATTGGATCACTCCTTACAATTTCTCTGACTAGATGCTAGGTTTATGATAAATGATTTTTCCTTGAACAAGATGTTCTGTGTTATTTCTGGATACAATTTCTTTAACTATGCTGGATTTTTGTTCATGAGCTTGTCTTTATTGGATGAGAGCATAAAATTTCAAATGGAAGTTATATGGATGAGTAGATACTAAGCTTCGGGTTATTGTGATTGCAATTATTCATTCTGTGCAATTGCATGTGAGCTCTTGGAACAATCTGTTAAATGGATTCTCAAGGCCATTTCCCATTATTGTTGGTATTTTAGCCCTTCAGATTGTAGCATGGCCGACATAATGGATTACAGCTCTTTATCTCTTTTGGTGATCTTTCTTGCTATTTTCACATTTTATTTTCTTGATTAAAAGCCATGTCTTGCATTATTCTCAGCTTTTAATTTTTTGCACCTTGCAGGTGTATGAATGGATGAAAAATGGAGAAAGGTTTAGAATATCTCCTAGTGATGTTGCTATTCAATTAGATCTCGTTGGCAAGGTTCGTGGGGTTTCTGGTGCTGAAGAGTACTTTCTCAAGCTGCCGGATACTATGAAGGACAGAAGGATATATGGAGCTCTTCTCAACTCTTATGTGAGGACGAAAATGAAAGAAAAGGCAGAATCTTTACTTGACGAAATGAGAAGTAAAGGTTATGCCACAGAAGCGCTTCCTTACAATGTTATGATGACTCTCTATATGAACCTCAAAGAGTATGATAAAGTTGACTCAGTGATTTCAGAAATGATGCAGAAGAGTATACGGCTAGACATCTACTCCTATAATATCTGGATATCATCTTGCGGTTCTCAAGGATTTGCAGAAAAGATGGAACAAGTATATGAACAGATGAAACTGGACAAAACCATTACTCCCAATTGGACTACATTCAGCACGATGGCTACTATGTACATTAAGATGGAGCAGTTTGAAAAAGCTGAAGATTGCTTGAAAAAGCTGGAGAGTAGGATAACTGGTCGAGATCGAATACCTTATCATTATCTAATAAGTCTTTATGGTAATGTTGGTAACAAAGAAGAAGCTTATCGAGTTTGGAATGTTTACAAAACAGTTTTTCCTAGTATTCCAAATTTAGGATACCATGCTATAATATCTTCTCTTGTTAGACTTGGCGATATTGAAAGGGCAGAGAAAATTTACGAGGAGTGGTTGCAGGTAAAGTCATATTTTGACCCTAGAGTAGGAAATCTTCTCATGGGCTGGTATGTTAAAGAAGGGAATTTGGAGAAAGCTGAGAGTTTACTCAACCATACGATCGAAATTGGGGGAAAGCCAAACTCCGGTACATGGGAGATTCTTGTTGAAGGGCATATGGGAAGAAAGCTGATTTCTGAAGCCTTATCCTGCTGGAAAGAAGCTTTTGCGGCTGAGGGACAAAGGAGTTGGAGGCCAAAACCCAGCAGTGTGTCTACCTTCTTTGAGCTTTGTGAGGAAAAAGATGATGCAGAGAGCAGGAGGTTTTAGTTGGATTATTGAGGCAATCAGGATTTCTTGAAGACAAAGTATATGCATCACTAATTGGCTTAGCAGATGGAGACATGGGTGGCGATGGACTGTCGATGGGGAAGGACCAAGTCTATGATAACATCCAGAACAACGAGGATGAGGATGCTGAGTCTGAAGTGCTTCTTAACCAACTTTAGGATAGCCTGTGAAACTTCTGCTTCTGTTGTATAGAGAGATCCAATTGTCAGACGAAAAAGCTTCGGGGAAGTTCTTGCTGTAAAGGGTCTCTTTTCTAGTTTCAAAGAGCTCCTACGAAAATGTCACTTGGTACCATAAAGTTCTGCATAGACTTGTGCGGTATGGACTTCGAATTTCCCCGCGAGCCAACCGTCATAGCCCATGTAGGTTTTGATTCATGAAGGTTTGCTGACCCAAGGGAATATCTCGGATTTCTAAGTGTCCAAAATTTCGTCTGCGGTTCCTTCCATCCTACTCTTTTTTGTAATTCTCACTCCAGGTTTCGGACCCATTGATTTCTATATATATTTTTCTTTTCCTGTATTTACAGTTTTGGCGAAGGACAGGCAAGAGTCACTTTAACAAGCGTGGCATCAACTTTAAATTTAATTATATCTTGTTTTTGTTCTTTGCTACAAGATGGTTCATCAATCTTAGATTTGTTTTACTTCCAACCTTTTTGGCCTACAGAGACATCGTATACCCCAAATCGCCACACCTATGGCTAATATATTAGCGGTCTCTTTGTAAACTTGAAATTCATTTGTGTCCATCTATAAAATCTATACACTGTTTGGCATGAGTATCCTATAGAAAACAACTCAGCCAGCTATGTTCTTTATTGGCAGTTGAATTCATACATTATTTTCATCTTTATGTTTTCACCAAATACATTGTGATGATCGGCTCGTAGATGCCAGGTTAAGATCACGTTCTCATCAATTTATCTGAATGAGGTTACAAGATGAATAGTTTAAAACGGTTTTTGACCTGCAGAAGAAGTTTTTAGTTAGATAAATGCTTTTCTGCAAGGTGAATTTACATTCGAGGTAAACTAAACTAATCTCCTATTTGAAAAAGAAAAAGAAATCATGATAAATGGTTACAATTTATAAATAACTATGCCTTTTTATTTAATTGGCAAGTTACCAAAAAGATTTTCCTTTTTTTTTAAAAAAAAAAAAAAAGTGGGAAAGGGGTGCTATTAATATGATGAGGATTCTCAATAGGATGAAAATAAGGTTGATTATTTTTTAACATGTTGGAAATGCATCTTTTGACGAAGACAACTATTCATGTCAAAATCCTCAACCATCAAAAACAACAAAAACAATAGAAACTCCATAATCTCAAATGACACTTCTAATACCCAAAGAAAACATCCAACCCCCAAATTCTAACACTAGTTCTACAAAAGGATCACCTTACCAATTAACCAAACCTTCCCACTCTATGATTACTTGTTAAAAAATAGTATAATTGCTTGTCAAACTTTAATACAACAGCACTTCTATTCACGCAATGCTTCATACTACTCTTGAATGGTCTATGAACATTTTTCTTGAAACCCTTTACTCTTTTTTATAACAATGAATCAGCTATAAATCTTACTATTCTCAATCCTCTTCCTATAAGAAGACCAAGCAAATTGAAGTGGCTTCATTTTATGCAAGAAAAAGTAACTGCATGGATTCTATGTATAAAATTTCTCAACACGAGAGTAACTTAAAGACATCTTAACCAAGGCCTTAGAAATTTTATAGTACCATTTTCAATTGAGCAAACTAGGCTGTATAACTTGTATTGTCCACCAACTTAAAGGGGATGTTGAGAAAGTAATATTTATGGCTTTCACTCTTATGATACTTGGCTCATTGTATAGTGAGTAGTAATGTTATTCACACCATGCTATGCACTAATGTGTAATAAGATGTAACTTGTAAATGTCATATTTATGTAATTATATATATATATATATATATATATATATATATATATATTTCATTCTTTATAATTGTATTGTGTCATAAACACTAGATGATTATAAATTGAAGTTTTCCTCAATCCCTTGTGTCTTTTATCAATGTTCAATGGTTCATTTACTTTATCTATAATCATAAGAGTCCCCGACATCTGAATCTTACAAGGAGGCGTGATTTCCTTGCTACAGAAATGACCTTGTAATCCACTCAAGAGTTTACAAGCTTTTGACATCGATTTGAGCTCCTGAGATTTTTGGGTTTTGTCTTTTGAAATGACTAGAGTACCTTTTCAAGCACCCCACTTCCGACCAGCTCGGAAATCAATCAAATTAGACACATAGTAGAGCGGTTATCAGTTTTGAACTTCCAAAGCAAACCCAATTGGCTATTGCAAACAAAAAAGGAAGTAACAAATTTGCCGATGTTTGTCTGCTACTTGACAAAACAAGTTGTGGTAGACATAACCATCCTCTGATAAAGGACAAAATATGAAATAATATTAAATAAAAACCCCTCATAATTACATTGCAGGATTTAGTTGGCAGATATCCAAAATCTTAGGTTGGCGCTGGTTTGATAAAAGCTCATCAGGGGAACTCGTGGCCTGTACTCTGAAAAGGGTCATATTCTACAGTGTTACAGGAGGTCCACTCTCTTGAATACAATTGAAGAACATGTTTCCCGGGGTCATTGTTAAGTTTTATCCATTATTTATACCAAATAAAGAGACTTACCCATTTCGAACCCCATAATGTGGCCGCTATAGAGTGGTGGAGGGACTCACATGGACAGCACATGGATGGGAGATGCACTTTGTGACAGACAAGTTCTTGGGTTCCGGTCCCTATCCAGATTTGGATGTTCTCTTACAATACCTGCTTTACTCCCTTATCACTCCAACAAAAATATGCTTCCAGCTTAGCACTCTCTCTCTCTCTCTCTTCGTTAGATTAATATGGGAGGTGAAACTGTATCGCCATAAAACCATCTTCAGTATCTACGCAGAAGAAATAAAGAAAGAAGGATTCATCTTAGATAAATACTTTGATTATACTGTCTTCGTCCCCTTTTCATTCTTGATTCATTCATTTGCTTATGTTTTATCTGGGTATTTGAAATGAATGATTAACTTCACACAACAGGAGTGTTATTTACAAGCTAAGGTTTTCTCATTAGATTAGTGCTTTGCTTAGTTGAAAGCATCCATTGTTTGGAATTAAAAAGTCTTAGATGGGTGTATGTTTTATTTATTTTTATTTTTAAAAAATACCCAACCTACCTACTTGGGAAGTGACATGAATGCAGATTAAGTGAAAAGCAGAAAACCCCATTATAAGATGTGTCTGTAGAGTTTTTGATCGTCGGTGTCGGTGGATCACATGAAAAGACAAATGGGATGCCTGTCTTTGTGTATAATCTCAGTATGTTGTTTCTTTGTTCTGTCACTTACGGTTTCTTTTATACTTATATTTGTTATCAGATGTCGTTGCTTTAAGAAATGTTTATTGCAAATTTCGAACACTTGCCATTGTAGTTTTAAATCCAGTTGTTCCGAATCTATATTCTAATTGAGTTTGACTTTAGCAATATTATTTATCGTTAACTCTATTAAAGAGTTTTTTTATGATCATAAGTCTGAGAGGGAAAATATTATCTAATCAGTATCGAAAAATTATGATAGAAAAATTGGAACTAATTTGACCTAAAAAATGAGCGATCAGAAAATTTGCTCTTCATGATAATAAAAGTATATTAAATACAAGTAATATAATCTTAATACAATGATACTCAAGTGTGTAATGCATAACATTATCACCAAAAAACAAAAACAAAAATAGAAAATGAGATAAGCAAAGAAGAGGGAGAAAACTATGAAAGATAATAGGAATAACCATAGACATATTATACTCGAAATATTCTAAATATGAAAAGGAAAACTTGACGTTACCTTGTGTATTGGAAAAATTTGGAAATTGGCCTAGTAAATGATTTTTAATAAGCTTGAAAGTCAAGAAATAAACAACGAACATATTAATAATATGTAATGGATTGATTGAAGCAAGAGAATTTGTTTTTAAACTATGATTTTTTCTAACTTGGTATCGGATTCAAGAGTTCCTTTGAGAGGTGGGGGAAGAGGTCAGATGCCCATGTCTTTGATGTAGGGCTCTTGTTCGAGTTGCATAATAAGATTTGTTCCAGTTCTCTGAAAAAAGAAAAAAAAAGAAAAAAAAAAAAAAACGGAAAATCCTAGTATCAAATGGTAAAGCAAGCATTGGGTTCTGAAGCAGAAAAAGAGACAGTAACATGCTTGTGTTTGGCTAAAAAATGTAGAATTTTGGCTATTCTGAGAGCAAATTTAAAAAGAATTAAGTTTGTGTCTATAGAAGGAAACTGCCCATCTGACGATCTAATTGCCATTTACAGGCTATAGATCCGAAGTGGTTCATGAATCCAAACTTGCAGGCATTTTTTATATTGAAGGCGAAATGGTTATAGCTCCCCAGCCTATAGGTGAAGGCAAGGTGGTCGGTTTTTAATACTCGAGCTAGATCGTAATGTCCCAAACGTGAATCCAACCAACTGTATGCTTGGAACCATAGCAGCATATTCTAATGCTGCATATCAACAGCGCAAATCCATGTTATGTCACCCAATTGTAAGGAATCAAAACACATGCAAGTTCTCCAGAAAGTGGACCCTTCAACTACAGTAGCTAATTTCCCACATGTAATCACATGATGGGTATGGCATGCCATCACCATTATCACAATAAAACTCCTGAAAAACCGAAGCTTTAGGAAAAAAAAGGACACTGATCCACATTGTTCCACCTCTGTTCCCTCTTTCACAAGTTAAGTTTTGAAATTAAAAAAAACTAAAATCATTACCCAACTCAAAATCGCGAACTTTTGATTCAAAAAGAACACAAATCCACTGATTAAGATTATCTTATCATTATTTAAACTAGTTGAGGGCCGGTTGGCCATGTTGTACGGGTAAAACCTTATATATTGGTCCAACAAAGCTTCAAACTCTGAGAATCAAAAGCTTCTCAACAATGGCCGATTTAGAGAACCCAAATGTGATGCCAAAGCTCATAACTTTTCTCTCCTCTCTTCTCCAGAGAGTGGCTGAATCGAACGATCTCAACCGTCGACTCCAACCCCAGAAAATTTCAGTCTTCCATGGCCTAACTCGTCCTACCATCTCCATCCAATGCTACCTGGAGAGAATTTTCAAGTACGCCAATTGCAGCCCATCTTGCTTTGTTGTCGCATACGTCTATCTCGATCGGTTTGCTCAAAGGCAATCTGTGTTGCCCATCAATTCCTTCAACGTTCACCGTCTACTAATCACTAGCGTCATGGTGGCCGTGAAGTTCATGGATGATATGTAAGTGTAAAGATTAGAACTTCGATTTTGCAGAACCTTTATTTTCTCGATGTAGATTTGATCTCTTGGTCTATAAGAGCAACATACTTACAAATTAAGCATTAAAAACGAAGTTTTGAAAGGAAAGCTCCAACTTCTTGTGTTCTCTTATAGGAGATTTCACACTTTTCTAGATTTTCTGTATTGAAATGAGTCTGAGTTGTAGTCTGCCGTGATTCCCCTCTGTTCTTGTTTCTGTGTTTGTTTGTCTTTGATTCTTTTAGCTTCAAATCCTAAGTATTTTTCCTCGACAGCTCTGGTTTCAAATTTCGGCGAGATCATCATTTCACTTGGTTAAAGAATATTTCCCTGTGTGACATTGATGTGAAACTCTGTTTTCCTTAACAGATTGCCAACCAAGATGCATTAGGTTCCAGCAAAGTTATAAACAATGCGAAGTCAATGAATTAAAAAATGATGACTTATCATTTCTTCTTCTGTCAATTTATTAGGTTCCTATACAGTAAATTCATTTTGGAAATTCTGCATCTAACTGTTCCATTTTTGTGTTGTGCTTTGAAAATTTTCAGGTTCTACAACAATGCTTACTTTGCGAAAGTAGGAGGAATCAGCACAACAGAGATGAACTTTCTTGAAGTGGACTTCCTATTTGGTTTGGGCTTCCGGTTAAACGTGACTCCCACCACCTTCCACACCTACTGCTGCTACCTTCAAACAGAGATGATGCAGCAGCAACCTCCTCTCAGTCTTGCAGAACCTTCTCTAAATTTGGGGATGCCACTAAGATCCCACATGTGCTTAAGTGAGGATGAATCCTCCCATCAAAAGCAACAATTAGCTGTTTAATGCACATCTCTAAATGTAGTTAGAAATAGAGGTAGTGCATTTTCTCTTTATGTTGGACATGGCATATTCAGGTTAAGAATCTTGTGTACCAAAACATTTTTTTTCTTTTTTCATCTTATTTACTTTTGGGGGGCTTTGGATTTGAAAAGTTATTTGCTATGTACAGAAGGAAGTTTCCTCTTTACAGACTGGCTATCAAAGTCTCTTTTCTTTGGAGTGACTTCTAACTTGTATTTGGGGTCGATATTCGCCCTTATCCACCAAAGGCTTTCCAACTTTTTGGGCTGCTAATGAAAGTGCAGAGGTCGCAATAGGCACATACATGGACGTGATTTGAGAAGCATATTAAAAAATATGTGGTCTGTATAAGGACAGTTTCGAAAAGCGGTTGGATTACGAACGAAAAGGGTACACCAGTACAGGCCGACTGTTTGGTTGGGGTTATTTTCCAGCGTAACGACAGCTTCTTCCGTCTGACAGTTGTACTGATACCTGAAAAGGGGACAGACAACATGTGAAACTAGTTGGCAAGTGCATGGCCATGGCCACAAGAAGATGCTCTACTTATTGCTCCGACCTGGGACTGTTTGGCCAATGCCTACAGAAGAAGCTTTTGAGTTGACACAAGATACTTATCAAATTGATCGAGTTTTGGACAGATTTTAGTTGAAACCTGTACGAGGTGTTCCACAACTCTGGATCTCTTCTTCAACAAAGAGCCGAATTTGGATCGTCGTGACCTTTTATCCTTTTCGGTAACACCCCTAATAGCCAGATCACCGTAGTCACGACGTGAGACAAAGAGAAGTACAAAGAAGTCGGTAGAGGAAGAGGCCATAGCTGCTTCAAATCCCTTACCCGTTCTTCACAAAAAGCCAAAGCTACCTGAGATATTTCGGCTTGTTTCAATGACCTCCAACCATTTTTGGGTTGGCCTTTCAGTATCAACCGACGGTAGGGCTCCTTATGTTTTGCTTTAATGCCTTTTCATGTGAAACTTGGTCCTCTTTTTTTTTTTGGGTGTATGTTTTGTCTATCTGGACGAATGATGTGGTACTTTATCTTGTATGGTCGGCAATCATCAATAATGTAACTTTAAAGGGAAAGGATCAATTTGAATCTTATTTGAAATCTTAAGAATCTCATATATATATATAAAAAATTTCGCAGTTTGGACCGAGTCTAGATATTGCGTCGGTGAATCCTTTTGGACCATCACAAACGTGCAATTCAATGGGCTTAACCACCCTTTAAATAGAACATAGGAAAAGACCTCATACGCAGTTAGCCCGCTCGGGCAATACCAACGAAAGCACAAACAAAGACTTTGTTCCTTCGTATTAACCAACATCTCAAGATCTTTTTTACGATCTTAAGTAGATCTTTTTACGATCTATGGTGGCTGTTTGCAATGTTGCACCGTCTCTAAGTCCAGCTATCAAGTCTAGTGGACTAGTCCTCCAATAATTTCTGTGCTGTGCTGCACTCCACGAGAGGGATATTGCACACAATCCACAGCCCAAGTTCAACTTACAGAGGTTCACATGGTCAGTCACGGGCAATAATAGAACGCTTTTGCGCCAGAAGTCTTGAGCGGATGATGACAAAATGTGCCTGTGGTAATTAGAAAAGCTGTCACGCAGGCAAGACCCACAAAAGTAGCTTATTAGAATTGACCTGTAACTCAATGAAGTCGACTTAAGATTCAATTCATGAGGTTAAGTGGAATTTAGTGGCCACAGGGTACAAAGTCCGAAACTCTAGTCCGTAGAATTTAGATATGACATAAATTAACCATTCCATTACAACTTTTATCTAAACACCCACGTTGTCCACAAGAGATCGTGCTGAAAATAAAAAAAGAAAAAGAAAGATACAACAAGGGTGCATGGAAAAGATGTATAATTTAGACCATCCGAAATCTCGTAGATATGATCACTTTGTTTTCTCGTTAAGCACAGCTAACAAATTCTCAAAGGAAGATCTTCTAGCCCATAATCAAATACAGTTGAGTTGATATTGAAACTAACACTTGAACACAACTTCTTTTAACAACTATCTTAAAATTAGTGGATAGATTTAATTATTAATGTATTTGATTAAAATGGTATAGGCAATTTGTAACGGTTCTATGTTTTTTTATTTAATTAGGTTATTATATCAACTTAAATGATTAAATTAATTAATTGTTTTGTGAGGTGATTATAACAAATGAATTGATTAGATTAAGTGATTAGTTTATTATAACGGCTTTTTGAGCCAAGGAAGTTGTATTTA
This sequence comes from Casuarina glauca, assembly GCA_028551395.1. Classification (NCBI taxonomy): domain Eukaryota; kingdom Viridiplantae; phylum Streptophyta; class Magnoliopsida; order Fagales; family Casuarinaceae; genus Casuarina; species Casuarina glauca. The sequence continues at coordinate 9,823,121 of CM052349.1, read as the reverse complement.
AATAGGATATCATTCTTTTTATAAGCAATTTTTAATGAATAGAAATTGAGAGTTTTTCTCTTCATTTAAAGAGATTAAGGTGGCCTAGAATTATTTTGGTTATGTGACTTGATTATGAACCAAGTGACAATTAATGCCTTTTAGCTAGGCCAGAATTAAAAAGGATGTATCTTATTATTAACCTTGGAATGTAATTGTCCTATGTTCTTTCTTTATTGGGTAAGTATATCAACTTAACCAATTAGATTACATAGTTAATTTGTGAGGTGGTTATTATTTTATTATTTTTTCTTTTTAATATTATAACACATATACCCAAATATTAAACTCTAAACCTCATGGTTAAAACCTTTATTAACTCATCACTAAGCTAGCTTAACGGGTAATTTTGTATTACGATATTCCTTATCTTGTAAGCAATTTTTGATGAACCAAAATAGAGAGTTTTACTTAAAGGTACGAATCTCTATGATTTTTAGAGATGAAGGATTATGTTCCACCCCTGTTCTCTTCAACTAGTAATACCTTCTCTAAAGCTCTTAGTTTAGGCATTTACCCCCTCAACTTATCACGCATATTATTTCACACTACCTGTACTTCTCTGTTTTTTCGCTTGCAAGATGTAGCATTGCCACCACAATTCTGGCAAATTCTAGGTGTATCCCGAAGACTAGTTGGAAATATTACTTTGTCTACTAAATAGTTTAGTCCAAAGGCGCTCCACAAAAAGGCTGAGAGGCTACTATCTTTACCCTTATTCATTACAAGAGGCCTATGATTTTGTTGCCGGGATGGGGAGCACGCTGCGTCTTCCATGGTTAAATTATAAACGACGTAGACGTAGTGAAACCCCAAAAGATTAACGGGTGCGTGACAGCAATAGCAACGATGCCTTCGATTTGACAAGGTTTTCGAAATCAAGATAAAGTATGGGGCTTCTTTGTGAAAAAAGCGGATTATGCCATCCTTATCCTCTTGCAAGACGCCGCCGGGAGGCAGCACCAGCCTGAAAGGGCCGTGCAGCTATTATTGTGGCATCTCGACAAGAAAGTTACGGGCATCCGCCTACTGACCCTACCTTTCTCAAGTTGGAATAATCTAGACCATCTCCTAGCACAAAGGAGATAACTGCTACTATTTCCTTTTTTTCTGAGACAACAAAAGAAGTAAATTCCAGCTTTCCGAACTATAATGTAGTTACTCTTCCGTAAGGGGAAAACATTTGAACAAACTTGCGTTGCCGTTGGTTCAAATGATTGCAGCGACGAACACCTTTTATGCCTTGAGTGTATCTTGTTTTGGACTTTGCTTTCGGATTCCTACAGTAATAGGAAATTCCAGGAGAGAAAACGCAGCTGAGATAAAATTTTAGATAACTGGCATGCAAAAACGAGAGCAAACTCATGCTAGCTTAATTTAGGACACATACAATTTATTCAGTTTAACAGTACATAGGACAGATAGTAAGCCAAAACAAGCAACCCAGATCGCGCAGCGAACTGCCTTACAAAACCAAAGCGAAAAAACAAGGGGAAAATACATGTAAGAAAGAAAAGGCAGAAATACTTAGTAGCCTACCAGCTTCAGTCTAAGTTCGGACTTCCTTGGATTCCTGTGTTCCGTCTTCCCCCGACGGACCATCTTGTGTCTTCGGTTTAACGAGGCCACATTTTTCAAGGATCCAGTGACACAACGAGACAACCGGCCGTATTATTATAGGGAGAACTGCTACAAGAGCAATGAGACGATACTGCTTGGCCATATCAGGTGTAACGGCAAAAATTGCAGCTGCATAAGTCCCTGCCATGGAGATTGTGGCAACTAATACTTCTAAGAAGAAAGGGCATCCAAAAGTGAGAGTTAGTACGAGCCAGATGGAGGAGGAAAAAGCCAGGGTGTTACAACTCAAGAAAAAATAATAAGGAACTTTTTCAGAAGAGAATATAGCATGTCCGGCGTGGTGTCCATTTTCATCGGCCTGCCAAAGTCCACCTGGAGGATTAACTCCGGCTTGAAAGGTCACCGCTGCAATTAGAGTAGCCGCCACCAACATAATTTCTCGGTAGTCGTTTGAAGGAGGCTCATTCCGTCTCAGATACGGCATGTACGGTGGGATCATCAGGGTTGCTATGAAGCTCTTCACGCTATGAAGATCAGGTTTATCTGGTTTATCTGATGTATTCGCCATTTTCCACGACTCAGAGCAAAAATGAGAAGGATATTGCTCCAAAGGAGTTGGCCGGAAAATGAGAAGCTCCGTGAGTCGTAAACGAGGCCTCTGGCTGCGAGACCCAGATAAAGTAGATGAAGCAGTCAACGTAAGATTCCATCGAGGTCAAGTCATGTTGCTTTCACTGCATAATTCACCTCTGCAAAGCACAAAATTAACTTCAGTTGTAACATAAGCCACCTATTCAACAACATAAATTAACTTTAGTTGTCAAAAACTCCACATATGAAAATCCGCCACATGGGCTATCATTTTCATGTAACTTCGTTTTTCGTGTCCTCTTCCCTACAAAATCATTTTCCAAATCAATCAACACTCGTGAATCACGCATATGGGTTTTTGCATTACTTTAGAGAATTGCACTTTCTAGAGTATCCTCGAAATTATTCTTTCAGTAAATTTAGTAGATTCACTAAAGATGGCATCAGATTCTACAAATGAGAAAGTAAAAAATATATTCCTTTGCTTATCTTATTATATCATTTCTAATTGAAAAGAGATTTTCTTGGTCACTTTACTCTTATAGAATTAGAGTAAGATCTTTTGTTAGTTATTTTATTCCTTTTTTTTAATGTAGATTTGTTTTTACTGGTTCATTAGACGACATAAGTTGTACCTAAACATTATATTTGAATACAATTTCTCGGTGTTGAAAAAAGAAAAGATACATTCTTGAAAATAAAGACTGTTGATTTTTCCTAGTTTATCTCAGTTCTTTTGGATAATTCGCACTTGGTGTTAGTTGTATACCAACTCTTCAAGCAAAACGCACGTGAAGTTACTTTTTCAGAAGAGAATATCAAGCGTTACGTCAAGTTGGAAAGATCCGGATATTCTTTTGAATCTGATGTAGCAGTGATTTGAGAGTCCAAGCAAGGGATGCACGCCGTCGCAACATGTTTGGCAGTTTCCGGCCTGGTAAAACAAGTCAATCACGTCAATCACCCACCACCACTCGAATTAGATTTATGAAAATAACTCTTTATACCAGTCTCGGTCATGACGCGACAGGGCTGCTGCACGTTGAAATTTCAAACAACAACATATAACCAGTAATATTTATTTCTGCATTGAATCTTGAAATCCAGGACAACCTTGGGTGGGGAGCCACTTGCATCAACGACAGGAGTACTGGTAGCTTTAACGATCGCCATCTCATTTTTCTGCCCAGTTTACGTACCGCATGCAAATGTGATGACTGAAAACTGCTGATAAGATACACAAAAGCTAGATTTGACAAAAACTTAAGTCGGATATATTAAAGGTGTTTTTGCATAGCAAAGACCTTTTGCATAAATGACTAGCAATTGTTTCATGATGAGTCCCTAACCAAATTCGAAATTTCAAAACGTTCCTCGTTTGGTTGCATTTAGGTAAAGGGACCTTCCTCCTTTGCCGGGAATTAAACTCTTTTACTCTTACTCTAGAATTCTTTTTTTATTTTTTATTTTATCCCTTGTCGGAATGGACCGAATACGCTTCCTTGTTTCGGTGGCGGCATTTTCTTTTCCTTTTGCTTGATATTATAATGGCCATGCTAGAGGAATGTTTTGTTATTGTTGAGAACATGGTGTTGCCGGCCCTTTTGTTTTATTATTTAATTGTTCTTCTTGTAATGGTCTTGTCCCATCTTTGATTTGTTTGTTACTTAAGCTCATATGTAGGTATTAGCTTATTCTTTTATATGGCTGTCCGGAAGACTTTCATTCTTAAGCAACTGTGAATATTAAATGATTCAAGCTTGCGGGCATTCACAATAGGTTTTGTACTGCGTCATCTTTGAATTATGTTTCTAATAAGCTGCATTTAGTTGACATCAATGGCTTCACTACAAATTTCAACATGGTATCAAAGCAATGTAGATTGAAATTTTTTCATCTACTTTTGAGGTTAAGGATTGCATAAAAACTTATTAATGACTCTATTATAGAATTTAGAGCTGGCAAGTCCAAGATCAGTTGTTGGGGAAAAACAAATTTGGGCAGCTTGATGGGAGTTTTCCATGTCCTAAACATAATGAAGCAAAAATCTAACAGTGAAATAAGTGTCATTTGGCCATTCCAAGTCGGCTTGAAAAATTGGTTGACAAATTGGTGCTTTTGGTCTCATAAACAACAAATTTGAAAATCATATGGGAAACATTTACGAATCGGTATAGAAAATTATAGGAACATAGAGGTATAACCTCTAGCAAAACCATTTTGAGACCAAGATGATAAGATCTAATCACTCATTTTTACTCTAAAACCAGTGATTTATGAGTTGAAATATACATGATGGAAGACCAATTAGGTATACCTAGGGGAACTGCACTTGTATGGCTAATGAACATATTAAGGCTAGAACAAAGGAGGACTACACCATGGATTTTCTCCTAGGTCTCCCAAAATCTTTTCAAAACTATCAAACAAACATACTATCAAAGTAACCTCTACCTTCTATTGATACAGCTTTCAATTTGACCAAAGAAAATGAACATTAAAGGTTGATTCAAGACCCCATTAATTGGAACCTTGAGGGGATTGTTCTTATTGCCTCTAACTAATGCCAACAACAAAGCACATAGAAAGGTTCAGATGTTTTGTTCCCATTGTCATTGGCTGATTGGACACTAAAAGGGAAGGGAAAGATTGGCCAAACTTAGTCGTAGTTAGCACAAGTTTTTAGTGTTTCCAGTACTTCATTGGAGCAAAAAAGTCTTAAGGGTTCCTAGGGTTAGCACAATTGTTAGGATTTAGGCCTTAAGGCTAGTTCATTGGACAATCAGAACATAGGGGAGTAATTGCCTCTTGCATATGGGCTGAACATTAGTATGTATAGGCTAGGTATTACCTATTTATTTAACACATTGGACAAACTTTCCTCTTTTCATTTAACACAACAAATCCTCAACAAGCCCTTGGACAATAGGCCAAACCCAACAATTCCTTTGTTGGGCTTATGACCCAGCCCATGGGAATGCAAGCTAGCCCATGCACTAGCACTCAATTTGGACTAGCTTAGCATATGTTGGGAACCTAAATATTATAGCTATATCAAATAGTCCTAGTAATTTTGCAAGTATTACGCCTTCCTCTTGCTTATTGAATTTACATTATCCTTGGGTTATTGATTCAAATGTTAGTGATTGTGTTATGTGAATTTAAAATTTTTATATTCTTATTATTTATCTTCACTTCAATTTTGTTCTATGACATTACTTGATAGAATTGACATTGTTGCCACATAGATTGAGAAAAACCAACTTACCTCATCTTTGGACTTGACAGATGATCTATTTGTGCCACCTTTTAAATACAATTTACTATATATTAAGAAACTAGCCTCACAATGTAATCGCCTTTTCATATTTTTCAATTATTTTAACATATTTTAGAACAATACAACTATGTGGGTTATTAAATTGGGTAAATTTGTGTAGTAGTTTTATTTTCTCTAATCTAACTTAGTAGAGTTTCCATAATGTATCAATTGCCTTTTGTTGTTTGTTCATTCCTTTTTGCATAGTTTGAACTGTGAACAACTTTGTAAGAATAATTTTAATACTAGTTATACTTTGTATCATTTCCATCTTGTCATAACTAGTAGAAAAAAGATTTTGTGCATGGCAAATGTATATACTATCTTAAATTCTTTTCTTGTGCTATTTTCCTATTGCCAAAATAGACTAGGTTTGTTTTTCCATTACGTCAACCCATGAGCATTATTGCTTTTGACCTTATAAGATGGATCTTTAGGGGCCTCACAGGCACCCTAATCATGATTAATCTTGTTATTGCTTTATTATTATAGGTGACTTCTCATGTGCAAGTTGGACCTTTTATTGCATCTTAAGGACTAGGTCTTTCCTTCTATTTGGTCTTTTCCATCCATGGTCCACAAAACTTAGTGCCAATTTAAAGTGCATTTGTTTACGTAATGGCACAAAATTTTTTGCTAATGCATGTTCATCTTTTTGGTCATCACATGACATCCTCCATGAGAGATCATACATGTATACAACAAATAAAATTGGGTAGTAGGACACAAACATTATCATTTGTTAGACATTGTGCATGCACTTATATTTTAGGTCTATGATCCTTACATCTTTAGGATGAATGCATTTTGACTATTACCCACATTATGAACTGCTTATGTCTACTCAACTTGGTAATTGGTCATCCTTTCAAATATTTTATGGTAGACTACCATCTTTCAATGTTATGCTACAATGTTGTCCTAGAAAAAAGTTTACACCACAGATAATACCATATGTTTTCATGGGTTATTCTTTTTTTCATAAGGGTTATTGAGTCTACAATCTTGAAAAAGATAAATTTGTACATTCGTTATGATGTTCCATCGCTGAGTACAAGTTATTTGTTCTCTCCGAACTCTAAATTAGAGTCCCATTTAGATTAGCTTTTGTCCACTTCTGACGTCACTCAGTTGAATGATTCGCCATCCTCTATATCGAAGCCTTCTCCATCACCTTCTACATCAAAGCCTTCTCCACAAGCCACGACTCAGAAGCCTACTCCTAATCCAACTTCTTCTTCAACTAATCCTCCCATAGATTCCTTGTCACGCATACCTCTGGAGCATTTGCCGAATCCATCAAATACACCTTCGAAATAGCCTATTGTTCGACAGTCCACTCATACTATGTGACCATCCATTTGAACCATAGATTATGTTTGTTACATGTTACCATCAACATCTTGCATTGACCTTACCTTTCGCAGGAGGGTACATACCTCAACCAGCATTACACTAAATCTGATTTTAGGGGCTAGACTTGCAGGACTGAAGCCAACCATTATACTCATGGAGCAAAACTTAAAGTTAACTACTCTTAAATTAAAGAATTTCGTAATTTCTCTTAAGTATATTTTACCAAAAAATGAAAGATTTCGGTTACAACTAAGTTGTTGTTGCAGCTCTCCGTGGGGACACCCAAAGGAATACCCTTCACGTGTTAAACGTTCCAACAATTGGGAGAGAAAGGGAAGACTAATGACTATAAAAAACAACGCCCTATTAGCCAACCATGCCATTCGTCTCCACTTTCTTGAGGTTCGGAAAAGTTACTGGCCCTTTGAAGACTCTCCCTCCCTACCTCCCTCCCTCCATTCCTTTATTCTTTATCTTTCTAAAATAGATAGACTTTAATACTTAGTTGAAAAGTGCAGATATGAGTTTCATTTGCTTTAGAAATTCAGTTTTATTCTCACACGAAGCCATGTAAATAAGCGGGTAATAATACATCTTGATGCCATGTAAATGGCCTCTAAGCACAGCTTGGAAACTGATCCTCCAATAATTGCTAGGCCACATACTATCCACAGGCCAGGCTCACTTGGTTGAGTCAAAGACTGAAGGACCAGTTTCAAATGTGAGCGTGGGGTCATGAATCCAAACCCGTGAAAAAAGTACCATGGACGAACTCACCGATGAGCCATCGAGGACCACTTCACCAATTCACGCTTGTGGAGTCCAAGGATCATCGACTTACTTGGGTCCATTACTAGCGTTCAATACACCCGAATCGGCCGGACGTGTCCAACCATATTTAGTCAGTGAGACTACTACTTAAATTCTGAGCTCCACTATCTTTTACCCACTTAGTTTTCTGAGACTCAAAAAGGAGTCAATTCCAGCTTTCTGAACTATGATGTAGTTATTCTTACGTAACGGGAAAACACTTGAACACCTTTTGTGCTCAACAAATGTAACTTATGTTGGACTTTGCTTTCGGAGTCCTACAGTAATAGGAAATTCCAGGAGAAAAAACGCAACTGAAGTAAACTTTATATATAAAACTGGCATGGCAAAAACGAGAGCAAACTCAGTCGAGCTTAATTTATGACATACCAATTCATTCGATTAAACAGTACATAGGACACCTAACAAGCCAAAACAAACAACCCAAATCGCGCAGAAATCTGCCTTACAAATCCGAACGAAGAAACGGGGGGAAAATAGATGATAAGAAAGGAAAGGCAGAGATATGTAGACCTCCAGCTTCTAAGTTCAGACTGGCTAAGCTTCCTGTGTTTCACCTTCCCCCGAAGGACGATTTTGTGTCTTCGGTTCAACAACCACATCTTTTAAGGATCCAGTGAAAGAACGAGACAACCGGCCGTATGATCATAGGAAGAACTGCTACAAGAGCAATGAGACGATACTGCGTGGCCATATCAGGTGTAACGGCAAAAATTGCAGCAGTATAAGTCCCGGCCATGGAGATTGTGGCAATTAATACTTCTAAGAAAAAAGGGCACCCAAAAGTGAGTGATAGCACGAGCCAGATTGAGGAGGAAAAGGCCAGGGTGTTACAACTCAAGAAAATATAATAGGGAACTTTTTGAGAAGAGTATATAGCCCGTCCGGCGACGTGTCCGTTATCATTATCTTGCCAACTGCCACCAGGAGGAGTAACTCCGGCTTGAAAGGTCACCGCTGCAATTAAAGTAGCCGCCACCAGGAGAATGTTTCGGTTTTCGATTGAAGGCTCATTCCGTCGAAGATATGGCAGATACGGTGGCGTCACCACGGTGGCGATGAAGCTCTTTGCGCTATGAGGAGGGTTTGTTGGTTGATTCGGCATTTTTCACAAATCGCAAGCAAAAATGAGAAGGATTTGCTCCGGAAGGCTTGGCCAGCAAATGAGAAAATCCGCAAGTTGTATATAGACCTAGACAAAGTAGACGACTTCCAAGTCAATGCCATTAAATTAAGACATCATTGATTTATCCGCTTAACGTTTTGGACCACAAAGGTCTACTTTTGAACATAGAAGGAACATAGAAAGAACTCCCGAGTTCTGATTGAAAAAAAAAAAAAAATACATATATCGTAAGTGTGAAAATGCTTCGTGTTTTTCTCATTAAAATTAATTAAGAAATTATAGAAAGATCCGGATATTCTTTCGAATCTAACTTATTACTGGTTATGAGGGTCAATGCCAGGGATCGACAGCACACCAGTTGGGCGGAGATTCCAGCCCTAACGAAAAACATTCTCATTTCCAATGTCCCAATTTGGGGCAAACATTATTAAAACAGGCATCGAGAAAGACGAGGCAGCCTTCATTTTAATGCAAAAGACTGCTCGTCTGGTTGGTAAGGGGATCTTGCTTGTTTGCCGGGAATCTAAACTTTTTTTCCCAAAATGTTGGAATCTCCATTACTCTCACTCTAGAATACCTTTTTTCCTTTCTTTTTTTCTTTTTCTGTCTGAATGGGCCAAATAAACCTCCTTGTTTTAGCAGGCTTTTCTCTTTTACTTGTTAGTATGATCGTTTTGCAGTAAAAAATTAGAAAAAGGGAAAATTGTGTCTTAGTTATCTTCCGAATTTGATTATAGTTGCTTATAGAACTTATCTCGAAGTTAAACTATGTGAACAAATTGTCTACTGATTGTAGGCATTTATAAAAGCTACATGTATGCTGAAAAGGTATTCACGCGGGAAGAAGAAAATATCTAAATAGGTTTCTTTGACTATAGATGTTAAACAAAGAAATAAATCGTGCAATAAAGTTCAAATAATGGGAAATAAGGAAAAACTACATTATACAAACACACACATATATATTCTAAATTTTCTTTTCTTGCATTTTCAATTTGATTTTTAACTACTTTTATTATCAGATAACATTAGCCCTTGACAAGTATATGAGAAATATATCAGATAACCTTAGCACTTGATAAGTATATGAGAAATATATCAGATAACCTTATCTTAGAAGAGATTAATACAATGACATTGCAATCAACTTTAATGAAGATCTTGAGATGGGAGAATGTTTTTCTCTTTCATGACACTAGTGCTTATCCAGTCATTACATAGTAAATAATAAAAAATCTCTCAATCGTCGGACATGCTACATAATCAAATCCATGAAACTCATCGTCATAGCAACTTTTATGTGAAATTTAATAGAACCATGCACAAATTGGCTTAGAAGACCGGTTAAGCAACTCGTGTCTTGTTTTTATGATAAAATAAATCATGCATCCTTTATTGATTATGTAGCCTCATCACACTCATCTTTTGGTGAGTTTCAAATTTTGCACCACAAGATGGGTTTTTTTGAATTTTTGTCTCCAGTTCCTACATGAACATTACACATATAAAATTACCCATAATGCATATTCTTCAACATGCTCAAGAATAATAATATCTATTCTTAAAACATTGAATATTGGAAATGTGTATATTTTTACTTAATGGTGGCACACATTTTCTTCAAAGATCTTCAACTAGTTGTTCAATTGAGTTTCAAACACTTATAGAAAAAGGCCAAGCCCAATTACAGAACAAGGCCCAGGTCCTAACTTTCGTCCTTTGTTGTATATTTGCGTTTTGTAGCCCGTTGCATTAGCGCGTGAGATACTTGTTGCTTAAGGTGTGGATGAGTAATAAACCGGCAGAGACTGTTTGCTTAGATCATTTGCTTTGTAATCTTCTTGTTTGGTTTAATATAGTAGCTAGTAGATGCTTGCTTGTTTCAATATACCTTATCTCGTCGGAATAAACGGCCTCAAACAATTTTAGTTATAACTACAAGTCAGTATAAGAGTTTCTGGTGTACCAAACAATGAAATATGGAATTAACAGGCGATTACCTACTCAACGAGCTTCTTGGGGAATTTGAATCCAACATAAAAGCCAAAACATATCACTGCATCTAAAATTTCTAGAATAATTGCTGCCTCGATGTTTTACATTGACCGTTTTTGACTGGAGGAAATAAAGGGATGGGGGTTTTGTGGGCTCGATGATTGGGCTTTTAGGCGGAGTAGAGCCACGTGGCGGTGTCTACTTAACAAGGACTCGGCCTTTCGATGTTTGATGGGGGCAGAGATGAGATAAGAAGAAACCAGAGCGTGACGTCAGTGGAGATGAGCGGAAGAGAGAGATGGTTTGTTGGCCGACAGCTCATCCGAAGTCAAGTCTCAACCCCCTATAAAACTATGGAGTTAGTTGAACAAACCCGCTTTGCAAGGCAGAAAGAAGAAGCTGGGTGCATTTACCGGCTTGAGCGGTTGACGGTTGCAAGTGAATGAGAAAACCCATGTGATCGGATTAAGTGAATGGTCTCTCGGAATACGCAAAATGCCCAAAGTTGCTTTCAGGTCCTGCAGTCCCCCCCCGTCCCGCCATCTCCCTCCCCTCTCTTTCTCTCTCCAATAAATGAACGTACCACCACAGGCTGTCCCCCCCACCCCCCTCCCAGTCAAACCAAAACACACCAAAGCTTGCAAAAAAGACCACCACCACTGGCAGCCCCCCACCTTCAAAGCCCACGCGAAAATGCCAACCCAATCACCACCCCATGTCACGCAGGCGACCCACCCGCACCCACCCTGGGCGGTGGGTAACATGATATCACTATTCACAAGGGGGATCTTGATGATGATGATGATGATGGTGATAAATTGACGAGAGTGGCCCAAGTCAGAAGGTGGACCTATAGCTGTGGTGCGGAGGGAGGCGTGCCCGTTCACAGCCTATCCCACCCCACCCCACCCCACCCCACCCCACCCCTCCACCTAAGCGGTGGCCTCCTCTCATCCACCTAGATCTCAAAATCAGCCGCACACCCCTCCTCTCCCCCCTCCCCACCTCTCACCCCCCCTCTCTTTATCCCCCCACCCCATTATGTCAACCAACACCTCTTTCCCCCACCACCACCACCACATCCTCACCCACCACACTTCTTCCCCACTTTCCTCCTCCTCCTCCTCCTTTTCTTCTTATTCTGCGCCGCCCCCCTTTTTTTACATCCACCAGCCTTATTTCCCCTCCAATTCCCTCGCCACCTCCTCCTTTGCTACCCTAATCTCCTTCCCTTGCTAACTTTCGCCGCCTCTTTATTCCTTCAGCCTCTCCGTCGAGGGAAAAGCCGTAGAGAAAACCTATGACTTCCTCCTCCTCTCCACCGCCTGTAGATGCCTCCGCCATAACCAATCCCCCCAGTCCCATTAGCGCCATGCCCTCCAGTCCTTCGGGACCACCCACCGCCGTCCCACTGCCTCTCTCTCTCCCTGCCCCACCCGCAATCCAACCCCAATCCGATGCCCAGAACCAATCAACGCCCACCACCGTCTCCCGCCGCTTGCCACCGCCGTGCTGGTCACACGATGAGACCGTCGCCTTGATCGACTCGTACCGTGAGAAGTGGTACTCGCTTCGGCGGGGCAACCTAAAGGCAACCCACTGGCAGGAGGTGGCGGACTCGGTGGCTCGGCGGTGTTCGGCTTCTGCGCCGGCCAAGACCGCGGTGCAGTGCCGCCACAAGATGGAGAAGCTACGCAAGCGCTATCGCACGGAGCTGCAGCGTGCACGGTCTATGCCTGTGTCCCGCTTCTCCTCCTCCTGGGTACACTTCAAGCGCATGGACGCCATGGAAAAAGGCCCCACCTCTACCCCCACATCCGCATCCGTCGCCAAGCGTCGCGAAGTCACCATCGACAACGGCTCCGATAGCGATTACGCCAACGAAGCCGACCCGGACGACGAGGAGAACGACGTCGACCAGGACCTATACGAGGAGTTGAAAAATGGAGGGAGCAACATGAGGCCCATGAGCAAATTGTATCGGAGCAATGGGGTTGGCGATAGTGGAGGTAGTGGTGGGTTCAGGATTAGAATTCCAACCGGGGTGAGCATAGCGCAGCCCGGATCCAAATTTTACAGCAACAAGTATAATTCGAATTCGAGCCCTAACCCTAACCCCAACCCCAGTTCAAGCTCTGGTGGGAATTTTGGGGCCAGGGTCTTAAGAGACTGCAATTCAGCGAGGCCGGGTTCCGTGAAGAGGGAGAGGGACCCGGTGACCGAGATGGTTTCGGCGATCAAGGTTTTGGGAGATGGGTTTGTGAGGATGGAGCAAATGAAGATGGAGATGGCAAGGGAGATCGAGGCGATGCGGATGGAGATGGAGATGAAACGTACGGAGATGATCCTGGAGTCTCAGCACCGAATCGTGGAAGCCTTCGCGAAGGCAGTCTCGGAGAAGAGCAAGAAAAAGAAAGCGAAGCGAATGCCCTCACCATCGGAGTCTTAGAACGCATTTCAGGCAATCGGGTACTTTAGTGTCTTCTTAGCCTTGTTGGTGCTGCCAAAAGGTGTTTTGTTTTGTGTAGTTTTCTCTTTTTCTGTGTTGTTGAGAGGTCGGAAGTGACTTGGCATTGAGAGTTGCTTCGCTCTAGAAGCCAAGTGACGGAGATAATGTGAGTTTCATAGCTTAGTTGTTCATGCTCAATTTGGAACTTGGAGTAGCTGTAACTTGATTTTCACTGAAAATGTAGTCTTCTTGTTTACCCAAGATTCTCTCCATCATATTATCTTGGATGTTGATCTATTGTACTTCGATGCTTAGTGCTGCTCGAAGCTGTCATCGTACGATCACACCCTCACTGCTGTCGTCCTTTGTTTTCCATTTTTCACTTGTCTGATTCCAGACTACTTGGAAAGTATTTTCCCAGAAGTACCAAACTAAGGTTTTGGACATTCTCCACGCTTGAAAAAGGTACCTTAACCCTTCCTTGGAACATAATTAATTCCGCATACCTTGATTCGGGATACAGGTTCCCTGGAAATTCGTATGTCATCTTGTGGACAGAGTTTCCTTAATAAACTTGTGTTGATTGCAGAAAGCATGTTGCTTGCCACAAGTTTCCATGACCTTAAATTCCACTTGATGTCTCTGCAGCTGCATGTCAAATTATCTGAAGACTATTGACGATCTTTAGATCTATGCATACACAGGCATTGACAATTAAACATTGCAATTACTACTTCTAGACATGGCCTGTGGGCTTTGAAACGGGACACTTGGATTTCCGGACTCTTTTTTCTTCTTGCTATCTTTTTTTTACCTCTTCCTGGCTTTTGATTTGTAGTTTCTGCCTTAAATTCTCCTCATCAGTATCCCGCTGGAGTGAAAGTATCTTTCAGGTGATTTGAGTGCTCATTAAAACATTATCCCATATTCTAGGATTCCGCCTCCTTGTTTGACATCATTGATGAAGTTTTTCTCTTATCGAAAGGAAAACCAGGCCTTTTCTGGTTTGACTTGACTTTGTGTGGTCTACATACCTCAAACCATCTATTATTTCCTGCATCAGATTATAAGGTAAGTTTATGCTTTTTCAGTACCACGTTCACTCAGCAAAGCTAATTTGTATTTTTTTTAATCGGTTGTAATGCGACCAAATTGCATTCACTGATAAATTGTGTTTTAGATAACCCAAAGTCCTGGCCGTTCTTTTGTTGAATGTTTTGCAATACTGTAGTGTTTGTCATATCCTTTGATTTCAGTGAGTGGGGATTGTGTTCCCAAAGGAATCATTCAGGATGATCCGGGCTGCGAAAGTGGTGTTCATTCAGTGTTGATGGATTTGGACCCGTAATCCGTTCTGGGAACTGGAAATGTCATAGAGGAACATAGGGGAACCGAATTCTGCAGAGGATTTAAGTCGAATCACTGAATTGAATCACTGGAGATGTTCCAAAATCCAAGTAAAATAAAGCATACAACGATTAAGGGGAAAAATAACAGAGGAGTCAAAAGTTTGATTCCATAATATTTGAAGAAAGGAATCCCTGAATCAGTCCTCGACGCTCGAGTTAACGGTCTCTAACTTAAACACAATCAGACCCCAAAAGAGGAATTGGAACGAAGGCTTTGTCTGTTTCAGCGTTTGTTTATCAATAACGCCAAAAACTGGACAGGCATCACTCTGCTTTCGAAGAGCGGAAAATGTTGTGCGTGAAAACCAGAAATTGCAAAAAAAAAAAAAAAAAAAGAAAAGAAATTGATCCGTTAGGTAGCTAACGGTTCGGGAGATTGAACCCGACGTGAATCGAACACGCAACCTTCTGATCTGGAGTCAGACGCGCTACCATTGCGCCACGGATCCTGTTTGGTAATAAAAGTACTATTATATTATAAGTAGTTTACATGAGTTTTGTGTTCCCCGACCACCCCGTGTTCCTTTCTGTTGTACCTCAACGAGATATCGATAAGACACCACGCAGCGAACATGAAAGACTGTGGCTCTTTCTTCTACTAGGACTAAATTTGTGTTCCTGTTGAACCAGGCATAGGTATAGGTACAGTCATTGCGTCCTTAATTCGCAAGCCAGACAAACTTTAAGTATGGCCCCATAGGCTTCAGGCATGCCTTGAATTATCGCAAAAGGTGGGGGCCTATGGAGCATATATGGCTCATGCGAGAAGCCTTTTGAGTTAAAATATCAAATATTTAGGAAATATACAATTTCATCAACATAAAAAATAAAAAATAAAAAAAAGGAAAGGATATGTCAAAAGTTGCTGATACCCTAGATGAACTCAAAACATATATGTAAACAGAGGAAATATACAATTTCATCAACATAAAAAATAAAATAAAAATAAAAAAGGAAAGAAAATGTCAAAATTTGCTAATACACTAGATGAACTCAAACATATGTATACAAAGGAGTTTTTGTGCGATGTTGAACTGTCATTAGTTGACAAGCGGACTGAGGCTGTCTACGGAGCAATCTTTGGTGAATGGCATAACAAACGTAATTCCTACGCCCAAGGAAGGTTAAGGCTAAATAAGGAACTTAAGTCCAATTTAGTTAACTTATGTTATTAGTTACTATTAAACTTGTTTTTATTAAGGTTTTTTTAATAAAGAAAACTAAATAGCTTTGAGAAATATCTAAAACTCACTTGATTTAAGAGTCTGAAATTTAATCAAATCTAACACCCACTCATGCTAAGTGCTAGTTTAAGAATTAGGCTATGAATAAAAAGCGAAGGAAAGAGGTAGAATCACACTTATTAAAGATATTGAAACTTTAGCTTAGCCTCTATACTTGAGGAAGTTTTAGGTTCTCAATATTGAGAGTTTATATATTACTTTCCTCTTACATGATGGTATTTTGTTAAAATGAAATAAAATCTAGTGTTTCTTTGTCTTTAGTATTTACCGTAGTTTTAAGAGCCCTTAAGGGGTGAGTGCTTATTGTAGTTTTATGAGCACTTGAGGGGTGATTTACTAGAATGTTATAATGTCAAGTACCATAACTTCTATCTTGAAAACATGCCTATGTATCATCTATTGAAGGATAATGATGCAAGGGTATTTTTTCAAGATGGAAGTTCTTATCCTTGACTTTATACAATAGGATATGGTATTTAGAGTCCATGGGTTGGCAACATATAATTCAATTAGTGTGAATTTTAAGTTATCATGCTTAATGGTTATAGATAGGGGGGAACAAGTTTGGCTTCAAAGGAAAAAGTGCACTAAACCAACTTTGAAGATGTTAATGACAACTCACTTTAGCAAGGTGATAGTAGATAGCCCTAGTGGCTTGCTTTGCTATCTCCCTACAATTTCTAGCCATAACGAGTAGGATAAATCTCTTATTGCAATTCAAATAGTTTTAGACAAATTCTAAGAGGTATTTGAATTACCAATTGAATTACCTCCTAAAAGGGCATTTGACTATTGCACTCCAATAAGCATGATTATATCATAGTAATTTCTACCACCCACGTACCGATGAACAAATTAAACAAGTAAATTAGTGCATTGAGCAATATTTGCATTGTACATGTGTAGATCAACCAAAGAAATGACACTATTAGTTAGCTTTTGTTGAATGGTGATGTAACACTAATCATTATATTTCCTTGCACATGACCCTTTGCTAGGAACTATATGGGTACAAGCCATTTCGGCCCCTTATAATAGTTTCTCTCCAACACAAGATTAAGACATGAACTACATACAGGAAGGGGCTGATCAAGTATAAATTATTAAACTACACTTGCAAGAGAGTCAAGCATGTTATAGATAGTTTACCTTTCTTAAAGTTCCTCAATTGCTAAAGAGGGCCAAGCACTTATATAGCCTATGGCTATCCCATGATGCCGTACAATGAGGCCAAATAACGCGCCATTAGTAGAACTTGCTCATTGAATGGTCGAGACCTTCGAGTAATGATCCTACGTGGGAGACCATAGACTACATTCACCATAACTTTCTTTCATTCTCTATCAATCCTTGAGGGTTGGGGGTTGTTGCATTATCAAGGCCAAGGAAAGTTAAGGTTAAATAAGGAACTTAGGTCTATTAATTAAGTTATGCTATTAGTTGCTATTAAGGTTGTTCTAATATAAAATATTGAGAAGTTTTGGATAAATGTCCAAAACAATTGATTTAGGAGTATGAAATCCATTCATTTTCCGAATCTAAAATCCACTTGTATTGGGCTAATAATTACGCTTTAAATATTGTAGGGTGTTATTTTGTTGGGGTTGAATAATATCTAGTGTTTCTTTGTCTTTCAGCATTTGTATTTGTTGTAGTTTTGAAGGCACAACCTAATGTTAGGCGTCGTGACACTACATTTTCATTGAGATTTCCTTCTGAATCCCAATAACTTCCTCGGCTTCGCACGATAAATTTGGCAACCCACTTGATGACGCAACGCCAACAATAAAGGAATGCATGCGAAAATCGAAGGTCTTGAAGTTGAGAAGTCACAGGTAACATTTAAGTTGTTCAGAATGAATCAGATCAAAGTACTTTCAACAGAAGAAACCTTAAAAACTCCAGTTGGCCATCGAGATGGCATTGCAAAAGAAATAAAGTTTTGGATTCGCGCCAGAAAATTGGACTTCACATATTTGAAAGTTTACAAACTCTTTTTTTTTTTTTTTAATAAGGGGTGCTCAACTATCTCTAAGAACTAGTCGTAATTTTATGGTGTAAAATTAATAATATTATATGTACATCTCAGCCTACAGAAGCTCAAATATTTTAAAAAAAAAATGCCAACCTAGACAAAAGGACAACAAATGAATCACACATGCATTTATGCATGGAATATGTCAGATCCTCAAATTTTCTTAAACCAGAAAAGGACAACATACATCTTTACAACAAACTCAGAAAAAAATAGTGGTTTGTCATTCCACACTTCATTATTATCCGAAAGACAAAAAGAGAAGTCTCTGATGTCACTTTCTCTGTTACCCTCTAACCCTCTTAAAACAGTCTCTGGTGAAGTTCATTCACCAACAACCACTTTATTGAATTGTACTCTATGATGACACAAATAAGAGTTTTTCTTTTCATTTATTTCTTCATATATATTCAACAAAAAGTGCTCATATGATTGTGAATTTGACAGGAAAATGGATGAACTAACAAAGGAGAGGAAGAGTGAATGCTAGGGTTTGGCATGTCTACCTCCACCGGGCCTGCAGTTTAGACCACTACGAAGGTCTAAATCATAGTGTCTTGTTGATGGCGCCGCGTACAATGCTTGCAGGTCCTCTGCTTGACCTTGCTTAAAAAATGGAGATTTAGTTGGTGATAACAAGAGGCTTGTGATGGTGGATTCCACTTGCCCACAAAGAGATGCACAACCATGAGATCACCAGTGGAGGAGCTAAAACAATTCAGGGCACCTAAAAGATTGGAAGTTGGGGAATTTAAGTACCAATCCTTCACATTTGGACTGGACAAAAGGGATACTTCGGTAAATCAGGAATGTTGTACGTACCAAGTATTCCCATACATTCTTAGTTGCCATCTGGCCTAGAGGTCAGGTGTTAGGTCCGACAGCATTGAAGAACCAGGCAAGGAACTGCCGCTTCCCTCTCTGTCTTTGGTTCTTTAAGACATCACAAAAGACATTTGTGAGGCAACAGGGAAAAAAGTTAGCTGGCTCTGACAAGTGGTTGGCATGTCGCTGCAAGTGCCAGCAATAAAGAGCACAGTGGAGAAAAATATAAATGAAAGGAGGAATGCCGTGGCTATTGAGGAAATATCTCTCCCCACAACCAATAATCGAGCTATATTACAAACAAAAATGCCTCAAGAAACAAGTAGAATGGGTTGGAGCGATTAAGTATGGTTAGGCAAGTGGGAAACTGGACAAATAAACTTTGGTTGTACATTTAACATTGACTACATACATCAGGCACTTTAACCAGAATTAGAGGCACTTGCTTTGATGTGAATAATTCCATATTCAGTTTTCAATCCCACAATACCCTACAAGGTAAAAGGAAACGAAAACACACACATAGGCATAGATTCTTTCACGAATTGCACAGCTCCTCGATATTGTCACACCACTTAGAAGTCTCGAGTTCTCTTTCATTGTCGACTATTGAATCTCAGGTACTATCTGTGATTCCACATCAAAAGACAAGAAATCTCGAAAGAAACAAAAGCAAGCATTTTGTTTTGACATCAAAGTGTCTATTCCAAGGACTGGAGTGAAGTATTTTTTGGAATCATCACCACCATCAGGACTCGGGTGATGTTCCTCAATTGTTTGATGTAGCCCTACTAAGCAACTCCTTTATTGTGAGCCATGCAACAAGCTGTTCTCACCACAGATCACTGCTACGGGTTTAAATGAAAGTTGGCTCAAAAAATGGAAGTATAATTTTACAGGGCAACCTCTTTGACCCTCTTGAAATATTGTAAAACTTTTCTTTATAGGAGAATTGGGATTGTGCTATCAAATCTGTGAGACGTATCACCAGCAAACCCACATTAGATTCTGAAGGAAATGCCGTAGGATTTTGAATGTTAGCTTGCGTATCTTATATTTCGTTTGCAGGACAGTTACCATGCCCTCCTTATGCATTCACAACACAAACTTAAAAACAAGTTTACTAGGAACATTGAAAAGAGAAATTAAAGTGAAACCTAAAATGACGCGTAGTAAGTCCAAACCGAGGATTCCGGAGTAGGTAATGAAAAAGGTTCTCTTTGATTATTTTTTTTTCTTTCTTTTTCTTTCGCGTGATTAGTTGCATAGATTTCAGGTGTCCCCATGCCGAGAGCTGACATACATGAACAAACACCGGAAACCGTTCCGCTGGACAGTAGTTCTTTGTAACTTGAATTGTTTTGGCGCATTTCATTGTTAAACAGAACCCACTTTACTTTGATAATTCAAACGAATCGCTGTTTTTCTCCACCAGAACACCCGGACTTTAGATTTGCATCCCGGCATGCGTATGTTTGTGCAGGACTCTGGGTGCTTTTGTGTGTGCCTGTGTGAAACAGAGAAACAGACGAACGCCAACAAAAAGAAAATTCAAGAATTAACACTGAAGAACTTTTTTATTAAAGCCACAGTATCACTGTCATTAAGTACAAGGTTTAGCACCTGAAAGGCTAAAGAGTTTTGAGGCTTCAAACAAAAACTAGTTAGGAGCTACGCCCTGTGAAACTAGAAAGCAATAGTACTTCTATTTAAAAGAATAAGAAATTGCTATAAATCCATCTTAAAAACATGTATTTACTATCTATCCACTTTCTACAGCCTTGCCCATGAAAACCCCTATTGGTGTTCTACATTCTACTGGACAAACAAAAATACATGACTTATGCAGAACACAAGAATACAGCCACAGCCGGAGACTCTAAGAGGAAGTCTAAAAAGAAGAAGCTTATATGCAAACAATTCTCAGCTTTCCTGGCCCCTCGTCTCACGAAGTAAGCAGCAGCCTTCCAATCAAAAAGGAATTGCTGAAACTTGAGACTTAAATAGCAAAAAATGTCTAAGAAATCATTCATCCTAGCCATTGAAAAGGAAAAAACTCAACCAAAGGATCATAGAAAAAAATCCTTTGTGGAAGAAACCTCAGCGAAGTGGGCAGTAACCAATCCCCAAGTTTTTCTCAACCAATTTGAAAAGCAGAACCCGTTTATGACGCAGATAAGAAAGTCCTATCTCTCTTAAGATTCCGGAAAGATGGGAATTAGAACTACGGTTCTCTCCATCCTTAAGTTGTCCATAGATTACACAAGCCTTGAGATTTTATATTACCAACAATTTAGCAGGGACTGGTTCCAATAAAGATCTTACTGACTAAAAAGACTAGTCCGGTACATAATACCAGTCCATGGTACAGAAGCTGGTCAGTTGATCTTCCTCATACAAAAACACGCTATTGATCTTGTCCTCATCACCCCAGCAGCTAAAATGATACCAATGGGTTTGGAGTCGCACCGGTTTCCACAACCAAAGAAACGCAATTCGCAGTCCATATTAACCATCAAAAACAAAATGACTTAACATGTAGACCAACATTCTACGCTCTGACTTCTCCTACTTCATAGCTGTTCCAAACAAGCTCAATATTTCTACTACCTTCAGGAAGTAGCTTGCACATTCAATTCCATATTCATTAGGGTTGTGTTGCTGATGAGCATGTGGTCCATGATAACCAAAATTTCAGGTCGAACCAAGAATGTTTCCAATGTATTTCAGGATACCAAAACTTTTCCAATGAATTCAAGCACAAGAAGAATCCAAAAATCCCTCAACCAATTATAGAAAAAGCCTCAATCTCATCACGCTCTGTCCAGAAGAACAGATGATGCAGCAAACCTCCACACTTGTCCATCAAGTGGAGTCTTATATAGAAAATAAAATATGTAATTCATACATGCCACATGCTAATCACTTCTTGAATTCATTTCTGAAAGCTTAAGTTTCCATACAGCATAAAAGTCCCTCCCAAATACTAATCACATTAATAGATTTCTACGATGGCTTCGACCAATGCAGTCCCTTTCCATAAATATTTCCACCATATCATGGGCTTTTAAGCTTGGAAACACTCACTCCACTGTAGGCATCATACTGCATTAGCTTCAGATAGTTCACATTCTACAGCAGCATCTTTGTCATGCCATATCTGTTCCATGAACAAATTCATTTGTAACCATACTGTTCCAAGTTTTACCACGCACACCTCTTAGAAATCAGAGAGATACCATGTGTCCAGGAAGATGTCATTCTCAATGAAAGGTTATGTAGGCACGACAACTACCTGAATCCTATATGCATTGCCAAAGAAAGCATAAAGTGCAAAACATTACCTTACTAATAATACGATCCAGAACCACCAGATCCCATGTAACCGCTGCCACCCACACCACGACTGGAGTACATTGATGAGTAAGAACTACCACCAACCTACAACGCATGCCAAAAATAGAATAAGTAAACAAATAGCTAAAGACTTGATAATTATTCAATTGGAGAACACGGGACATACATCACTTCCTCGAGACATATAATCACTACCATAGCTTGATGAGTACATCCCACCACCAACATCATTACCACCAAAAGAACCTGGAAAAGGCAAGGACAATTGGAAAGGATCTCAACAAATGCACTAAAGCAGTAAATGTCAAATCAGGTTACTACCAATTTAACGCACCTCCTCCATAACTCATGCCCTGGCGACTGCTATAAAGCCCATGTGAATCCTGACTTGAAACAGAGCTTCTGCCCCCACCATATCCTAGGTTAGATCTGCCAAGTCTACCAGCCACAACTCAAAAATATAAGCAAACACAGACACAACAGGTAAGAAAACAGAGACGGGCAAAATACTTTCAATTTGAAGAACACACCTATCACCATAAGCATCTCCATATTGAGCACCACCTCCACTGTACTCATAATCTAAACGAGCCCTAGATTGGCGAACACTTGAATCAGCATAACGTGGGGGTACATCATCCTGGGATCATAAATGCACACATCAAATGTACCTAAGAAACTGTGAAACTATGAAAGCAAGAAAGCAGAAGATAACAACACGAACACAGCACTCCAGCAATATTCAAAATAAGACTAACCATAGCTGCAAATGGACGTTTTGACCCAGGCATGGAATCATAATCACGAGCCCTTCCTTCACGGTAACTTGGAGGAGGAGGAGGAGGTCTTTCAAACCTTTGGCCATAGCTGTCATCCATATAAGTTCTCCTTGGTGCTGGACGTGATGTAGTTCTCGGAAAATCAGAGTACCCAGGACCACGGGAAGGGTAATCATCCCTATATGGGCGTCTCTCTGGAACAGCCCTAGGAGCATATTCGGCAGGAGCTCTGCTCCTTGGAGGAGGAAGTTCATCACGACGACCATAATCCCTCTTAAAGCTACTCTTTGGGTATGAAGGAACTACAAATAAATGCAAAGCAATATACTTAGTCATAAAAGCAAAGGCACAGGCATGCATTCATTTGATATATGAAATCCAGCATACCTGGTGCTCTTCTGTCATAGGACCTTGCAGGGGGAGCCAAGGGTCTTCCTCTCGTTGGCATGGACATCACAGGGCGTCTATCCCTCAACCCACCAGGTCTCTTCATACTGACCGGTGGGATGCGAGTTCCCATTCCTCTTACTCCACGCACAGGAAAACTACGTGGAGCTGGACGACCCCATGAGCTCCTAACAACTCTGCCAGTGCCACGCCCAGATTGGTAATCTCCACGGCTAATGTGTTTTCCTTTACCTCTCTGAAGTGGTCTTGACAATCTGGCCCTAACTTTGGCCTGAAATAAGACCACAAAAAGTTAAACAAAGCCATCCAAAACTGACTCAAGTACAACAATCAAGCAAAATCAGAAATGCATAAGCTAAAAACCAGGAATAACCTTGCCATCTCCTTCACCCAACTCTGCATTGTTAATGCTTTTAGCACATGTCACGGCTGCATCATGAGTGTCAAATGTAACAAAACCAAAATCCCTTCTCTTTGCAGATGGCATATTCCGAGCAAGTTCAATCTTTTCAATCTCTCCATACTTTTTAAGAAGTTCTCGGACGCGGTCCTCATCCCATGTAGCAGGCAGACCATCCACAAAAACAGTTTTGACCTGTAACTTACACGTGAGCAGCAGTTTGCAAAACTTTACCAAGCACAATCAGCTAAATGTCCCCTCATGTAAATTATTTGAACAACCAGAGATTCTACTCACACGGAAACAAAAATTTCTAAAAACCAAAAAATGGCCCAGACAAGAGGCTCTCTGAAAAAGCAAATTCTGATAACTTCAACACATTTTATCAAAACAGTAACTAAACTGCAAAATAGTGCTATAGGTATAATAGAATAAGATGACCAAGTATCCACACTAAATATCCAAAAAGGAATTATAAGCATATACTCCTCAAGGCAAGAAGTTATAGAATCTACCAAGCCTAGCATAGCACACCCCTGATAAACAGCAAGACTCAGATAGGGCCAACCCATCAGAAGTTGAACTTCCCTATCAGAATGCAGAAAATTTAGACCTGAAAGATTACCTGTGCCATAATTTCATCACCAGGGTCAATGAAGGAATCTGCAAAAGAAACCTTTGCAGGCCTATCCACTCCAAACACAACATCTCTCTTCTGAAGACGCTTAAATGCATCCATGGCATCTGAACGAGATGAAAATTCCAAAAAAGCAAACCCCCGATTCATTCCCTCATTGTTACTATCTTCAACCAATGTCAAGTCCTCAACATTTTCAACTCCATAATGTTTTAACTTCTCTTTCAACTGGAACCAAAAATCATAACAAAATCAGGCATTTGCAACTCCTGCTCAGAACCAATAAAGTTAGTGTTGACATAAGTGAACCAATATACTTACGGCTTCTTTTGTCCAAGTCTTGCATATGTTACCAAGGAAAAGTGTGTCGCTATCTTGACTAGGTGTTACACCACACTGTTTCCCATTTATCTGAAATTGTAATCATTAACATAAATTAATTTGCAACTTGGAGAATATAACTTCCTATTATAACTATGAGAAGACTAAAGATTACCACTGGATGTTTCAACTCTGCAACAGCCCGTTTTGCTTGCTCCACAGTTGCAAAACGCAAGAATGCAAAACCCTTATTCTTTTTAGTCTGAGGATTCATCATCAGCCTAACTTCGGTGACCTCACCAACTTCACCAAAAACTTCCCTAAGATCACCCTCTGTTGCATCCTTGTCCAAACCACCAACAAATACTTCAAACTCCTTTCGTTTGCGCCTCTCTTTTACAACATCATGGTGCTCCTCTTCAAATGCATCAGCCACCTGTGCATGCTCCTGCTCGTTACCAGAATGATCATCTTCTTCACCCTCAAGTTCTTCATGAACATCTTCCATTTCTTCCTCAACCATATCACCCTCTTCTTCTTCACCAACATGCTCCTCAAATTCTTCTTCCCCCTCATCCCCCACCTCCTGGACGTCTTGTTCTATTTCCTTCTCATCATAATCAACTCCACTGTACTCTTCGTGTTCATATTCAGGGTCATTATCCTCTAGTTCCAACCGATCATCTTTTTCATATTCATCAACAGAATCCTTCAATTCATCTTCTTCTGCCAAAAATAAGGGTGGATTATCCCTCGCAGTCAAAATAGGCTCAATTTCAACATGCTCAAGGAAACTAGGAATACAATATAAACAGAACCCACAGATAGTTCTTATCCTTGTTATTTTTACTGGTTCCCCATAAATATCAGAGAATGACTTATCAAAACATGCTAGAGCAATCTAGTATCAGCCATACACAATATAACTAGCCATCTGTAATCCTAGGCTCGCAACACAAACAATTTCTCGTGTAAAGGTAAACAAAATGACTTGACCTCTTTGTAGCAACTAACTTTGATCAAACTTGCTATAGGCAAATGCACAACGAAGCGCAAAAGCCTCGACCCCTGAATATTAAAATGTGGATTGAACGCCATAAGTTCTAACTCAACCGTTCCCGTTGAACACCTTTCCGCTCTTATCATTCTCTCTTTCGACATCCAAGTTTTCTCTTCTTTTTTAAAGCAACGAAGAGACTGTAAAGCATAGAGGAAGTTTAAAACTTTAACCAACACCAAACGAACACGGAATACACAAAAACTCTCTGCTCTCCTTACGTATTCATTCGATCTCAATAATTGAATGCCGGCTAATTTTTTTTTTTTTTAAAAAAAAGAAAATATCCACAAAGAAAGCTATATAATTTGTTCTTACCCTAAAAAGATCGGAGGAAAATAAAAGTTCCAACCTAACTGCAGCAAAAAGCCTGGGATCCGAAGCAAAACAACCATAAAGCAACTTGAAAAAAAAAACTTTCATTTATTTTTTCTTTTTTGCGACGACCTCATACAGAAAGACTATAATTGCACCCAATTGCAACAATTCCACCACACAATATCCACACATAGACACATGAGAAACGTAATAATAAAGAATTATACTCAATTTTCTCAATACCATCAGACCCGACCAAATTCCCAGACCCAAAAGAGGGAGAACTTACTTTTCTCCGGACCCAAACCGTTGGCCTCCGGCTGAAGCTCCTCTGGAACCTGCTTATCCTCTACTTTGAATTCCTCCACCGAATGAATGGGGACATCCTCGACCTTGACAAACTCTTCGGTGGCAACTTCCGGGGGCTGACCCTGAGCCTTCTGGGCCCCTCTGGCGGCCCTCGCCGTTCTCCTTGGCCCTGCCGCTGCCGCACCTCGCTTCACCGTCCGTGGAGGCATTTATATTCTTCAAACAAACACTCAAACTATACAATCTTGGGACCTAAAAACCCCAATTCACCTCGGTAGTAGCGGAGAGGGAACCCTACGTCGAGAAATTGCAGAGAGAAGTAATCGAGACCCAAACACTGAATGAAAACCCTAGGAGAAAGAAAATCGAACCCTAGAGAGAGAGACTAGAAAGACCAACGTGGGCTAGATTCGAAAACATGGGAGCTGTTTTATACGGAAGAGTGCGGGCCAAGTTCAGTGTTGTCGTCGGAGTCAAGATATAAGTTGTGACGGTCCAACAGAACACTTGGTACTTTACTATTGGCGACTATTTCTGAAGTGGTACGTGTTGGCACATAATTGTTGCTAATAGTTGAAGAGTTTACGGTCGACGATCACTTGATCATCGCTCCTCTTAAAGACGACTATGTGCGCAGGTAGTCAAGTACGAAATTTCACGTATGGAATGTCCTTTTCTTTTTTTCTTTTTCTTCTTTTTTTTTCTTTCGAATGTGCTATATTTTGCGTACGTGTACGTGACCTTAAAATTAAATATCATCCGAATTTTTTTGCCAATTTTAGAATTGCTCGGTGCCAAATTAGTTATTGAGTAACCGAATTAGTTATTTTTCCATTTAGATGGGGTATTAATCGATTTTTGTCTTGTAGGAATATATGAGGTCGTGGGTATTTTGGTTTGGGTAATGTCATATTTTTTTTTTAATACATGCAAACCTAACCCAAGATCTTTTGGTTCTAATCTTGTTAGCTTACCACTAAGCTAATTAATAATCAATATTACGGAACGTAGGGAAGTTAAGAACCACAACTAACTGATACCTCTAATCTTAAAAACATGAGGTTTATCTCTCTTTAAAAGTTTCACTAAAGAATAATGTTATATAAGCTTCTAAGATAAGCAATACCTTTTTTTTCTCACGATGGACTTTATTGTCCAATACTTTCTTGCACAAAAAAAAAAAAAAAGAGACTGATTCCAATATTATATAAGAAGCCTCAGTTCATCTCTCTCTCTCTAAATTTCATTAAATAAATAAGTTGTCGAAATTCATAAATGACAATATAAAAGTTTTCTTCTTTGATATAAGAACCTCTTGTCCAATACTAATTGTGGAGATAACAATTATCAAGTTGTGTGAGAATGAAAGCTCTTGGTTTAGCTTAATTAAAATAACATCATAACTGAAAACAATTAAAATAAACATGAAGAATAGTAACTCAATTTCATCTTAAAAATTGCAAATGGATAGCTATGATTGCGGTTATCTTTAATTCAAAAGCTTCCTTTGGTAGTTCATGTTTAACATAGATGCATGCACTTAACAATAGCTTAGACAATATAAAAGACATAGACTATAAGACAATATTGAACAAAGAGTTACAAATTGGAAAGAATAATATTTATAATGTAAGTTATAAATCTAGACAATCATTCTTTTTAATAAAGCCTTTTAAGGTAAGTTAAACATGCGCTCTTCACATCAAATAAAGATCAAATAGTCTTGATTTTTCAAGATTAATTTATGATGATGAATTGTTAAAGTAGAATTACATGTTATTTTCACTGTGATTTTTTTTTATTTAGTACAACTAACTTTTAGAAATTTCTTATTTAATTATTTGGTTTGTTCTACCATCTATCTTTTTTGATAATCTAAGTTTAATGAGCAATTCTTACTATCCCATAATATATATATTATTTAAAGTTTATTCTTCATTATTTCTACTATTTAGTAACTTTTTTTAATTACAATATACATTCCTAATTATGCTCAGGTCAAGTTCTAAACCTCACTATTAAAGTTCTTATTAACTCAATATTGAGTTAACTTGAAAAAGAGACATACAATTGTATTATTACCTACCCTATCAAACTTAGCAGTGGACTAGATTCTTGCCATTTTCTTCACATAATTTACTACATAAAATGATCAGATGTAGTCAAGTATGTTTTACCATCTAGCGCCATTTTTATTTTTAATTTTTAATTATACGCACACACATGAGAATGTGAAGGGTTCCGAATCTGTACTTAGGTGAAAAGCTCTTTGACTTTTCGTTATTATGCCAAGAAAATACCCTTCATCAACGGGAAATCAACAACAAAATGGAGGTTAAAAATCGCCAACATCACATATGAACTACTTTTCGGAGATGGAAGATTACAGGTTTACGGACCTTTACCGAGTAAACCCGACACAAGCAAAGCTCCACAAAAAAAAAAAAAAAAAATTGACCCCATCTACAAGTTTAGAGGAAAAAAGAAAAGAAAAAAAAATTACATTATGGAACAATCTAATCACTACACTTCCTTTTGAGTCGTAGAAGAACTATTTTCATCCCAATTCCTGCCTAGAAAATCCTTCAAAGAGGTCCTCCTCGTCCGCATCTCGTCTAATCGATCCGCAACCTTTTTCATGAACTCTTCCAGGGAAGCCTTGCACTGCACAAGTTCTCGCAGTTCCAAGCCTTGAATCTGCTCATACCCGACTTGGGTCTCGGTTTGTCCTTCCTGGCCGCTAGGGCAACTACCATTAATCCCATGGACGAGGCCGCCGACGGAAGAACCGGTTTCATCCCCATGCAGGGATTGCTCGCCAAGAAAGCGATCCACCACAATGTTTACCGACGGTTGCCCATAGGCATAGAGCTTGTCCTTGGGAGAGAACACAATAGCGGCAACCTCAGTTCCCGCTAAAACAGAGAGCTCCTTCGCTTTGCTAAAGAGGCCGTTCCGCCGCTTCGTAAAAGTACAGTACAAGGAATCCTTGTTCTCTATTTTCTTGATTTCTATCTTGGAACGACCTTGGCCTATTGGTCTCACCATGCTTGATCACAGCAAGAATTTCTTATTTTTAACTCGGGTGATGAATTTGGGGGAACACAAGAGGAAGGGTACTCGAGAACCCTAAACCAAGATTTTTTTTGTTGTAGTTTAGATTTAAGGGTGGAGGGGTGTATTTATAGATGCTTTTTTTTTAATGACCCTTTATTTGGTTAAAAATATAATTAAAAATTCAACCTCAAGATATAGTAGTTTGTAATGTCTCTCACCCTTCATCATTTCCACTATATTGGAGACAAGTTTCTACCCTTTTAAACCGCCTTAAGAGTAAATATTTGAATTAAGATAAACTTTATCCAATCCCGTCCAAATCACCTTCCCTTATATTAGGAAACTTCTTTTCTGCCAAGTTCTTCCAACGAAATTTTTAGTCCTCAAAAAAGGGAAAATGTCAAGAGATTTCCTGTTCCTTTTCCTATGCGGATGATGCAAAACCGAGGAAGGAACGCCCCCACAGTCCATACTTCGTAATTTCTCCACATCAATTTCCTGTACTGGAATTTTAACTAAAATGTAATAATCTATTTTAAATAAAAACAGAAGATTTCATATTGTCAACAAGTCTTAGTTTAATAGTAAGCAGGCACTATTTGAAACTTTTTGGTTCTAAACCATGAGTGAGTGCAAGTTAAAAAATTTTTAAAAATAAATTCTCCGTTGGAGGTCTTTTGAGTTTGACTCTTTGCCGCGTTCTTACCTACATGCAAAGCAGTTTGAGAAAGAGATAAAATAAAAAATACTTGGGGATAAGTAGAAAAATGAAGGGGCAAGATGGATGCCCAAGTTTTGTTTTAATGATGGATTTTATACACATGATAACCCCATATGATAATAATAAGCTAAAGAGCCTCTAACCTATGAGTCCACTAGATTAGGGGTTCAACACCCCCTCCCCTCCTTGTACGTGTGTTTATAAATAAAATTAAAAAAAAAAACCCATATGACCTAAACACGAACGGTTTCAACTAAATGTTGTCTATGCTTGACTATGCTACAAACAGATCGAAATTTTCTGATTAGAGTTCCCCGCATGCTTCATATCATTATGCATCTTTCATGACCGACTGTTTTCCTAGGACTCAAGATTGGCCTGTTCTCATTTCCTTCCAGCTAAGCATGATTGAAACCAGAACACGACCAACTCACATCTAGGCTAACCATATTGAAACTAGAAGAATGTAAATAATTCTACTTACGAGGTCTTAAACTAATCCCTTAGATTCTCAAATCTTCAATTGGAGGAACTCAAAACAAAAAAGAAACAAAGGTTTTGGCTGTTTACCATTGAGTGCCACTTTATCTAATTAGGAAGTGGTGTGTGATCAATCTTGAAGTGTTGCTCTCTCTTGCCTATTCTCTACAAGATATGAAATAGGGAAAATTTCATGTCAACAATACAAGGGAAGATAAGTACTAAGATATATCTGATATTGCTCGACATCATTTCTCTTTCTTTTTATTTATTTATTATTTTTTCATTTTTCTTAAGCCCCAACGGAAGATTTTTCACAAGGAAGAGAAAAATGTGTGCATTTGTACATCATAGATAGAGTAAGTGAGTTTTAGTTTTCTCATAGCAATTGAAATAACATTATCATTACAATAAATGACTATTTCTACATTTTCATAAAATAACACTCTAGTTTTTATATTTCCACAACAATGGCTCGAATTTTTATTGTGACAACAAACTGGTTGATTACACATACAACTGAGTCACAAAGATTGTATATCATTTTTGTCATCCCAGTGTATGCCAAGCATTGAATGTGTTGGTAATATATCAACATATTTGGTTACTCATATTCAATTTGTATGTTCCAATGCTTTATTCAATCAATAGTCATAACAAGCTTCCTTTGGATTTCTATTTTTTTTTTTTTCCTTTGGATTTCTATAATGCCTCAATTTATTCATGGGTCTCAAGAATAAAGAACTCAAGTCTGTCCCTTCTCCTTCCAAAAACTACTAAAGATAAAAGGGAAACTTTATGTTGAGCCTAGCCTTCTTGTAATTAGTCAATACTTTGGTTCCATTTTAGAGAAATAGAAGATGGAAGTTGTAGAACTCAAGAGCAATTGATGGTGATAAAATGAGGAAACTAGTTGTACTTGGAGCTAAAATTGCATTAGATTAAATCAACAAAGTATCACAATGATAACCAAGCAATACAGCTAATTCAACAAGCACATACACATGAAATATACTTAAATTGCCAAATTTTCCACATATATCAATTGCTAAAGAAAAGTGCTTTTGGTCGTTGAAAACACAATAACTATCATTGCTATCAATCATACTAAGTTTATACAGCATCAAACTTACAACAATTGCCACAAGCTCTTCTAATAGTTCTTTCGAATGATGCAAAGGTTGTTATATAGATGAGTAAACGATTAAACTGTTTACAACTTCAATAAAAATCTAACCCCAAAAGGAGTAAAATCTTACAAAATGTTCTATAAGTCCAACAAAGAATAATATTTTATAGGACTCACCCATTGAGTTGGACCATCACATGGTACATTCAAAGGATCATCATGCACCTAAGCACCCAAAATAGCGTTTAGAAACCTAATGAGAACAAACTAAAAAAAAAAAAAAATACTATTGAACATAATGACAATATCATACTCTAGAAACCTAAATGCAATCATAAACATTTGAACTAACATGACTTTGTGTGCAAGTTTAATTAGGCACCATAAAATATTTACTAAAGACAATTCCTCTCTCCAAGTATAATTGAAGGAACATTGGCAACTGATGAAGCTAGTATATATATAACTTGACTATTAACATTGGGCATTCTATTTTACATTGACTCAAATAACAAATGACCAACTTAGCAAATTCTATCGCATCCCCAAATGAAGCCATGATAATTTTGTGCTTCTTGTGTAGCATGGGTTGTTTGTTATGTTTTTAAGATTGTATTATATGTTGTATGTAAATGGGTTGTAATGTTGAGGACCGATTAGTAGTGGCCTAAGGACAAGATGGCTATTATGCCTCGAAATAGTTGTCTTTTGTTGTGGTATTGTAGGGAAAGAGTCTCACAAATAAGGCAGATTAGGAATTAGGGTTCCCCATTTTTGTAATCATAAATCTTGCCAGTAAATGGTGCAATGTCCCTTTGATGTAAGGTGTAATGTCCTTTAAATGCTAGTTTACTATTATGTTGCTTGGAAACATTGCTCAGTATAAAAAATAGAAACCTTTTAGGGGAATCGATTGTCCATTATAAGTTGTTGAACCCAAAGTGCTCATTGTAGATTCTGACTGCGACAATTTGTTACCGAAGCCAGGTATGGAAAATCCTATTTTAGCATGAATGGAGAAGGAATTGGAGCATAAATTCAAGGAAGAGATGGATCAAAGATTTAAAGAGGTTATGGAAAATATACAAAAGATGTTTATAGCATGTTGAGGAAAGCAGGAAAAGAATGTGATAGGTGAGAGTTTGAACTCCAATTAAAGAGATAGAGAGTTCAAAAGAGAGTTGAGGATAGTTAGATGGAGAATTAACATTGGTAGAACAAGTTGAAGAATATGTGGTTCAATTTTCCCAAGTATGAAGGGGGAACTGATCCCATAAGGTGGATTTCAAGGGCTAATATGTTTTTCTATTTCCATCACACGCCTAAAGGAGAAAAGGAGAAATCACATCATGGCATTTATATGATGACACAAAAGCTTGTTTTGATTTCCTGTAGAGATAGATGGGAAATCAACCAATAACGTGGTTGCTACTCACGAGGGAACTCCTTTAAAGGTACATACCAACTGATCATGGAAATTCTTTATAGACTTATTGTGGCTTTAACAAAATGGGTTTGTAGAAGATTATCAGGCTAGGTTCACAAAGTTGATACTTAGGATTAAACAGTTACTCTATGAACATGAAGTTGCTATTTTTATGTTTGGATTAAAAGAAAGGCTTAGGAAGGAAGTTTTAATGAGAAAGCCTTCAAGTCTAGCAAAAGCTATTAGTATTGCAAGAATCTTTGAAGATGACGTTAAGGTAGTTAGGAAGGGAAAGCTCCTACTTTATAAGGAACTCAAGGTTGCTAATAATAGCTGGAATAAGGGCACTAGCTAGTTAAGGAACACCAATTGGTTAACTCCAAAAGAGATACAAAAGTAGAGGGAAAAAGGTCTTTTCTTAATTACAATGGTTCCACACTATTGATCCCATGGTTTCCAACCACCATGCCCATAATATTGCTTTGGTTCTAGGCATGTCTAGCAAAACGAAGTCAATTTTCAGTTTCCAACCCTACACCAACACAACTAGATTCCTACAAAGCCTCACACTTTTAATTTTGTCTCCATTAACTACTAGAACCCTTATAGTTTTATCCTCTTCTGGCTCTAAGCCTAATTTTTTTTGGCTAAACCAACATTCACAAAATTATGAGTGTTCCTTGAGCCTACTAAAATACACACCTTATTCTTTTCTTTCCATTAATGTACCCAATCACCCTTATTATTTGGGGTGTTGTAGACCTATTCATAGCCTTTATGGACACCTTGAGCTCCTCCTTAACCTAGCCCCTGTCAACTTCCTCCATTTCAAGCACCACACTCATCATCATCATCATCATCATCATCATCATCCACTCTTACCAACATAAATAACTTATTCTTACATTGATGACCTGCTATATATGTTTAAAAAAGAGCTAAAAAAGTTAGGATGTGGAGTCTTGTTACAAATCCAATTAGTGTAGGATGTGATAGTAAAGGGTGCTACAGAGGCAAGAACTCTTTATGCAATCCAGCAAGAACAAGGTGAACAGTTGGGAAAAGGTCTTCATGAGCTACTTGAGTAATATGAATCAATTCTTGAGGAACTAACAAGTATAACCACAAAATACCCTTAAAGGAAAATAATGAGCTAATTGCTTCAAGGCCCTATAGATAGCCTCATTATCAAAAAAGTGAGTTGGAATCAATGGTGAAGCAACTCCTAGAATTAAAAGTAATTTGGCCGAGCACTAGCACATACTCATCTTTGGTTTTGTTGGTTAGGAAACAAGATGGGTCGTAGAGGTTATGTGTCGACTATAAGGGATTAAATAAACAAACCACTAAGGGTTGTTTTTCTATTCCCACTGTCGATAAGTTGATGGATGAATTTTATGAAGTAAGATATTTCACAAAGCTAAACCTAAGGTCAAGGTACCACCATATTAGGATGCACACACGAGACATTTACAACACTATGTTCCAAACACATCAAGGGTATTACATATATCTAGTCATGCCATTCGGATTGTGCAATGCCCCCTCATCATTTTAGGCCTTAATGAATTGCATTTTTAAAGAGTATCTAAGGAAGTTTGTCTTAGTATTCTTTAATGACATCCTTGTGTGCAATAGGAGTTGGCCAGAGCATTTAGAACATGTGGAGATGGTGTTCATGTAGCTATGAGCACATCAACTATTTGTTAAAAGAAGCAAATGTTCCTTTGGGCAAAAGAATATCAAGTACTTAGGGCATGTAATTAGTGTTGTTGGGGTATTAATAGATGAAGAAAAGATCAAAGGTATGCTTAAGTGGAAGAGACCCACAAACTTGAAGAGGGTTGAGGGGTCCTTGGACTCACTGAATACTATAGGAGGTTTATTTTCAACAATGGGAAAATTGCTAGCATGTTTACCACTTTGTTAAAATAGATAGTTTTTCTTGGAATCTTAAAGCAAAGTTATCGTTTGAAAAATTAAAAAAAGCCATGGTGATAACTCTTGTTCTAGCAATGTTGAACTTTAAGTAAGACTTTATGCTAGAATGCAATGTCTATGGTGCTACTATTGGAGTAACTTTGTCTTAAGAAGGCCACATAATTGCATTTTTTAGTAAAGTACTCCAAGGAAGAAATGCCTTACTCTCAACTTATGAAAAAGAGCTCTAAGTAATAGTGATGGCGGTAAACAAGTGGAAGAATTACCAATTAAGGAGGAAGTTTATTGTGCATACTGATCAAAAAAGCTTAAGGCATTAGTAGGATTAGAAAATAAGTACACCAACTCAGGAAAAGTGGCTAGTTAAACTGATGGGGTTTGAGTTTACCATATAATATAAATCAAGCAAGGATAATAAGGTATCAAATGCTTTTTCCTGCAAGGATAGAAAGGTGGTAGATTGTGGTAAGTGAGTGCCGGATGAAGGAGAGAAAACAAGATTGCACCTCCTACTTGAACAAAAAGGATCCTTGCTAGCGCATTCAGTCCCCGTGCCTAAATGGAAAGAACCAATTCAAGAGAAAATCAATGAGGACTCGAAGATGCAGGTTGTTGTGCAACAAATCCAAAATGGAAAGGTAGGCATGGTATGAAAATATAGAAATTGACTGATTTTTTATAATAACAAGATGTATTTAAGCCCTTATTCCAAGTTGTCAAAGCCTTTAACTAGAGAAATTCGTGTTGCCTACCATGAAAAGGTGCACATGACACTACAACGGGTAAGATTAGCTTTTTTCTAGGTTAGGAAACAAAAAATGGTCCAAGAGGTTGTGTGTAGGAGTGCCTTGTTTGTCAAAGGAACAAAGGAATGAACATGTTGCTAGCATGATTGATGCAACTCCTTCTAATACCTAAAGAGGTGTGGACAAAAATCTCCATGGACTTCATGGATGGATTACCTTCATCAAAAGAAAAAACATGCATTTTAGTTGTGGTTGATCACATGTAAAAAATGACTTACTCTATGGCAGTTAGTCATCCATATATAGCAGCAATAGTAGCATAAGTCTTTTTTCAAAACATTTATAAGCTTTATGGGATGCCATAGAAAATAATGTCAAATTGCAATCCAATGTTCATAAGCTTGTTTTGGAAGAAGTTGTTTAATCTTCAAGGAACCTGTTTAAATTATTCAATTGCATATCATTCATAGTCTAATGAGCAAACTAAAGCTGTAAATAGAGTCATGGAGATGTATTTAAGGTGCATTACTGGAGATCAACCCAAAAATTGGGTGAAGTGGTTACCTTAAGCATATCTGTGTTAATATACCAGCATTCATGGGTCCTATGCTAAAAGCCATTTCCAAGTTGTATATGGTAAGAATTTCCTACATTATTGATTATGTTCATAGAGCCACAACAATGGAAGTTGCCAAGAAAGAATTAATGAGTAGAGATAAGTAATTAAGAAGCTTAAGGAAAAGTTAATAAAGTCTAAAAATTGCATCAAAAAGGTTTATGACAAAGGAAGAATTAACTGAGAGTTCAAAGTAGGAGAACATGTGTACCTACATCTTCAACCATATTGGCAACTCGCAGCAGCAATAAGGCGAAACCAAAAGCTATCTCCTAGGTACTACAAGCCCTTTGAGATGATGGAGAGAGTTGGAAAGTTGGCCTATCGTTTAAGATTGCCTAAGACCTCAAGAATCAACTCAGTGTTTCATGTCTTTATCCTTAAGAAGTTTATTGGCAGCAAAGTGGTGGTGCAAACAAAACTTCTAATAGTTGTGGAACCTAAAGGAAAGCTTGTGCCCCAAACCAAGGCTATAATAGAAACTTGCAAAAAGAAAGGCCAAGATCAAGTGCTAGTGGTCTAGAAGGGGTTGACTACAAATGATGCTACTCGGGAGTTCACAAAGCAATTTTTCATGCAATTTCCTAGCTTTGACCTTGAGGGCAAGGTCCCTCATTAAAAAGGAAGGAATTGTCCCATCCCCAAATGAAGTCGTGATAATTTTGTGCTTGTTGTGCTACGTGGGTTGTTTGTTGTTTTTAGGATTGTATTATATGTTGTATATAGATGGGTTGTAATGTTAAGGGTTGTTTAGTAATGGCTTAAGAACAAGATGGGTATTACACCTCATAAAAAGGGGTTAAGTTGTCTTTTGCTGTAGATAAGGAAAATTAGGAATTAGGGTTCCCCACTTTTGTAATTCAAAATCTTGACAATGAATGGTGCAGTGTCCCTTTGATGTTAAGGTGTAGTGTCCCTTAGATGCTAGTTCACTATTGAGTTGCTTGGAAACATTGCTCAAAGTAAAAAGTGGAAACCTTTTAGGGGAATTGATCGTCCATTACAAGTCGTTGAACCTAAAGTGTTCATTACAGATTATGACTGCACAAATTCCCAATACCTTCATGAAAATTCCATCCATTCCAACGTCAACTACTATCCTTGCAAAACATAGCATCAATTCACAAAGACCTCCACTAGTAACACCTCCACCATCCAATTAGAAAAGATAGCAAAAGTTGTAACCATTGACTAAAATTAAATTTATGGATGTTAGCTTGAAAAAATGGACAATCTTGTGACATGACAACAACATAGAATACATTGCAAAGAAAAGAATGATTTAGACTTCAATACTCCAGTTAAAAAGAGGGAAAACAAAATAATTAGCATAATTCATTAGACATTGAGTTGAATTTTCCATGCATAACTAACCAATCCAATGCATATATTTAAAGGGCATCATTCTTGATCTCTCTTTAAACATGAATTACATAATTACCTTCCTTAGGTTAAATGCTCATCAAAAACTAAAGAACTCGCTAAAAGTTACATATTTTACATAGAAGCTGGAAGGCAAAATCAAGATTAAGCACACTTTTTTCCCGGCAGGCCGTTGTAATGAGTGGGTTGCATCAACTACCTATATTGAAAAACCTAGTAAGATTGGGGTGTCTTGCAGATAATAGTATATATGTCTATAGAGGTAGTAAGCAAATAGAACCCCCGTCATGCTAAGACTAATAAAAACAAAAAAATTGCTCAATATACCAATGTCTCTTTTTTTTATATATATATTAAAAACCCCAATTCACCTCGGCCGTAGCGGAGAGGGAACCTTACGTCGACAAATTGCACAGAGAAGTAATCGAGAACCAAACACTGAATGAAAACCCCAGGGAGAAAGAAAATCGAGCCCTAGAGAGATAGACTAGAAAGACTAACGTGGGGCTAGATTCGAAAACATGCAAGCTTCCTTTATATGGAAGGGTGCGGGCCAAGTTCAGTGTTGTACTCGGGGTCAAGATATAAGTTGGTCACAGTCCAACAGAAAACTTGGCGCGTTACTATTGGCGACTATTTCTAAAGAGTTACGTGTTGGCTCCTGATTGTTGCTAATAGTTGAAGAGTTTGCGGTCGACGATCCACTTGATCATCGCTACTCTTAAAGACGATTTGTGAGCAGGTGGTCAAGTACTAAATTTCATGTATGGAATGTCCTTTTCTTTTCTTTTTCTTTTTATCTTTTTTTAGTGTGTTATTTTTTGGGTTAAATTACGTGTAGGTGACCTAAACATTAAGTATCATCCTAATTTTTTGCCCATTTTCGATTTTTTTAGTGCCAAACTAGTTGTTGTGTAATCGAATTAGTTTTTTTTTTTTCCTCCATCGAAGTGGGGTATTAAGTGATATTGTCGTTTGGGAATATATGAGGTCCTTGGTATCTTTTGTTTTCAACGTAGGTCACGGGTAATGTGAATTTCTTTTTTTTAATACATATGGACCCAACCTGCCGATTCAGATGTTAGAACCCAAAATATTTTGGTTTTAAGCCTTGTTAGCTTACTACTAAGCTAATAAATAATCAATATTATGAGATGTATGAAAGTTAAGAACCATAACTAACTGATAGTTCTCATTATGAAAACTTGAGATTTATCTCTTCTTTAAAAGTTTCACTAAAGAATAATGTTGTATAAGTTTATAAGGTAAGTAGTACTTTTTTATCTCACAAGGGACTTTATTATCCAATACTCTCTTGCACAAAAAGAAAAGACCAATTCTAATATTATATAAAAAGCCTCAATCCACCTTTCTTGAAGAAGTTTTATTAAACAAGTAAGTTGTCGAAATTCATAAATGACAATATAAGAGTTTTCTTCTATGATATAAGACTCTGTTGTCCAATATTAATTGTGAATAGAACAATTATCAAGTTGTGTGAGGATAAAAGCTTTTGGTTTATACTCAATTAAAATAACATCATAACTGAAAAAAAAAATTAAAATAAACATGAAGAATAGTAACTCAATTTCATCTTAAAAATTGCAATAGCTATGATTACGATTATCTTTAATACCAATTGCATACTCAAAAGCTTCTTTTGGCGATTCATGTTTAACATAGATGCACACACTTAACAATAGCTTAGACAATATAAAAGACATAGACTATAAGACAATATTGAATAAAGAGTCACAAATTGGAAAGAATAGTATGTATAATGTAAGTTATAATTTTAGACAATCATTCTTTTTAATAAAACCTTTTAAGGTAAGTTAAACATGCACTCTTAACATCAAAATAAAAATCAAATAGTCTTGATTTTTGAGGATTGACTTATGATGATGAATTGTTAAAGTAGAATTACGTGGTATTTTCACTATGATTTTTTTTTATATAGTACAACTAACTTTTATGAATTTCTTATTTAATTATTTGGTTTGTTCTATCATCTATCCTTTTCAATAATCTAATTTTAATGAGCATTTTTTATTATCCCATAATATAGATTATTTAAAGTCCATTCTTCTTTATTTTCACTATGTTTAGTTTTTTTTTAATGTTATAATATACATTCCTAATTGTGCACGAGTCAAAGTTATTTCCACTATATTTAGTTATTTCCACTATTGATGTTCTTACTAACGTGATGTTTTACCATCTTGCGTAACTTTTAATTTTTATTTTTAATTATACACACATGAGAATGTGAGGATTCCAAACCTATACTTAGGTAAAGAGTTCTTTAACTTTTTGTCATTATGCCAAGGAGATACTCCTTCATCAAGTGGAAATCAACAACAAAATGGAGGTTAAAAATTGCCAACATAACATATGAACTACTTTTCAGAGATGGAAGATTACAGATTTACTGGCCTTTACCGAGTAAACCCGACACAAGCAAAGCTCCGAAAAACAAAAAAGAAAATTACATTATGTAACAATCTAATCACTACACTTCCTTTTGAGTTGTAGAAGAACTATTTTCATCCCAATTCCTGCCTAGAAAATCCTTCAAAGAGGTCCTCCTCGTCCGCATCTCGTCTAATCGATCAGCAACCTTTTTCATAAACTCTTCCAGGGAAGACTTGCACTGCACAAGTTCTCGCAGTTCCAAGCGTTGAATCTGCTCGTCTGGCGAAAAGTCACTGGCTTTCCTTCCCACGGTAGTCGTTTCTCGCTCTTTCTTGGGTCCCAAGAAATCTCCCTCGTACCCGTCCTGGGTCTCGGTTTGTCCTTCCTGACCGCTAGGGCAACTACCATTAATCCCATGGACGAGGCCGCCGACGGAAGAACCGGTTTCATCGCCATGCAGGGATTGCTCGCCGAGAAAGCGATCCACCACGATGTTTACCGACGGTTGCCCATAGGCATAGAGCTTGTCCTTGGGAGAGAACACAATAGCGGCAACCTCAGTTCCCGCTAAAGCAGAGAGCTCCTTCGCTTTGCTAAACAGGCCGTTCCGCCGCTTCGTAAAAGTACAGTACAAGGAGTCCTTGTTCTCTATTTTCTTGATCTCAATCTTGGAACGACCTTGGCCTCTTGGTCTCACCATTCTTGATCTCAGCAAGAATTTCTTAATTTTAACTCAGGTGATGAATTTGGGGGAACACAAGAGGAAGGATACTCTAGAACCCTAAACCAAGATTTTTTTTGTTGTAATCTGGATTTAAGGGTAGAGGGGTGTATTTATAAATGCTTTTTTTTAATGACCCTTTATTTGGTTAAAAATATAATTAAAAAAATTCAAACTCAAGATATAGTAGTTTGTAATGTCTCTCACTCTTCATCATTTCCACTATATATATATATATATATACATTTTTTTTTTAAGATAAGAAAACGGAAATTCAAACCTATAACCGGTGAGACTGTCTATCAGAGTTTGACTCAGAAACTTATAACCAGTGAGACTGTCAGTCATAGTTTGACTCAGAAAATGCGAGCCATAGAAGTTTTTACCCTTTTAAACTGCCTTAAGAGTAAATATTTGAATTAAGATAAACTTTATCTAACCCTGTCCAAATCACCTTCACTTATATTAGGAAACTCTTTTCTGCCAAGTTCTCCCAAAGAAATTTTTAGCCCTCAAAAAAAGGAAATGTCAAGAGATTTTCTGTTCCTTTTCCTATGCGGATGATGCAAAACCGAGGAAGGAACGC
Source organism: Casuarina glauca (assembly GCA_028551395.1). Taxonomy (NCBI): domain Eukaryota; kingdom Viridiplantae; phylum Streptophyta; class Magnoliopsida; order Fagales; family Casuarinaceae; genus Casuarina; species Casuarina glauca. The sequence continues at coordinate 9,781,514 of CM052349.1, read as the reverse complement.
CCGACAGTCCATACTTCGTAATTTCTCCACGTCAATTTCCTGTACTGGAATTTTAACTAAATGTAATAATCTTTTTCAAATAAAAACAGAAGATTTCCTATTGTCAACAAGTCCTAGTTTAATAGTGAGTAGGCAATATTTGAAACTTTTTGGTTCTAAATTCAACACCATGAGTGAGTGCAAGTTAAAAAATAAAAATAAATAAATAAAGTCTCCCGTGAGGTCTTTTGAGTTGACTCCGTGCCACGTTCTTACCTGCATGCAGAGCAGTTTGAGAAAGAGATAAAATAAAAACATGGGGATAATTGGAAAATGAAGGGCAAGATGGATGCCCAAGTTTTGTTTTAATGATCGATTTCATACACATGATAACTCCATATGATAATAGGATGCTAAAGAGCCCTCTGATCCATGAGTCCACTAGATTAGAGGTTTGACACCTCCCCTCCCCATCCTTACGCGTGCATTTATTAAAAAAAAAAAAAAAACCATATGACCTAAACACAAACGGTTTCAGCTAAATGCTGTCTATGCATGACAATGCTACGAGCAGATTGGAATTTTCTGACTAGAGTTCCCTGCATGCTTCATATCATTATGCATCTTTCATGACCTACTGTTTCCCTAGGACTCGGGATTGGTTTATTCTCATTTCCTTCCAACTAAGCATGATTGAAACCAGAACACGACCAACTCACATCTAGGCTAACCATAGTGAAACTAGAAGAACGTGAATAATTCTACCTACGAGGTCCTAAACTAATCCCTCAGATTCCCAAATCTTCAATTGGTGGAACTTAAAACAAAAAAGAAAAAAAAGTTTTGCTTGCTTACCATTGAGTGCCACTTTATCTAATCATGAAGTGGTGTGAGATCAATTTTGAAGCGTTGCTTTCCCTTGCTTACTCTCTATAAGATATGAAAAGGGGAAAATTTCATGTCAACATTCAGCTAAGGAGTGAAAAATGAACATTATAAAGGAAGATAAGCACTAAGATGTATCTGATGTTGCTCGACATCATTTCTCTTTCTTTTTATTTATTTATAAGTTGTGCATTTTACTTGAGCTTCAACGAAAGATTTTTCACAAGGAAAAGCAAAATGTGTGCATTTGCACATCACAAATAAAGTAAGTGAGTTTTAGTTTTCTCGTAGCAATTGAAATAACATGATCATTACAATAAATGACCATTTATACATTTTCATAAAATAACATTTTAGATTTTATATTTCCACAACAATGGCTTTAATTTTTATTGTACCAACAAACTGGTTGATTACACATACATTTGAGTCACGAAGATTGCAGCATCATTTTTTTCATCCAAGGGTATGCCAAGCATTGAATGTGTTGGTAATATAGCTTTTCTATTCTAACATTTTTTGTGGGCAAGTGATACATGCATCCATTGGTCTTTGAACTCATCATCTCACCCCTTATCCATTGTCCCACAAGAAGGATGCAGAATTACAGTGTGTATGAGCTGTTAATTGAAGTGTCTATAAAAGTTTAGCCACATTTTCCCAATCCTTAAATTCCTAAAAAGTGAAAAAAAAATTGATTCAGTACGCACAAATGCTCAACTCCACCAAACATAACATGCACATATTACGTACTACAAAAAATACAAGAAAGTGATATGTTCTTACAAAAAATAGTTATCTAAGTTCTTTTGACTATATCAATTTTATTCTTGTCTTCGGCATTATAATTTTCATAAATTTAGTGATTGCTTCTCATTATAATTTCACAAATACTCACTGCTTTTATCATGATGATAAGAACATATATCAACATATTGAGTTACTCAGCATTCAGTTTGCATGTTCCATTGCTTTATTCAGTCAATAGGCATAACAGGCCTCCTTTGGATTTCTACTTTTCTCCTTTGGATTTCTATAATGCCTCAGTTTATTCATGGGTCTCAAGAATAAAGAACTCAGGTCTTTCCCTTCTCCTTCCAGACACTACCAAAGATAAGTGGGAAACTTTATGTTAAGCCAAGCCTTCCCGTAATTAGTTGATACACTGGTCCCATTTCAGAGAAGTGGAAGCTGGAAGTTGTGGAACTCGAGCAATTGATGGTGATAAAATGAGGAAACTAGGTGTACTTGGAGCTAAAATTGCATTAGATTAAATCAGCAGAATATCACAGTGATAACTGAAGTAATACCACTAATTCAACAAGCGCATGCACATGAAATATACTTAGATCTCTCAATTTTCCACGTATATGAATTGCTAAAGAAAAGTGGTTTTGGCCGTTAAACACAATAATTATTACTGCTATCAATCATACTAAGTTTATACAGCAGCAGACTTACAGCAATTGCCACTAGCTCTTCCAACAGTTCCTCCAAATGACGCAAAGGCTGTTACATAGACGAGCAAACAATTAAACTGTTTACAGCTTCAATCCAAATCCAACCTCAAAAGGGAGTAAAATATCAGAAAACGTTCCATAAGTCCAAGAAAGAATAATATTTTATAGGACTCACCCATTGAGTTGGACCGTCACATGGTGCATTCAAAGGATCATCGTGCACCTACGCACCCAAAGCAGCTCTTAGAAACCTGATGAGAACAAACTAAAAAAGAGAATAATATTGAACATAATGACAGTATCATACTCTGGAAACCTAAACGCAGTCATAATCATTTGAACTGACATGACTTTATGTGCAAGTTTAATTAGGCACCATAAAATATTTACTGAAGACAGTTCCTCTCTCCAAGCATAATTGAAGGGACATTGAAAAGTGGTGAAGCTAGTATATATATAACTTGACTATTAGCCTCGAGCATTCTATTTTTACACCGACTCAAATAAGAAATGACCAGCTTAGCAGATTCCCAGTACCTCCATGAAAATTCCATCCACTCCAACAGCAACGGCTGTCCTTGCAATGCAGGGTATCAGTTCACGAAGACCTCCACTAGCAACACCTCCACCATCCAGCTATAAAAGATAGTAGAAGTTGTAACCATTGACTAAAACTAAATTTATGGATGAGCATCCTGCATAATTTGTTAGCTTGAAACAGTGGACAGTCTTGTGACATGACAACAGCATAGAATACATTGCAAAGAGAAGAATGATTTAGACTTCAATACTCCAGTTAAAAAGAGGGAAAACAAAATATTTAGCATAATTCATTAGACATTGAGTTGAATTTTCCACGCATAACTAAACCAAGCCTATGCATATATTTAAAGGGCATCATTCCTCATCTCTGTTTAAACATGAATTACAGAATTACCTTCCTTAGGTTAAATGCTCATCAAAAACTAAAGAATTCGCTAAAAGTTACATATTTTACATAGAAGCTGGGAGGCAAAATCAAGATTAAGCACACCTTTTTCCCGGCAGGCTGTTGTAATGAGTGGGTTACATCAGCTACCTGTATTGAAAAACCTAGTAAGACTGGGGTGTCTTGCAGATAATAGTATGTATATAGAGGTAGTCAGCAAATAGCACCCCCAACATGCTAAGACTAATAAAAACATAAAATTACTCGGTATACCAATGTCTTTTTTTTTATTATATAAGAAAAAGAACTACCAAGGATAATCTGAAAGGAAAAGATCTTTGAGAGTTAAGTGTTACAACAGACCAATCACCTAATTGTAAATTTCTTATGTCAATAACATTGGGTTAAACCAGCTACCGATATTACATAGTCAAATATATATGTGCACACATGCACATACTAGAGATGTATAATGATCTCAGTTAGTTTTTAAGAAACTTATCGTTCAATGTGAAAAGTATTATCACATGTTATGTGTTCTTTTGAAGGCTTCAAGAAAGAAATACATGGTTTAGAAAATCTATTATAGCCTCTTGTATTTTCTATATTAATTATGCTCCAGAGATTCCTCGCTAGGTTTAAAGACATCAGTAGCCTCTAAATATTTTCTCTCAATTCCTAACTTTCTTTTCTTTTTTACTTTCTTAAGCACTAGGGGTGAGAAAGTTGTTGGGCTTCGCTTCTACATCCCCACTAGAATTTATCCCTCATATACTAAGAAATCAAAAAAAGTAAAGAGACTCAATAGATTGCATTATGGAGAATCATTTATAATGTAGATAAGCACTTGACTTACAACGGGACAATTGGCTTCTCTTATCCATTCCAAATTGCGAGGATCAACAATCAAATCATCTATAAATCAAAAAAATAAATGATTAATCAGACTGGTAAGAAATATTAGTGATGTATTGATAGCTCAAATTCATTTTTGGGATATGCTTGAAGAACCATTCTCGTGCGAAAAACTTCAGAAGGTGGGCAAAATGATTACATTTTCAAGGACAATAAAGGACTCAAAAACTTTACCTTATCTACCAAATTAGGTATTATTGCACAGGGAATGTGACTAGTACAAGCGCACTTATAAAAGCCTAGAACAATGAACTAAAGTAGCATCTCCGCTGCAGTCATTGAGAATCTGATGCGTCTCATATTATGGCAATCCAAAGGGACTCTTCAAGATCAAGGCAAGAAAGAAATTCGAGAACTAGAGAAACTACAAATCCAAAACTCCAGATGATGGAGAATTTCACCCAAAGGAAAAAAGAAAAAAAACTCTTGATAAGCATGTGACATAAAATGTTTCAAACTAAATCCAGAAACTTACTATAACCAAACATGGTTCCCCGCTCACAAACCATCACGTTTTGATTTCCTGCCAATCTGACCTTCTCAGCAGAACTTACCATGACCTTCAAAATGAAAACAATGTACGGTTATAAGAACAGTATTGGACGGAAGCATAGGCTTTCATTTGGAGTTCTTTTATGGAGATTTGAATTTGCCGGACTGATAACAGTACTCACAGAAGGAGCACAGAACTGCCCTTTCTTGATATTAACAATTTTTCCAGTCTTGGCTGCTGCAACTAGAAGATCTGTCTGTCATTGTAAGAGGTGACAAATGAGAAACTATTTTTGTATTTTTGGATAAGAAGATTTCACAAATGAGACAGATGAACTTGGTCAAACCATGTCCATTAATTATGGACAATGAAAGTTCAGTTGAAAATGTTAACCTGGCGGCATAAGAAGGCTGGAATCTGAATAATATCTGCAACTCTGCCAGCTGGTTCACACTGGCAAAAGAGAAGATAAAAGCATTATCAAAAATGCTTTTGACATTTACACCACCATGTTATGTATATTGCTAACAGCACTCCACTTTGAGAAATGGTTTTGACAACACAAAAGCCAAGGAAGAATGCTTAAGTTACTGCTTTAATGCAGTTCTCAGTTTTGGCAAATTAGAGCCCTCCATGCGTGAGGCTAACAAGTAACATTCAAAGAAGGCAAGATTAACATGGCTTCTAAACTTTTAACTTCTAAGTGTTTTGGGGTTGATAGAGTTTTGAAGAAGTCATTAGTTTAGGCTTAGATGTTTTCTATATAGAGGGCCACATCTGGAATCACATAATTTTAAGAGTTATTCTAACAGAAATTTACAGGTATGACCCTGTATTTCAAGAGTTATTGTCCAAATTATTACAGAAACTTTCCTAGTTTATTCATTCCAGTATGATTTTGTCTGCCTTTTCTGATCAGAAGTTGACATCCAATCCATCAATTCATCGTATTCAGAAGAGCTCAAAGTTCCAATTGAAGGATTACTGAGTATATTATGCATTGAGACATGTTCTTACTTCCTCTCTTTTGTCTTCTTTTTCTTCGTCTTTGGATTGGCGTTTTTACTATTCACATCATTGTTTTTTACGGCTCCTGAACAGCAAACTCTCCCTTTTCTTCCACAACTACAAATCCGGCAATTTTTCCTTATTCACTTAAGCTGAAGCGCCATGTTTTCCATAACCTATTGTTACTAAATGATCCTTCAAATTAAATGCGAAACCTTCAAACACCTCCCACATGGTAAATTCCAGCAACTAACCATTCACTATATAACAACTATTTGCCCTCTTGCCTGTAAATATCAAAAACCAAATTCAAACTACAGAACCTAAAACGTATTCCTCACCATTTAAAACCACAAACCTACTCTGCCTACCAGAAAGCCCACCATGACACATGCATACAGATTTTCCCTAATCTATCTTGCACCCATAATAAACAAAAAAGCTAAAAATAAATAAAGTGAAGATGAATGAGGTAATTGCTTGATCTTGTTGTTCTAGAATCATTATTGAAAAATACAAGAAAGTTGACTCTGGTGATGTTAGGCTTCATTACAATAGATTCATATTAGCTGAAAAAGAATGAGGCCCATTGCTGAAGTAACTTCATCTCAAAGTAGATTATAACTTGGCCTTGGCTCTTCCGTTTCCTTGTTTTTCACATCTAAGATGATAAACTTAAATCATATAGATATACATGAAGAAATCCTCATGAGAAACAAAAGTTTTAGTAAATGCATTTATAGCCAAATATTGTAGTTCACTCATATTATCTGACAACAGTGATAAAAAGGGCTATTATCACTTGGCTGTGAAGGATTCATGTAATGAGATGTATATAAGTACTTACCAATTTATAGTTTAATGGATTCAATTAGAAGAAACTTAGTAAACAAGAATGGGTGTGCAGACTTCTGAAAAGAATATCTAGGTAGAAACAAAACAGAACAAGAGTACCACCATGAAACAGAGCCTAACCTGGATGGTTTCATGCACATCAGTCACTACAGGAATGTCATATGCTATTTTAACCTTCTCGAGTATCTGCAGATGAAAGGGAGGAATAGGAAAAATTAACAATTCTCAAAACTTTATCGGATTCTTCTTTACTAAAATTTCGAATTACTTAACCCATACACAGAAAGAAAAGCACTGTTCTAGATTTGTGACCAAGATTTTTGAGCATTATGCCCACCAATAGTAAACAATCTTCACAGTAGTCCGCATATCACCAAAGGAACATTCAAAAAGTATAGATGCATATGATGCAATCAACTTATCAAGGATTTGTTAAAAAGCAAAGTAGATCTCAACAGATTATCAGAAATTACAGTATCTTTTGGTTTATTTTTCAAATATTTTACCTTCATACGCAAAGTCCCTAGATACTTAAGGCATATCTTAATCAAAATGGTGATCTAAGTAATGTATACTTAACCTAGTACAAATAATTGACCTGGGGTCTTTGTTACAGATTGAACAAAAAAAATTCAAAATCTGAAGCAGACAACACTAGATAGTGCAAAAAGATAATAATTCTATAGGATAATTCTGTGGGTTCGGCATCCTTACTAGTCTCCAGTGCACTATGTACACTTTGAGCGGCATCCATTTGCAGCTAGAAAATTTTCTACCATCCCATGAATAGCTTTTCCTTTGTTACAAAGCTTTTGGTCTAGAAAATTATAAACTGCTACCTACAAAGTTTTTGGTCTAGAAAATTATAAACTGATCCCCCCACAAATAACTTGAAACAAAAGAATCAGCCTTTGTAAACCACATATATCACAGTAGTTTCTCAACCAATTCTCCTCTCTGATACCCCCATTGACTTTGTTGTCCAAATATTCATGAAAAAGCATGGGTCCAACAAATTCTGAAAATAGTTCCCTCCATTATGTACATTACATCAAGCATTTTCAGGATTCAAATCTTCAGTAACATCAATGCATGAGAACAGAATAGTAGCATCCCAAACCTTTAAGCCTTCCATTATGCCAGGGCCTCGAAATGATTTTGAGGATGTTCGGTTAGCTTTATCAAAACTTGACTTGAAGACCAGAGGCAACCCAGCCCTACGAGTTTCAGGAATAAACTTTGTATCATTGTAGAACTCTACAAGCTTACTTGACAATTAAATCCAATTTCTTTAGCTATATTTCTCGATTGAAATAAATGACAGATAAAAACTACTTGTCCACATCTTGTAGAAAACTACTAAGAGAAAAATGAAAAAGTACAGGAGAATCAAAGCTATCCTTTTTGAATATCAGGGGTTTGTCATAGTTGCAGTTTGGTGATGCTCTTTTTGAATTAACAATTTATTACTCCATAAACTTTGACTACTAACATATTCACAGTGACCATTTCACGTACAGTGCACAAAGTACAAATAAACATCACAACAAATGCAAGCTTTAAAAATACCAATAACTATTTAATACAATAAAGAAAAAGCTTAATTCTTTTCAGTCAATTTCACAGTGAAACAATGCCATTTCATTAAAATGCCTTATTTTTCTTATGAATACAAACATATATATACCACAAACAGAAGGACATACTTTGATGCAATAGCCTTTATGTGCTTGGCCATCCGTAAAACATGCTCCTCAGATTCAATCACATTGGGACCAGCCAACAAGAAAAATGGTTCCGCGGCCTATTAACATCAACACAACTTAATAAAGCAGAAGTTTTCATTTTACAGGTAAAGAATCTCATGCATATCTTTGACAAGATATTCAGCTTGAAGTTAACAAATAAAAACCTTGAGCTGGTTAAATAGCACAGTTGATGAATCCATGTCCTCCAGTAAGCTGAGAAATAAGAGAAAGTCACATACATCAGTTGAGCAGAGGAAAGAAAATTAAGCCACAAGAATATTTAGCACAAGACCGTGAGTTTAATTCTCTCAAAAGAATCACCAACTACTCAAAATGTTGGGAGGAAAAGCAATTCGTGCAAGCACTTTACTTAACACTTGGCCATAATTACCATTAAACTATTGAGTAGATAGGCTGATCACTTCCACGATTTACATATATCAATACACTGTGATTTCCTTACGCATATTGTCATGCTGAACATTATCCAAGACACAGAGAAAGAGGGATGGTCAAGTTACACACCTAAACTATACACTAAAGCATACATATACACACAGAGATATCATGTATGCAAAGATACACATGTACGTACAGAATTTGTGAATAAATCTGTCAAATTCAGTGAATTTATGAACATAAAGCGAACAACGATGCAGAATATGAATCTGGAATGTGGCTGGAACTTGCACCTAGTGACGGTCCCGTTGGTTTGCAGGATCCAACCAACCCAACCATAGATCTTAGATTTTCCTCTGTTTGTTAGCTATGCTTATTCCGGTTATATCTTCTTCCCGGTTAGTCCCATTTCACCCTCAGCCTACTCGGTCAAATAGCCAACGAAAGGCTCCACTCAAGCCTTTTAACAAATATCTCACGGTAACTTCTTCTATCCCTCAATCTGCGGAACAACTTAGTTTGTCTTTTCCCCAAAAAGCAACTGATTTCCCGTTAACCGCAAATCCACCGAGATTAGACAAATCCAAATTGACAATCCAATTCTCATTTAAAGTGTGACATCCACTAACCGCACTACTTGTCCTAATCCATCAAAACCTGCAAACCAAAGCTACAAAAACTCCCACCTTCGGCCTACTCCCGCATGCAGCTAGAAATACAACTTATTCAAATCAACAACAACAATCATTTTACTTTTTAACAACACCAACCCAAACAACAAAAAAGATCAGCAATTTTTCTCACATTATCTAGACAATTACTTTCACAGATCAGCATTCAACAAACACCATCGCGCCAACGGCTGAAAGGGAATTTCATTTTTCACCGCAACATTTCCGGAAGCGATCAACACACTCAAATTAATTGAAAGGAAAGGAAACTCACAGAAATCTCGTCGGAAACTGAACCTCGCTAGCTAAGTACTTTCCACTGAAGACTGAGAAGAAGACTGCTACATTTACTAAATTTTTAAGTTTCCTTTTTTTTTTTTCTTAGTGGATTCGAAGCCGTGGACTCGTACCACTTGGCCAGGGGAGTCCCACTATTTTTTTATTCTGAACATTATTTTTGACATGTCGATCTTGAGCCTCCTTAACTCTTTGAGCTGGCACATGTTATTTTTTTGGTTATATGATAGTATATTTGACTAATTCTAAACTTTACTTCCCAGTTAAAATAATAAGCCCATTTAAAATAATAAGTTTTTTAATCATTTAATTTTTTTTAAAATTTTAAAATTATTTGTTATGAAATTTTGATGTTTAACTATTATTATGGTGAAAGTGTTACATAAGTTAACTGACACACAAATCAAGTAATAAAGTAACATTAGATACAATTTTTTAGAGTGATTCGTTTTCTTACTTTCCTACATTATCCCCTTGCGCATCAAGCTGCCAAGCCACATTAACCCTAAAGGCCTTTGAGCTACCATGCTTCTTAGCCATTAAGCCAATTTCATGTTACTTCTCTTTATATGTAAAGAAAAAGTTACAATATTGTCCTCATCACTTATTTCAATTCTAAATATATCAAGTGGATAAACAAGACATGATTCCCCCTACTAATTATGATAAATCACAACAATTATTTAGTTTGTTAAGAAAAGGACTGAAAATGATACAAATGCTAAATTAGTTGAAATAATAAATGATGGTCATATTTCAATCATTTTAATTTGAATATGACCATTGAAATTGAGAAAAGAAAGTATCTGATCTTAAAATAAAACTCATGAACTACTATTGCCTTGAGAAAATGTCCTCTAGAATATAGGAATTCCATATTTGAATATATGTCCATAATCTCCTTCTAGAGTTCCATTTGGACTTCTAAAAGGAAAGAAATAAAATATTCTTATGTGAAAAGAAGCATAATTTCGAGACATAGGAAATTATAAAATGAAAGTCCATCATTGATTGCGAAGAAATCTCATCACTTTTAATGTTATTATTTATAAAATTTGATTTTTTGATAAAATAATAAATTAAATTAATAAAAACTAGAGTATAGAAGCAAATGAGCATACACCAAGCGACATTATCTACAAAAAGATAAATATTAGAATTCTTCAAATTTTATTTAAAATAATATATCTTTATATTTTTCTAGGTAAGGCCATTTTTTTTCCTTTCAAAAATCCACTCTTTATAGGCATTAAGAGTTCTTTCTACAATTCGCTAAATATAAAAGATAAATATCATTGTACGTATCAACTGCCTTTACAATCAAAAAGAAAATGAAAAGAATTGAGGTCAGGAATAAACAAATATTAACCCTTAGTCTTATTGTGCGTCGTCCATGAATTCCAACACCCAAAATGCCCCGACCACCCTAAATTTGCAGTTACATTAGCCAACCTCTTGTAAGAACTGAACTTCTTGAATCGCTTCCAATCGCGAAGGACGGCCTTCAAATCATTCACCTTGGCGTTAATGCTCCTGCAACAGTTTGCATGCACAGTGACGACTGCTCCTAAATCCTTGCTATCTTGGCAGAATCCGCTAAAATAGCGGGTGTCCAAAAACCTCACATCTAGGTTGAGTTCCCGGATGATGCCCCCTCTTATGAGACTCAGTAACACATCCTGCTCTTTCTTTCCTGTGGAGTTGTCTTTCATGGCGTACCATATTTTTAGCAATGCGACGGTCTTGTTGTTTGATCGGGCGAAGTAAAAACCAGTGTTGATAAGATGTTTCTCTGCCAATGGATCACCCAGGAATATGTCTGTACTGATCTGGAGATCCACGCTTTGGTTTTTGCTCAGCCTTACGAAGGGGTTCCTCAGCCACAACACATCCATGTCCTGTTTACCAAGAAGCCATGATAAGAGAAAAGTTTAGATGAACCCTATGTACTCGGCTTTGGAAAATGTACTACATCAATACTTCAGGTTATTCATAAACCGACTATTCCGCTGTTCCACCGACATGATGGAGCTCTCACAAGTTACACAGTGGTAAGACTTTCAGTACGTAGGAGGCGAGGACCGTGAACACTCTCCTTCGAGTCCTTTTAGCAGGAAGCGAAGTTGCAAGTACAATGTCCCACGTGAAAGTAAACGAAAGGGTCCCGAGTTCAGCTACAAATTTCAGCAGAACTCGAGTGCAAGTTTCCGGTCTGAACTCTAATGGACACTATCAATGAGTAGAAAAAGAGAAGAAATGCTGAGAAACTCGTTGAATATTAAAAACAGAGGAAAATGTTGATTTTGTTTCGATCTGGATCTTAATCCGCCGGGTCACAAGGAAATCAGTGGAATGCATGGTTAAAGCCAAACCAAACATTCAACATTCAAGCCGAACTCGAAGAAATCTTTGGTGAGTGTCGGCATAAAAACTTACCTGCTCATTTCTAGAGTCCGACTCTTTTGACATAGGGTCCGAGCATTGAATGTCCCACAATGGACTTTGCGTGTTTGGCGAGAGAAAATGATTCCGAGTCTCTCACCGTCTTGTCTCACTTTCGGACGCTCTATGCCATAAGAAAAAGTGCCTACCAAAGGTGTCTTAAATAGACTATCCATATCAGCATAATTCAGCAAGTTGTTGCCAAAATTTAAAAGCTCTTGGGTACAAGAACATTCTTGAAGGGTTTCAGGGTTTCAGGTTACCCACTTTTCCATAAGAAATGTTTTATGTTAATTCATGGTTCCAATTCTAAATGAGCTCAGTTCCCCAATCATACGGCAATCTCAACTGGGACCGCTTAAAACAGAACCAAATGATCTCGGGAGTTCCGTCGGTTAATGCTAAAATCCTAGGACTCTTTACGGCTGAACCGATTAGTATGACTAACTCTTTACGACTGGCCTCGGTTATGCTAAAGTTCCTAGGACTCTTTATGACTGGCTCGGTTGATGCTAAAGTCCCCAAGACTCTTTATGACTGAACCGATTAGCATCAAAATCCGGTGGAACCAAACTCTGCCGGAAAACAAATCCATTTAGAACTTTTCTCATGACAGCTGGAGGTCTATGCCCGCCGCCCTCGGTTTTTGTCCCGATTGCTTCCCGAACTTCTGGCATTGATGTGGATAGATTGCCTCAGTCCAAGAACAGATCCGGGAAAGATTTCCCGGCTCGGAGAAACGAACAAAATAAAGTGAGATATTCAGGTGGCCCATTGGGTTACTTCCACGTCGCACCACTCAGGTTCCACAGCATGGCACGAGCCGTAATCAGACCTCTTTCAAACTAAGAGGGGATTAAATAATTAAAATTTAGAGGTCCCACCAACATCGGTTTCCCAACAAAAATCAAGCTAATCAATTATTAAACCCCGATTAACTGAGCCTACCATTTCTATCCTTCGCACTATTCCATCGTGTTGATCCCTCACTTCTCTTCAAACCTCAAAAATGAAGAAACTAGAAGGCTATTTGGCTTAATAACCATGCATTCAACATTTTCATGATCAACATTTCTTCCTGGCCGAAGAAAAAATGGGGAGAGATGTGACAAGGATGTGATAGAATGCTCCACTCAAGCTCCGAAGAGGAGTTTTAGAACTTCACGTAAGCGTTAGATATTCTTCAATAAAATCCAGCCTCAGTTTGACCTTAATCCATACAAATGCAATAAGAGATAGTGACGTACCGTGAAGATGAAGTTGTAGCCGCGGTTGAGAACCTCTAAGAGGAAATAAGTTCTTCTCCACATCATCTGGATAAAGTCCTGAGACATGTAAAGCTTTTCTCCCTGAAAATCCACACCGTCCGTTTCCAACCTGAAGCAGTTCAATCGTCGAAACTTGCAGCGATCGTAGGCTGTCTGATCTACGGCAACGAACAAGAGATGCTCAAGCAACTGCCTAGTGTCCTCCCCCAGCCAAAAGCTTTCGAGGAACAGGTCAAACATGGTGGTGTCGGCTTTGATGTCTTGCTCCGCGTAGGCCTTGTTTATGATGGCGATAATGACCGTTTTATTTGCCATTGAAGCTCTGAACAGAGCTTCTTCGAGGTTATCTTGAGAGGCATAAGCTGTGGTCTGCAAGGATTAAAGATTGAACTTTCGTGAAACTAAAAGAACCCATCTTTGTGGAATGAAGGAATAAGAGGAAAACTTACAGCATTTGGGAGGCTACAACCGGCATCCCTTTGGAACGAAACGAAAGGATTTCGACTAGAGGAAGACCAAAGAAACAGAAGAAAGACACCGACGAAGAACAACAAGAGTAAAGCAGGATTTCCAACCGACTGTTTTGTGAAGCCCATGTGTCTGCACTCGTGCTCTACAGAAGGATTTCAGTACCCCTCGATTTAAAGAATTGACATAAAGCTTACTGTGCAGCAGAAAAGTTGGGAGCTGTGTAAAGAGGAGCTTCAGGAGGGAGAAGAGGAAGAATAGGTAGGTTAGGTGCAATGTGTTTAATTCGATGACCAATTAATGAAATCTGGAGGAGAAAGACCAAGTTACAGTTAGAAACTGGTCATTTGGTAGACTAACCAATAGCACAAAATCAATGTTATCTCATGTCGTGTCAGTTTTCGGACGGACACTTGTATTCCTTTTTCTTCGGAAACATTCATGAGCCAACCATGTAGCCGGATCGGGGTTGTTGGATGAACCGTTCAGTCAGGTTAGGGCGTTTAGTTTTGTCCAACCACCGGGGTGGCTGAACGAGGGGTTCAACCACCAGATAGGTCTCTCAGGTGAAGCGACTCCATCAAAAAGAATAACTTAAATTGCACATCGACACCTACAAAAAATTATCTCAGAAGAGTTTATAAAGAGTAAAATCAAAGACAGACGAGTTGAAAGTCTTACCAAATAAATAAAGTACTAATAGGTCTTTTGAAAATTGAAAGTGCTCTAGAAAAGGTAATTCCCACGATAAATGAACTATTTATATGCTTTTCTTTTTTTTTTTTAAGTAGCGAAAGTATATTAGAACTTGTTTAATCTGTCCATTCTTCCCACTTTCAGCCATTCTGGATGGTCCAAAGTATATTAGTATAGTTGTGAATCTTAATAGCTTTTTTAAGTTCTTTATTGTGTTTGGCGACAACGCAAACCCCACTAAGGAAATGCAATTGAAAGTTATCTGCTCATTAAAACCTTAAATGACAATCAGATTGATACCCAGTACCTAACGAACCTTTTCTTAGAGAAACATTATGAGCGATGGAGGTCCAAATGGAGTGAAACTGTTAGCTTAATAAGCAAAGTTCTTGAGTTTGGTTTTCCTCCCGGAAGAAGAAAGAAAATTTGCTTTTCTTTTGTTCTTCTTTAAGGTTTTCGTAATGGATTTGTCTGGTTAGTCTTTTGGTAGTAGGATACCTCTTGGATGGGACATCAATTGTGGACAAGACTTTTCTCGGAAAAGCCAAGGAAAGGAGCAGGACAATCCCTAGAAAGCTATACTGAGGAAATCAGGGGGCTGGAAAAGTCCGCTTACGTGCTTGCGAATGTCGTTTCCTTCTAGCAGCCAAAATGAATAGGAAAATAACCCGTGATATACAACTTGGTATTTGAATTTCATGGCCTAAAGATATCTAGCTTTATCTATCATCGAAAAAATGTGTAAAACGAAAAGAGAAATGGAAAAAGAATAGATGAGTGTCTCAATTGTGCAGCTTCCTCTCCTTCCCCATGGCCTATATGATTTTCTCCCACCACTTCCATTCCCCAGATTTCGATCCATGAGAGGATATTTACTAATCTCCCACCTTGCACGGCAATGATATGATGAATCTGAGACATCTCTTAGAAAAATGTACACAGTGCGATGCATACGCAGCACCACAACTTTATCTAACACTAACTGCATTAAGTATACCCTTAAACGAGACTGGGCCATCAGTATAATAGATTTCTGGGTGTTCGTGGCCAGCAAGAGTTTAGCCATCTTAGGTTGCTAACTTGGTTTGTCCGCCGGGACACGTTGAGGCTTGCGCGTGCAGTGCACGCGCCACGGCAAAACATGCCAGCAGAAAGGGTTGCGCGTGTCTTGCACGCGATTCGTCTGCAACTTCTAACTGGTCTCTTCTTGTCTCTTCTTCAATTTCGAACGTTCTAGTAAACGTTTTAAGGCGATTCAAGAGTCGTTTAACTCAGAATAGAACGGCCCATTCCTTGCAATGAAAAAGGGAATCATCAGCTTGAAATTTCAGCTCAACAAGTTTAAATGTTTTAAGGTTTTTATATCAGAAATTTTTAGAGAATAAATCTTGCATTAACTACTCCACAAGCATCGAATTCAGAAGTGCCACCACCACTTTTTACATATTTTTTTCTTTCCCATTTTGGAAATGGATAAATAGGTCATTCACTAGATGTAGAAACTCAGAAGACTTATGAACAAGCTAATGCTTAGCTGGACATTGGCAGATTTTCTCCACAAGCGAAGAAAACACCGACAAGGAAAAAGAAAGGATGAAAATTGATGAGAATGGACAGCTGTGAAGAGAGATTGTAGTCATCATCACTTGCATACAGTCCGGATCACTAGAAGACAATCAAAGAACACCGCAGGTCCTCTGTTTTCTCTTTGGCTTTTTGGTCTTCGGGGGATTGAGAACCAACTTGATAGAGGTGTCAAACACAGCCTTCAAATTCTGCATTTTTTCAGCCATAAGGTTTCAAATACCAGTTGTTGGAGCCAATTCGAAGAATGCCATACAATTGAATATAGGCATGCTATTTAAAGAAAAGAATGCGCTTTTGTGCTATACATAAGAAGGCTAATGATGCCTTCGAAATGGCCCTCAATGGGAATTGAAAGAGAATTCTTGCAGATGCGACGTCCTATGAATTTTCTTCCATAATGGTGTCTGAAATATGTCATAATTTAACCCTTAGGTGACAGAAGATATTTTCTTCCATAATGATGGCTTGAACAATAGGCTAAATTAACAATCACGCATACCCAACTGCGAGAAGCCTTTCATTTTCAATTGGAAACACAGAACACGTTTGATCTCAAATCTCATGTCTCTTATAGGTTAACAATCAATAACTATAACAATTTTTATGTTCCCACTTAGCAAAATGTTAATACCTAGCCTGATCTATTCTTGGAAAGTTTCATATGATCTGCGTCTTCCTATCAAATCATGAGCATCTTCATAGATGTTTGAACACAAAAAAATGTGAAACATACCTGCTGTGTCTTGGAGCTGCACTCTATATACAGTACTGCTCCAATTTGCTTTTTGAGTTCTTCACCCTGGTATCAAAAAGAAGCGAATAGATATCCATGATGAAACACCAAAAACTTCCAAACAATCCGCATTTAGAATTTGACTAGTTCGTGTCAGTATCAGCAGAAGGGCGCAAAAACCTCAGACTAAGGGCCACATAACCAAATCTAGTTTGAACCGGAGCACAAGTAGACATGGTATGGAATACTAGTTGTTTCTAACATAAAAGGGAAATAAGGTTGGCAAGCACTTGGCTTAAGTTAGCAGCAAATATTACCTAAAACTCTTAGTTCAAGTTTGACATTTGTGTGTATGAGTTTGAGTGCGTGCATAATAATAATAAAAAAGAGAGAAATAGGCGACTCGAATTCTCTACAAGCTGGGGAAATAATCAGCATGCCCCTAATGTTTCAGTTGGTACTCGTATTGAGGAATAGATTTCTGTACACGACTGAATGCAGCCGTACAATGTTCTGGCACTAACAAATGAGTTAACATCAAGCAAAGCATGGGTGTAGAGAGAAAGAGTTGCAGACTGCAGCCTACCTGTTTTGTGGAAATAGTACATGCCCCAGGATAATTTAGCTGAAACTGTTCATCTTCTCTCAGATCTGTCACCCCAAATAACCATAATTAGCAGAAAACACCACGACTACTTGCGCAAGCACAGAACTGGCTGTGAAGGGAGCAGGCAGGGGAAGCACAGCCCTAGAACTTCCGTTTCAAGGTCAATTTTCGAATTGTTAGACAACGACTTCCACACACAAGCATATACATTGCAAACATTTCTAAACATAAGTATTTATATGTGACTGATTATTAGACAGACTTTTGCTTTCCTTTTTAACATTCACAATTGTTAAGACGGATCCTTAATTTCTATATTTAATGTAATCATATATATATATATGTGTGTGTATATCTATGTTCTGTATAGAGATACTATTTGCCATAAATGTACAGGGGGCTATTCATACATAATTGCGGAAGCGGAAAGGAACGCTCTACTTTCTGATAAAGTGAGATGTTTAGAATCAGAAGGAAGAAAACAAGGGAGGGGGGAACTTTTCATTCTTTACTTTTAGTCTTCCTCCAAGCCTACTCCATTATTTAGAGGATTGGGAAACTTCAAATAAAAGATAGGAAAAGAGTCCGGGCAAGAACCGTTGACAAAAGTAAAAAATTGATAAAGGAAAGAATCTTTCACCTAGCTTTGTCCCTACAAGAACAATGGGAACTGATGGGGCATAGTGTCTCAGCTCCGGAACCCACTGCTCCAACATGATAAGAAGTAGAAAGAAAAAGAAACAAATACAGTGAGAATCTGATGAGTACGTACATTGGGTTGAGTCTTTGGTTAATGAAAGAGAATCAAAAGAACACTTTCGTAGACAGAAAGAGAAGAAAAAGAAGCTTACTTTCTTTGCTATGTTCTCAAAGCTGGGCCTACTTATGAGAGAAAAGCAGAGAAGAAAAACATCAGCTCCTCTGTAACTAAGGGGCCTCAGCCTATTATAATCTTCTTGACCTATAAAAATCGCATGCATGTTAAGCTTTGATTATGTACAGATAAAAGTCGCATTTGAATCTCACAATGTCACCTTTTAAAGTCACTATTTATCCCAAGAATCATGGATCTTCATAATAATTGATTTACAAAAGCAAAAGCAGAGCTTGATGGGATGCTGCTTTATATCACATGGAGGTTCTTGTGCTTTTCTTAAATATATGGAACAGAATTCAATAAATATTTCAGTAACATTGTACCGAGTCTCACGAGTTAGGATGATTCTTAATGTTAAAATGCTTGAGGAAACTGGAGATCCTGCTATGTCCATTGGATTTTAACGAAAACATTCAAATGGTGCTTGATTATTTGCAGTACTAAGTAACTGATATCATTCAAAGCAGAGCAGTGTTTCACATTTAAATAGTGCAGTATTATTCCTATTTTGTGTGAACAAATCATAGCCACCATAGAACTTAATTTTGTTTTGCAAACATAGTTGAAAAGAAACAAGCAGAATTCTGAAAGATAGCTGTTTCAAACAAACCACCTTGAGCATAAAATAATAGCTTCAATCAGAAGCCAGAGTTCTTCCATATTTCTTGTATTATCTCAGATTAAGCTACCACTGAAGAACTAGAAAAAAAAAAAAAAAGAAAGAAAGAAAGAAAGAAAATTTCATAATCATGCATGTTAACCATAAGCGAGGGGCTATAGAATACCTGCTGTATCCCAGAGACCCAGATTCACAGTCTTCCCATCAACCGTAACATTGGCACTGAAGTTATCAAAAACTGTTGGAATATAATCCTGTTGAACAACAAAACCAAATCAAGAAAACAGAAGATATAGAGAGCATGCAAGTAAAGAGAGTTAATTCATACAGTTGGGAAAGTGTTGGTGGTGTAGGAGATGAGAAGGCTTGTCTTCCCAACGGCACCATCTCCGACCGTCACACATTTGATGAACCTTGTTGTTGTAATGCCGGGAGTAACAGCAACATTCGTTCTGTTGCTCATCTGGGAGAACAAAATATTTTCAGAGACCAACTAGAACTGATTTGAGGCAGTGGGCGGTTTAAGGTTCTCTCTGAAACGTTTGCTTAGTTATATACAAAGTGAACAGGAGTTCTCACAGAAAACTAAAAAATATGCTAAATTTCCTATAGGCTGCTTCTAAGGTGGTAAAGTCTGTTAGATCGCTTTAATTTGAGCTGTTTGGGGGGCAAAAAGTGGAACCAAAAGGCACCCCACGTAGGAAATAAATCATTCGCGTCGAATTGAAAAGCAGAAAGAAAGAGTTATCTTTCCGCGCAGGGAGAGCATGTGATCACAGGTACCCAATCGTCTGCTGTGTACTTCTCCTTTCGGCTCACCTTCTGTGGCAAATTATATGCACGGCGGTCCTGGTGACCTTTGGTTCGGTATAAAGAGACGTGGAAAATTATCCCAATCCTTCCCTTCCATGGGCCAAATCAAACCGCGTTGTTTTACTTTTACCCATTGGTGAACAGTAGACGTTTGGAAGGTTGTCCATAAACTGTTCCACAAAATCCTTTGACCTTATACATGAAAAAACAATTCTCTTGGAATGTGCTCAGGCACGAGCAGTTTAGCATCTCAGAGATCAAATCTGCTTTCCAGAGAATGCAGTGTTTGCTGCACGACAAGCGGAGGAAGTGACCAATCATGCCTTTCTGTACCTAGAGGTGGATTAATCAATGTGGTCAATCCACCAGTTAGAGTGGTCATCTCACCATTAATGTTGACTCACATGGCCACAGTTCAACCTTCAGCAAATACCAACACATGGAGAAGAGAATCACTCCACATGCTGTCAAAGACACAGCCTCTTCTAGCCACATCAGTGAGGGCCCGTGCAAGTTGTCTGCCACACCATTCACAGACTCCCCTAAATTCGGCAATGAACAGCTTCTAGGCCCTACCCTTTGGAGTTAGATAATAGAATGTAACATTGAAAAAAGAGAATTCATAATGTGTCTTCTGATACAATCGAGGAAATCGTAGTGAACGATTTGATCAAGACCTAAGTGTCAAAGCCATTTTACATGTATAAGGCCTTGAATGGAAGGATTAGAGGACCCACATGATCTTGAAGATGGAAATATGAAAAGTTGCTCCCCAATTCTTGATGCAACCAATGAAATTGGGATACAAGTGGAAAGAGAGACTCATGAAATATAACACTTTGAGAAATAGAGAATGTTAAGTGTGGTTAGATTAAGAACACAATAACCCCTTAAATTGTAGGGTATTTCTTGAATATATAATGAATAACTTATGATGCAAACCTATTACAACGAGAGAAAATCATAACATAACATAAGTAGCCTAGGTCTCTTTTGACTAAAACTTTGCCCAACAGACAACTTGGGTATCTTTTTTGCAAGGTCAATATATTTGATTTATATAAGTCACCAACGAGAGTATTAAGTTCTCCTGTCTTATTATCATTATTTGAGCTTGATTGTTTCAGCCAACTCTACATTCTTTATATTTGGGTCACACATGCGTGTTGAACTTGTCTTACCAAGCCACATATTATTTTTTGCCTTTGTACATGTAAAAACTCTTATTACTTATTTTTGCAACTGTCAATATTGTGGTTCAGTGTTCTCCGATGGCTTTGCTACTTGGTTCTTGATTGAAACTTTCATTATGGTTTCCTTCACCTTATAAGTTTAAACAATCTTTTTCCTTAATGAACTATTTTAAAGAAACGTGTTTGTATTAATTGCTTTGACAAGGGTATAAGTATTCCTAGATGAGCCATTGTCAGTTTGAGAGAGAGAGATATCTCTGGCGTGATTTGTGCTGACGCTCCTTGCTGAGTTGGTCTTAATTTAGAGAGCATGGTCCCGGAGGATTTTGCTCCAGTGACGTTTCTTCTGATAAGTCGTTCATTGTGACAGCGGAGGTGCAGGAGTTGTCGTTCCGGTACAGTAGTTTTATGTTTTCAGAGGCTCCATTCCGGTTGTCTGTCTATCTCTTGTCCTTCGTTTCTGCCTTTTGACTTTGCTTTGGAGGGTGTCGAACTGCTTTTTTCATCAGTCCAGTGGCGATTTTACTTTTTCTTGGAAGAAGACCGAAAGGCATTTATGCGATGTACTTAGTATTTTAATATAACAACTCCCAACTCAACTAAGCACGATTATCCAACCGCTGGAAGCGCGTGGATTAGCAACCGATTCTCCCACCGTGTTTGAATTGTAACCGGCGGACTGTCTTCTGTCTAGTGGTCCTAGAGAAAAAGTAATCGCTTGAGCCATGCTTCTGGATGCGTGTATGGAGTGTATCATGCACGTCTTGGACCAGTGACTGGTCCTTTGTTCTCATTCCTCGAAACACGCGGTCTCGTGGCCACCGCCCTAACTCTTCTTCTTCTTCTCCTACGAAAAAACACGGGCAAAAAGTGCTAACTCTTTTTTTTTTTTTTGATTTAATGGTGAACAACAGGATAAAATCGTCTTGTGAGCGTCAACCCGGATGGAAGCTTCCATCTTGCCCCAAATAATGATGGTACTCGTAAGCAAAACGTCACGCTTCTGTATTGCTGTCAAACCCTTCTAGTCTCTCTTCGAATGCCGTTTGCGTTGTAGGAAACGGAAGTTTCAAAAGTTATGTGAGTTTAAATCAAAAAGAGTTTTTGGTAAATTTCACCGAATTGAATAACATTAATTGGCGCTAACTCGGGTGAAATAAGGATGAATCATAGAATAGTTATCTTTTCGAAAGGATAAAAGAAAAAAAGCGAAACAGGAAGAGTTTTCTTTTGACAAATTTTACTTCTTACTCTTAATTTCAATTAAGTTTCCTCATAATCTTCTTTGGTCAACGAAGAATCAAGCTCTCAGACCAAAGATACACTCCTTTTTCGTCTCGTGTAAAAGATTTGACCATCTAAATTAGGATTTGTCCTGAAGTTAAGTGAGTCGCCACCAATTATTCCTTTATTCTGCTAATTTTTTGGGATATGAACTATACGGGAATTTATTAATTAGAATCATCACCGAGCAATTTATCCCTTAAACCAAGGAACCTCCTCGTATAAACACCATATATGTACATGCATTCACCGGTTCCCCTAAACAACTCTTCCTCAGTTTTCTCTAACCCTTATATTTTCTGTACTTGACTCCGCAGCCATGGTTGCACCGAAGAAGAAAACCAAAGGCAGACAAAAGATAGAACTGAAGAAACTAGTTGGTAGCAAGCAGCAGGTCACCTTCTCCAAGCGCAGGAGCGGTCTCTTCAAGAAAGCCGGTGAGCTTTGTGCCTTGTGCGGGGCTGAAGTGGCCATCGTTGTGTTTTCTGAGAAAAAAGGCAAGCCCTTCTGCTTCGGCCACCCCAATGTTGAAACTGTCCTCAACCGCTACCTGAATAAAAAGATCTTTCCCGAGTCGTCAGAAAGGGACGTGCCGGTGGATGAGTGTAACAGGCAGCATGCCGAAGCTCAGATGGAGTTTGAAATTATGAAGAAGCGCAAGGATGAGGTTATGGAGGAGCAGAAGAAGAAGAGTGCAGGGAACGAATTAGGGTTTTGGTGGGATGACCCCTTGGATGAGAACATGGGATTGGAGGAGTTGCAGCATTATTTGAGGGCTCTGCAAGTGGTGCGGAGGAAAGTGGCGGCGAAGATAGATGAGACGATGATGATGAGTTGTTCTTCATTAATGTCTCCGGTTGACATTAGTAGGGTGGGTGTGGGGAATCATGTGGGTTTCAAGAGTGAGTCTGTTAATGAGAATTGGGTCGTCGATGAGAGGGACACTGGCTGTGGTTTCCTTGGTGGCCATGATTTAGGGTTTGGGTATGGACAGTTCTGAAGTTGCTGTAAATTTAACGTTTGTTATAGCTTTTGACGTTTGTACTTTTTTCAATTTGAATATGAATGAATAAAGATATATTTTTAGTCAAAGTTTCTTGTTGTTAATAAATCTGAAATTTAAAATTTAATTTAAGAGTCAGTTTATAAATTAAGAGAACAAATTCCTATTTAAGCAAAATTCAATGACCTTTTTTTTTTCTCTTTAATATGAACATCAATTCTTAACACTTCTTTGCATGTTGAGAAAGCTTAAAATGGTGACACTTGCATCATACCTCATCTTAGGCTCTAATATAATGTTAAAAAACTTAAAATCTAACCTAAAAGTTAATTTATCAACTAAAAGAATAAAATACACTTAAATAAAATTTAAGAATCTTATCTTTTGAGTGTGGAATAACAGTTTTTTACATATATTTTTTTTTGGAAGTAGAATTAGGCAAAGAATTTGATTACGTTCTAGTATCTGCTCTTGTTATCTCATTCCACTCCGTTTTTTAAAGTAAGTTTGACGAGGTCAAGGACAAGCTAATCCCGTCGGTGGTCATGATTTTCTTGATGTAGCAAAGGGACAGTGAGAGTTATGAATGAATAAGAAAGGAGAAAACTAAAACAAAAAAGCAAGAAGGAAAATTATATTCCCCATCAAGTACGGAAAAGAAAAAGAAAAATCACTCTACGTTCTCTGACAGAAGTTACTTTTTCTTGACCTTACCCAAGTAATTTTCCGTGGCTTGCGCATTGATATGCTCCTTTTTCCTAGATTCAAAAAGCTCATGCACGGGCTTCCAAAACACGAAAAAGATAGAGACTCAACCACTCCAATTGAACCCTAACCGATGCTAAACTCTTCATTACTCATATTGCTTGCGTTGGAAAGTTGCATTATCATTTCCAAGCGCAGCGTTATCAGTCGCTATTCCTTTTGGACAGAAAAAATTGGAAGGCTTACGCGAGTTATACGCCATTGTGAGCAAGGTGTTGACTTCAATTGAATAAAGCCCACCATGCCACAGTTTTTCTACAGCTAATTACTCGTAAAAAAGTGGTTAATTGGCTTAATTACACCGCAGATGTTTGGAAAACGATTGCATGGGCCTTTTTAAATTTATTGTCATTTGTTATCTCTGATCTATTCATATTGTTGTTAATATGCCTATTTACATATTGTTGTGATGTGATCGTAAGAAATGAAAAGGTTGTTGCTTATGGGTTACTTACAGGCTCATTGAGCTTCATGAAGTGAAGGGCTGAAGTAATGGTGATATTGCGGTCTATTAGTATGATAAATAGGAGTTACAACTGTTCATTGTCAGACCATTATTTAAATTGATAAACTAGCCAAATTTGTAACTTTGTAATATAGTTAATAGAATTAAATACACAATAGCTGGATTTAAAATGAAATGAAAAATAGATTTGCCTCAGCAACTTACGAACAACTAATCAATATCTGGAACCTTTGCTGCATTACATACTGGTTAATTGTGTCTTCTAAGATGCACTTGTTTTAAATATGGAGGACGGAAAAATGGTCTGCAACCACTCTCTCTCTCCTCCCCCCACCCCTCCCCCGGGCGCCTCAAATGAAGTCTTTTCCAAAGCTAGATAAGAAAGTTCCAAGTTTAGCCTAAAAACTATTTCATCCTTAATATTTTCAACCTAAATAAATCCACATTTAATCATTCATATCTCTTTAGTACAAAACTTTCATCCTTAATATTTTCTTGAAAATTGAACATAACAGAAACTAAAAAATATTTTCTTGAACATAATAAAAAAGGTTAAGTAAAGTAAGAGTTGGAATAAATTAGAATATAATTCTATCATGATGTAAGAAAGCCTTGAGTCCAATTTGAAAAATTACTCTCAGTTTTATGGAGGCAAAGTGCTGGGCAACGTGGATGCAAGACCGACGAGCGAATAACTCCGGATTGAATTCATTTAGATTTTTGTCAAAAGTAATTTTTTAGGAGAGAAATGTATACTTTTTTTTTTTTTGGTGAATAGAGAAAACATTTTGTATAACACTTAATTCAAACATGAAGTACAAAATTTTAGCCCAATTTTTATTGGGCTTACTAATGTGGCTTGTATTATTAGATTTATAATTAGTCTAATAAAGTGAGACATGCAATTTTTTAATAATTAAATATGGACTAACTAGTATTCACTGTGACTTACCAAATATGATTGTAATGAGTTGAGTTGTTATGTAGTACATAAGAAATGAGCTAGGTTCTATCTTGTAGCTCTACATATAGTATCATGAAGAATTGGGAGATCCTTTTTTTTATATTTTGGTTTTCATAAGCTGTCACTCTTGTGGTAGTTTTATTATGTTGGTGTGTTTGGAGTGAAATATAGGACAAGAACCGTATTTGAAGATCACATTATGCATTTATGGATCTTGTTAATGGATCATAAGAAAGGTATGTGAATATTTCAATAGTACATTTTCTTATTTTTATGTCCTTTACGTATTTACGGCCTCGTGTTTTAGATCTAACTATGCAAATTTTGAATTTTCTTGATCTCATTTGAGACAAATCAATTCTTACATAGAACTGCTTGAAAGCGAACTATAGGGAAGAAGTCCACACACCACAGTTATGGAGTTATTTGCGTGGGTCATTGGAGGCATTGATTTGATATCAAAATGATTTTTGGTGACACGCAACTTCACAAACCAAATAAAAATAGTCGGAGAACATTATACGTTTTATTTATTTATTTATTCAGTCAAGAGTAAAATAAACCAAACTTCATTTTCGAAGCACCAAAAGAATATTATAACATAATATGCTGCATTATTAGTCTCAATAAAAGCAACCTGACTAATAGGTACAATGAGGAGCCCCACTGAAGATAAAGTCATAAGTCCCAATAAATAAGGGACGTTGGAGTCCAAGAAAAAGAACAAGTTAGCCACACGGAAGAATTCAGATTGCCAATAAAAAGTAGGTCGCGTGTATTTAAGAAAACTGGTCCTTTTCGCATGGATTAAGAGCGATGATAAGAAAAGCCTTCACAAGTCAGCCGAGAATAATTATGACACATATATCCCAACAAACAGCTTTGGACTTTTGTTGGACAGATTAACCACAATCATGGTTAGCATTTATACATCCAAAGCAGTGAAGTGCAGGGCAGTGTTCCTTACTCCTATGAATGCAATACCAGAGCGCTAAGAGAGAAGCTTCTGTAATTGTCTCCAATGATCCCAGTTTCCTACTTCCTACTCTATACTTGGGTTTTCATCCTCTTCGTCCTGCTTATTCTTTGGAAGAGATCTAAAGCCAGAGGCAAAAGCCTTAAATTGCCCCCAGGCCCATGGGAACTGCCTGTTATAGGCAACTTGCACCAGCTGGCTTTCTCGTCTCCGCCACATCGTTGCTTGAGAGACTTAGCAAGGAGATATGGACCTGTTATGAAATTGCAACTGGGTGAGGTACTCGCTGTAGTCGTTTCATCACCAGAAATAGCAAAACAGGTTCTGAAGACTCATGACCCTGCATTCGCAACTCGGCCTACCATTCTTGCTGCTGAAGTTCTGTGCTATGATTATTCAGGTATTGTCTTTACCCCCTATGGAGATTATTGGAGACAAGTGAGAAAGATTTGTGTTATGGAGCTCCTAAGTGCCAGCCGCGTCCAGTCTTTTAGGTCTATAAGAGAAGAAGAGGTGTGGCGTCTTATTGAATTCATTACCTCGTCCAAGGGACTTCCAATCAATCTCAGCAAGAAGCTCTTCTCCCTGACTAACGGTATAATTTCCAGGGCGGCATTCGGAAGAAGGTGGAAACATGAAAAAGAGTTCCTATCATTGCTCAATGAAATTATTACCGTCAGTGGAGGGTTTGACTTGCCTGATTTGTTCCCTTCACTGAAGTGCCTTGGTTTTCTTACAAGAATGAAGCCTGCACTGCAGAAAATACAAAGGAAACTGGACAAGGTTTTTGATGACACAATCCACGAGCATAAGATGAAAAGAAGTACCACCGCAACCAGCAACGACAAATCTAGAGCTCATGAGGATCTAGTTGACGTGCTTCTGAGGCTCCAGGAGAAAGGGGAGCTTGAATTCAGTATCACAAGCAACCACATCAAAGCCGTCACCTTAGTATGCATATAAGATCTAGCAATTTATTACCAGTATTTATTCGTTTCTGTTTCTTTTTCACTCTTTTTGGCTAACGAGAACTAAAACATTTTTGGTCTTATTCTTCTCATAAAGTGAAAAGTTATCGAGGATACAAATTGTGCACGTGTGCTTTTTATCAAGATCCTTTCGTTGATAAGTAGAGCAACGAGCCAACCAATTTAGCTTCTTACACTAGTTTCTTATCACATAACGTATGAAATTAAGACCGACCATTTTTTTTCTCACGAATGATTAGGTAAGCCTATCTTTGGATGATGCTAACTATGCGTGTCGTTGATACGAGCTTATTTGTTATGTGAGCCGGGTCATGCTTTTAACCCAAGCCCATGGTCTCGCTAGAAAAGTAAGGGAAATTATGGTTTATGTTGATTGTAAACACAAGCTGGAAATGGTGTTGGAGATCTCTTCTGGGTCCAGTATCCCAGAAGCATAAGTGGGAGAGAAGGGTTTTCATAATTGAGGTTTTGAATAAGATGACCTTTTCATTTTTCATTTTTCTTTCTTTTTCAGATATTGAAAAGAAAAAGGAATGATTGGTGGTAGCCTCTCATTGAAGCTGTAAACTTGTAACGATTAGTGACAGCCTCCCTTAAAAGCTGGGATGTTCTTGCTCTTATTCTTGTAAATTCGACCCTTGACAGTGGTTATCCAATTTTTATTTTCAGGATGTTATCTCTGCTGGCAGTGAGACTTCAGCTACTACATTAGAATGGGCAATGTCGGAATTATTGAGAAACCCAGGAGTAATGGAGAAGACACAGGATGAAGTGCGTCGAGTCCTTCAAGGGAGGAAGAATATCGACGAGACAGACGTAGAAAAATTAGATTACTTGAAATTAGTTGTCAAAGAAACTCTAAGATTACACCCTCCTGGTTCCTTACTTCCAAGAGAATCGACGGAAAATCATGAAATTGGTGGGTACGAAATACCCAGTAAAACAAAAGTGATCATTAATACATGGGCTATGGCGAGAGATCCTGAACGCTGGATTGACGCTGATTGCTTTCGCCCAGAAAGGTTCCGTGGCTCGAATATCGATTTTAGAGCGAACAACTTTGAATTCATTCCATTTGGAGGTGGTAGGAGGATATGTCCAGGCATATCATTTGCTCTTGCTACTATTGAACTCACTCTTTCTCAGTTGTTGTACCACTTCAACTGGCAACTCCCTGATGGGATCAAACCGGAAGAACTCGACATGTCTGAGAGAGTTGGAATACCAAAGAGAAGGAATGATTTATACGTAATTGCCACTCCTCATATTTCGCATCTTACTTGAAAGAATTGAACCAGAGAATGCGATACATGTTGATACAAGGGATCGCACCTGAAGTATGTAATCCATGGAGGGGAAGTAGGCATGGTGTTTGCTACTATTATACGTATAATTGGTTTTATTGCGTTTTTCATGTATGTTTTCCTCCATATAAATAGCTGTTATGTGATATATCAGTTTAGTTGAGTGTTTTCTTAAGTTGTTCTTGAAGATTTCCTAAATAAATAGTCTTACTTTATGAGCCATAAAACGTATTGCTTATTTCTTTTTCCTGATTATAAATGTTGTTGTTGTTTATGTTTATTTTCTATTCCTGAACTTTATAAGCCATAAAAAAGATACGTTTTATAGTTAATGTTTGCAATTAAATATTTTTCAGAGTTGATTTTACGCGATGTGCTGCTAATAATTAAAGGGGGCCACTTCTTCAAAGTGATAATACTCAACTATAATCGAGACAAACTTGAGCCTATCACTAATGTATCACCATTCTACTTATCCTAACTCTTCAAAGATTAGTGGGCTTCTTTTCCACACTAAACCGAAAAGCTTTAGGACAAACCATATCAATTCACTGTCTCCAAAAAAGAGTGAGACTAATTTGAAAGGAAAATCTATACGACAAATCATATCAATCCACTAGGGGGGCTTCGGATAAACCGTTTGAACATTATAAGATTCTTGCTTGGGCAGAGCATGGATTTTATTTCACTGTCTCTTGAACGACTATTTACCTAATTTCATATAATTATTGAATGTAATAAGAACAGTCCTCCGCTCCAGGTTATCAGTCGGAGATGAAGTTGAATTAAATTTTGTCTCTAATGTCATCAGTCGTCGGCATCACTCGTTAGGAAAGGAGAACACGATGCAACATTCCACAATGACGAGTTCCGCAGTTCGTATCATCACGCTTTTGAAAGTCCACTGTATTACGCGTGATTATCAACATTCATGGTGGAGGGTGGAGCGAATTAATTTAGGTAAGGATTTGGGGAACATGATAAGGCTTCACCGACTAAAAGTCTCCATCGACTTTCCTGCATACATGATTGTACCGATGCTAAGAGCAAACAAAATGTCACTTCCGAGGCCGGAAAATAATCATCTCTTGAAAGAGAAATGACAAAAATCAAAAAGTTGGCGTTGGAAGCAAAGTGGAAAAGAGTCTTTTGAATCAACAGCACCTGCTTGCAGTCAGTTCCGCAGCACCGAAGATAAGTTTCCTCCTTTTATTGGATCTGAGCATCTTCACAAACGATACCTCACCCGTAAAAAGCAGGTTCAGAGACTGAGCAGATTTACCATCAGCGAAGTACAGAATCCAAGTCCGGACAGAAGAGTGTGTCCAGTAGTCCTAAATGCTCCAAGGTCCCTCTTTTCCTCTTTTTACTTGGCTTTTCTTCCTGTTTATCCTCTTCATTTGTTGGAGGGGGTTTAAAGCCAAAGGTCAAGTCCATAGGTTGCCTCCAGGACCATGGAAACTGCCTCTCATCGGGAACTTGCACCAGCTGGCTTTTTCATCACTACTACACCATACCTTGACAAACTTAGCCAAGAAATACGGTCCAATCATGCAGTTGCAACTGGGTGAGGTACTGGCTATAGTTGTTTCATCACCAGAACTTGCGAAAGAGGTGCTGAAGACACACGATCCGGCATTTGCGAATAGGCCGACTGTTCCTGCTGTTGAAATTTTGAGCTATAATCTTTCAGGTGTTGTCTTTACTCCCTATGGCGATTATTGGAGACAAATGAGAAAGATTTGTGTCATGGAGCTTCTGAGTGCAAAGCGTGTGCAGTCGTTTAAATCTGTGAGGGAAGAAGAGGTGTCTAATCTTGTTGAATCCATTTTCTTGTCCGGGGGTCTTCCATTCAATCTCAGTGAGAAAATCTTCTCCTTGACGAATAGAATAGCTTCCAGGGCAGCGTTTGGGAAGAAGTGCAAGTATGAAAAGGAATTCATATCGTTGGTGAAGGAAGCCTTTAGACTTAGTGGCGGCTTTGCGGTGTCTGATCTCTTCCCCTCACTAAAGGTTCTTGGTTTCCTTACTGGGATGAAGCCTGCAGCGGAGAGCGTACACAAAAGGATAGACAGGATTGTCGATAGTATAATCGAGGATAAGATGCAAAGAAATGCTGTCACGTCAGCCTCCAAAGACGATTCCTATGATCACGATGATGTAGTTGACGTGCTTCTGAAACTTCAAGAGACGGGCGGGCTTGACTTTACTATAACGAAAACCCACATCAAAGCGGTCACTCTGGTATGCAAGTATTATTTACAAATTCATTACCTACATTCCCTGGAAAGGAAAAAATAAAAAAATTGTTGCCTAAATTCCTTTATTTCTTTTTCTCTTTTATCTAGAGGTAGTGTTATTCTAATTCATGAAGTGGAAGCGAGTGAGTCACGTGTACACAAGGGTGTTCGCATTTACTTTGCCACAAGTTTTGCAATCAGAGGGCATGTCCCTTTATGTCCTCTATTTTCTGCAGAAGAGTGTAGAAACATTATCTTTTTTTCTTAAGACTTGCTCTAGTTTTCAAGTAATTCCTGTGTTCTATACTTGTTGAGTTCTATACATGTTGGAATACGAAGCCAATAGGATTGGTGTCAAAAGCCACTTTACGAGAAGTCGTAGAAGAAATAAACAAACGACTGAGAAAGAAACCTGACCAGCTCAAGTGTTATAAATTGAAGCATCGTTCAAGTTCCTATTTTATTTGGTATTAACTATGATTTTGGTGCATTAAATTGAAATCTTGATTTATTTCCTTAGATTTCTTTGCTATCATAGGATCAGAGTATTAAATGCCTAAGTTAGAAGCAAACTTTAGATAAAAACTCAACGGAAATTATTGAAGTAGAAAAAAGAAATAGGGATGCATATGCTTTTAGAATATTTCAAATGGAACGTCAAAATCTATCTTCCATGGGATTGCGGAAGAGAGAAGAGTTGAGAAATTATGAAGCATCCCACTGGAGGTAGGAATAAGGAAGAAAAGCCTATCGAATTTCATTCTCTTAGTAGAGTTCTTGAAAATATGGGATGAAAGGAATTGAAAATGAGAAAGATTCTTGATTACTTTCTTTGGATTGGTTGTTCAAATGAAAGCTTATGGGGAAGAATCCAAGCATCATAGCGATGGTTAAAACGCTGGATGAGAAGGTTTAAAATGCTGAAATTATAGACACAGTCATTTATTCCATTGGCAGGTGTTCAACCAAGCCAGGTCTAAACAAAACACCTTTTGAAGTACATGAAGATGACGAACTGTTCATTTCACGAAAAACAAGTGCGAGTCCTAAAGGATTAGAATTTTGGCCGCTTTTGATGATTATGCCCCTGGTTTTAAATGAGCAACTGATGAAAGAGCAGGCAGGAAGGTTAGAGTTTGATAAGATCAGAATGATTACACCAGCCGAGAAAGGGTAGAGCAAAGGATGGTGTTTTCATTGACCAGCGATCAGAAAAAAAGGTTTCAATGCTAAATGGAATAGGAAACAGGTGACACAAACCTCTTCCTCCAGTAAGAGCTAGCAAGACAAGGTTATGGCAAAACAATAGAGGTTAGACAGCTCTTATCTTCCTTCCTGTTCTTCTTTCTTTAATGAGAATACCTGCCCTGCCACCTCCAGTCCCGATCCAATCATAGAATTCCGTCTCTCCCCTGTCCTGATTTTCTTTTCTCACTTCTGATCTTTGTGAACTTAAATCTGGGTTATAACATTAAAGTTAATGCATTCAATCTCTGCTTCAAAACAGTTCCAAAACTCTGTTCTTCTTCTCCAGTGATTAGTCACCAACAAATTCACTGGAACTCAGGAACTTCAACTGTAACAATAAAAGCCTACAAGATTCTTGTGTGAGCAGAAAAGTAATTAGATACATATAAGTCACCATCAGTTATGGAATCAAACGTTGCAAAAATTACAAGGTGAAATAAAATGGTTTTTGCGATAGAAAGTTGATGGGATAGCCGTGCTGATTGTATGAAAGAGTACCTCTTGCTATGCCTTATCTCTTAGTCCATGTGTGCTTCTTTGTCCTTAAAGAAACAAGGGTCAATTTCTCGTTTTTTAAGTTGAAATTGTTTGAGATGCAATATCTATTTATCAAGCCATATAGTGGAGCCGAGAAAACTAGAAAACATTAGTAAGAAGCGAGGTGAAATTGTTTATACATCTAGTGATGAAGAACCAGTAATAGTATTGCAAAAAACTGTATCACAGTTGCACCAGGCATATTGCAGCACTTAAGCACCACTTCACCAGAGAAGCTTCAAAACTGAGCAGATTGGGAATCCTAGGGGTAGAATCATAAGCTAAAAGTGCCTTTATTCAAAGTATTTGTCGCAGTAATGTTAGATATATTCCAATTTAGTTCTATCTATCTTAGTTAATTGAAGCTAATGTTGGCCAAGGAATTGCCGATGTGTACGGCCAAAAATGGTAAAAAATGAGCATCTATGGTGCAAATCTTGCAGGCGAGATTAAAAAGAATCGGATTAAAGCCCCCTTAGCTCCCTTCATGTCCCCTGTTTTTTCTTTCTTTTTCTGAATTAACGGTAAAATTCTTTCATCTGATTAAATATCCTTTCATTTGTTGGGTGTTCTTGTATGTTATACTTATTGGAATATATAATTGAGAACCATTTTGCTTAATGTCAAATATGCCTGCCGCTATGCCAAAATAATTTTACAGGACCTTCTCTCTGGTGCAAGTGAGACTTCAGCAAGTACAATAGAATGGGCAATGTCTGAATTGTTGAAAAACCCAAAAGCAATGGAGAAAGCACAAGCCGAAGTGCGACAAGTTCTTCAAGGGAGGAGCAACATTGATGAGTCAGACCTAGAGAAACTAGATTTCTTGAAATTAGTTGTCAAAGAAACTCTACGGTTGCACCCTCCTGGCGCGATCGTCCCAAGAGAGTCAAGGGAAAAGTGTGAAGTAGGGGGGTATGAGATTCCAAGCAACATGAAAGTAATAATCAATGTATGGGCCATAGGCAGAGATCCAGAATATTGGATTGATGCAGATTGCTTTCGCCCCGAGAGGTTCCATGGTTCTTCTATTGATTTTAAAGGGGCAGACTTTGAGTTCATTCCATTTGGAGGCGGTAGGAGGATCTGTCCAGGCATATCATTTGCTCTTGCAGCGATTGAGCTTACTCTTACTCAATTGTTGTATCACTTCAACTGGAAACTCCCCAATGAGATTGGACCAGAAGATCTTGACATGTCCGAGTTTCTCGACTTAAGTTGTAAGAGAAGGAAAGCTTTGTGCCTAATTGCGACTCCATGGGCTTCATCGTAGTGAAAGACACTGAATAGGATCTTGTACCTATATTCCCAAGGGATTGCATCGTCTTGGCAACTGAGATCTTTGTTGAATGTATGGCAGTTGACGAGGAAGTTGTTTTTGTTCACTTTTTATGTATGATTTGCCAAACAATGTACTAGCCATGGGAAATACGGTTCTTAATAATTTCGTTTCTCTTTGCTAGATGGTTCTAGGGCTTTCAGTGGATGCTATTTTGGCCAAGGAACTTCTACCAGATGCATAATTTGAAATAGAAAAATTTTATTGTCTAATTTTTATCTTAGCATTTGTTGCTTGGTTAGCTGCTCTTATATGTCAATAACCCATGGATGAATAGGTATTGTCCCTGAAAATTTTGCTTTAGGGGCTTTTACTTTACACTTTTTCGTCTCAGGCTGTTTTATATAAAATAATGCATCTAAAAGCAATGGAATTCAACTCGTCCCCTTCTGTTGGAACTAGAACTCTGCCATCTAAAAACGGGTTGGGAGATAATAAGCATTCTCATTTCACTACAAAACACTCATCGAATAATTCAAATAATCAACGACAGTAGTCATCACTTATCATATTTGATTGAGACAATTGGGTGTCTTTGGATGGCATCATATAATAGAGTTTGATACTTTTATAATGGGAATAATCTAACTCATATATATATATCAAGGAGGAGATAAGCAGTGAGAGAGTGTTTGCCTAAAATATTTAGAACATCAAAACATTACTAGATTAGACACACGATCAAAAAAATATGGAAGAAGAGCTAATCCTAGCAGCAAAGCTTATTGCTTTGAGTTTGTTTCATCAAAGATACGACATACTCAAAAGATATTGGAAAATTTCTTATATTCTTCATGTTAGTGTTGGATATTTATGTCACCATATTTGCTTCGTCAAAGATATAACAGCATTGCTCTTTAAACAAAAGCACGTATCCATTTTCCATCATCTGTCTTACACTTAGTAAATTAGAGCCAAGAGCAGTAAGATACAACACGTCTTGATTCAAGATTCAACACGTCTTGAATCACTTTCAAAACCAGAAAGCATCACAAAAATTACAACATAAGTAGCTGAAAGTTCATTCGTCAGCCACACAATGAGAAGAAATCAGCTTTGGCTGGAACGCTTGCGCAGTATAAGACAAATATGTTATACCCATCGTTCCTTTTTCCTGTCGAAGATGCTCCAATAAGTCGAAACGACCATGTTAACAAGAATGGGGAATTGCAACAAGATGAACAGAGTGACTGGAACACATGCCAGACAGATTATAGGAACGACCATCCATAATTGGCTCTCAAACATCACTAGAAGTGCAGTGCAGAAGGCTATCATCATGGTTGCAATCGAAAAAAAAAGAGTGGAAAGTCCAATTATCAACTTTCTGGGCAAGGATATGAGGAAATCTTCTTCTGCATAGGAAGATGTTAGGATCCCCAAGAACATTAACACTGAAGTTGAGGAGGAAAGAAGTGAGAGGGAATCGGATACTATGAAAACTGTGAAAGACCTTTTTTTTAAGAACATTGGGAAACCGGTGTCTTGGTTGTTACCACCTGGAAGTGTAAAGGCTGCAGCAAACATAATGGTAACAATAAGAGCACCCACCACCGTACAAGAAGTTGCTGTATCCTTCATCCATTTCTCCCCCTTTTCAATCAGGTCCTTGTGGTTCTCTGTAAACAATTCTCGGGGCCTGGAACCTTTTTTGTTTTCAGCTTCCCTAACCGTGTGAGGAACAATGCTTTCCACTTCCTATATTAGTTAAACAAATTCTTAGAAAGATAAACAACCAAAAAACATAAAAATACAAACCAAGCAAAGAGATGTGGCGTCACCAGAGATTTATTTGATTCAGTAAATTCATCTCAATGCTGCAATTCCAATTATTTCCTACCTTGAACATCAGGATTTTCTCAACAGCAAAACCTAATACTAGCTAATCGCGTAATTAAAGATTAAAAATTTTCTGTCACATTGGCATAACTAGTAAGTCACGAGAGACACCAACAAAATTTTTGAAATGAATTAAACAAATTACACAAAATTAGTAATTTACATAAACTAATATAAGAAATATCTATTGAACATGAAACAGATAGAATCAACATAAACTAACTCCTATCTAAGGCTCATATATAATTATCATCAAACCAAATGGTGACTTTCCTACCCGAGTACATGGGACTCAATGAAATACTACGGGCAATCGACAAAATGAGATGTATTTAAATTTTGCAGAGCATTAAACAGTTAAAACTGCATTATAGTCAAACTACTTTGGTGATTGGATATCGTTTAGTCTTATGTTTCTTTTGAACCAAAGAACACTGATATAATAAATACGAAGGAGTCGAATCATGTTCCCACCTGAGCCGTAATTCCCATTATCCTGTCATACTTCTCATGAAAGACTATTGGTGTTTTCCTTTTCTTTAAATAACTACTCAACCGACCTATTTCTCACTGCACTTTTTAACCACTATCCTTTTCTTCCCCTCTAGAAGTCCAGCATTTGGAGCATAACAGATAGTAGCTTATACTGAAAAATATCGAGAGACAGTGATGACCTTAAACCATTGGAGTTCGCGTTGCATCTGCAAAGCTGCACCTGGGATGAGGTTGAGCTGAGTGGATGGTGCTGACATCGCTGCCATATGTACTATTTTATTGGCAGACTGGTCTGTTATTTCTGCCATTGCTTTCTTATCAGGAAGCCCGTATATAAGGCTAAAGATTTCAGCTTGACGATATAGCACTGCACAACTAAAAATTGTTCTGCCATCTTTATCACCCATATAAAGGATCTCTGTAGCATTTTTCACCGTCTCATAAACAACCTCAAAAATCCCTTCCTTGATGGCACGGAAGACGGCCGAAGGTACGTCAGCAGCACACCACTTTTCTACTTTTGCTTCTGATAACTCTTTGCACATGAGATTCAGAAGTTTTTTGGACCGGGTCTGGGCCAACTTTATTCCATATAAATGCTCGACTCCTTCGGAGGTGGTAGAAATAATACCGATTAAACTAGATGAAACTAGAAATAAAATAGAAAGGAGAACAAAAAGAAGAATGAAAAAGATTGAAGTATACCCAGAAGGTTAAGGAGATTGGACAATACTTGGTGCAAAAGTCGTACCACTCCAAAGTAAAAACCGACACCTATCCACATTAAGAAGTAATTGTTAAAATAAACATAACAAAGCACCAATAGTTCAATTGTAGCAAATCTATCACGGTTTGTGCATACTCCCAAAATAAATGTCATTGTTCATCAACTATAGGAACGCATTAGAATCAGCTAAATCTACAAGCTGGAAATAATTTACCATAAAATTCTCCTTATCACTTACTATTGATTTTCTTGAGGCTCTAATGAGCATGTTTTTGGTTTTTACCGTGTTTGTCTCTGAACCAGAAATCCAGTGACTTCAGGTTAGTTTACTACAGACGGCCAATCAATGGACTTAGGGTACACTTTTGGCGCAGAATTCATGTTGAGACTACCCGATTGCAATTATGAAGATCCTTCAAATTATTGTTGTGGTTTAGACAATTCTTTAACTTTTTTCTTTTCTTTTTTTGGGTGGGAGTTGGAGAGTTGAAAGATTAATCAAGAAAAAGCTAGACCTCCAGTAGAAACAAGTAAGCAACATATTAGCAATGCATGTTTTCAGCCCAACATGACCTCTACATGGATGTTTAGAAATTTTATGCTGCCTTCCATACATACTTATCTCAAGTGCTATTACACCACCTCGCCTCACTCCTTCCTTTCAACTTGTCTCCTTTCACTGATCATTCCTATTCACTATTCTACTAATTTTGATTTGGAGTTTTCGAATTGTAGGTCTCAAACCAACTCGAGGCAGAAAAAAGGATTCAAAAGGTAGAATTCCATATTCTCAGAATGATTCAACACGAGCCGAAATATGATCATCATTTTATATCTAGTTCAGAAACTATTTGATATTACTTTCTATTATATTACTGGCTTCTAAAAGATATATTTATTTGGGTTCCTAAGTAGGTAATACTTCTTGCAACTCTCTGCAAGAACCATGTCATGGTTACAAGTACATTCTTTAGGTGTGCAAATGGCAAATAGCTTCATGCATGGGTGGCCGAAAACATCAGCAGTGATCAGTATATGCGATGCCCACTACCTTCAAATGAATAGAAAGGATCATCATGCATGAACCGTATGTGCAAGGCCAATGAACAGATCCACTGTAAAATTCCTCCCTAGTGGACACCTTAGGTTAACTCCATAAAAAAATCATTAACCTCTAAGTATCCTTAAATATTTCATTCGTACAACACAAAATATCAAAAGATAAAATAAAACCACTAACTTCAATTCCGTAGCTATTTATTAGGTATTGTTGGGAGATTTACACAAATTAAATAGCAGTCAAATATTAAGAGCATCAATGATTTGATATATACGGGGTAAACCGATCATACATCCATAGGAAACAACAATTTATTATTATATGAAGACTTTTATATACACAGAAACTGTAAAAGAATTTACCACTGTGGTCACTGTTACTAGTTACCAAATTGTTTTGGACTAGCAATATGGGCCTATGGACTGAGCCATTAATAATGAGGTCGACCTGCTTAGTTTCTTTGCTGTTGGGTCACCTACTGAGGTGGTGTCCATGTTTTTTAGTTATTGTTTGTTTTTATGTAATTCCGCTACATTTTTGTATGAGAATGTAACTCCTTTTTTATGAGGGGGATTGTTGCTTAGTTACTTGTAATATGAATGATTATGATATTCAATAAAGACACTTATTATGTTCTGTTAGTTGCGCTTTTAAACTTCCAAGTCCTATAAGTTATCTTGGGTTTAACCAAATTGTCTCATTGTGTTCTCTCAGGTAGTTAAATAGAGAGAACGATTTTGAATAATAGGCTGACTCAGTTCATTGCTGAGACTTGAGTGTTGCATAGATTTCCCAAGTTTGTGACAAAATGACCTAAAATGCATAGTACTTTTGAACCCTTATACAACAAGCTCTATTTGGCAAGATAATTAATTTGCCCTTAACTCTAATTTGGCTCTATAACTAACATGGATTTCATTTTCAAATCTTCTTGTGATCAACTAGAGTAAAGGAGAGTTGGTTGTATTTCCAGAGGTTGCAAACGAGTGGAAACAGCATGGAAAACACCTCTTCTAAGAATATTCACTCAATCGAAATGGATGCTTTTCTTTGTTCCTTTTTTTTTTTTTTTTCATTCACCAACTTATTGTGCTGTAGAAAAAAGGAAAAGAAATGAAAACGTCACCTCCTCCAAAGAGGTCATCCCAATTCAAATGAAAACATCACCTCCTCCAAGATGAAGGACGAAGCAACATTGATTAGGGCAATAATGGCAGAATGTGAGAAAATTATTATCAATAGTTAATGATCAACTTCATAAGCTTGACAATAGACTTAAATGTAACATCACTATGGGTCAAACTCTATAGTTGCTAGAGAGGGAAAATTGACTCACCCAAGTTATCTCACTCGTCAGAATTTTCCCACGGCAATATGGTTTTATGGGTTGCATAACAATACAAGCTAGATCGCAGACTCCAGGATTTTAACAATTTAGCAAGAGCTGTGCATTTGATATATTGGATTTTCCTAATGTTCATGGTGACAGTGGTCAACATGAGATGTTTGAGCTGTCAAAACTTGGGACCCATAATTTAAACAGCGCCCCATCTCGTAATAAAAGACAGATGCGGCGTTAGTTGAAGATTGCTTCTGTTGGGTCTAAACTTGATTAGCCCAAATAAGAAAGAAAGCCCAAAGGGCAAGGAGCCCATATTGCCTTCTCTCTTCTCCCTCCTTCCTTCTCCTTCCCCGATGGTAGAATTGTGCAGAGAAGACCAGAAAATTCTGGAGAACTCTCCCTCCTTGAAATGGCTAGAAACTTCTCTACAAAATATCTCCAAAGCAAGCTCTCTCAACCACAAGTTTATCTTGAAGAACAAGCAAGCACCGACTTTGTGGAGCTATAAATACCATGGAGCACTTGGAGGAGATGTAGAACGAAGTGAGAAGCAAGTGAAGCAAGAGAGTGAACGGAGTCCTCCAGCAAGAGTTCTCCAAGGGACAGCAGTTCCAAGAAGCTCCATTGTTGCTCAAGTTTGTGAGTTTTTCTTTCCTCTCAAAGTGTTGTTAATCTTGTTGATTGTGCTTGTATATTCAAGAGATTGCAACTCTCTTGAGTCTAATTCATTGTGATACTTTGTAATCTTTGGTTGGTTGTATAAAGAGTGAATTTCGTGCTCCATATAAGCTGTTTTTCACTCTTAAATTTTCTGCCCACCAAGTGTTCGACGTTTTGCCTCAACCAACCTTACCTCCTCGTTTTGCCAATTTTCTTCCATATCTTTGTTCCTCTTCCATCCCATATCCAAAACCCAACAAGTGGTATCGGAGCCTGGTTCACAGGTTCATTTAAAACATGTCAAACATTGTCCAAGTTCAAGTACCCAAGTTATCCCAAACCAACTATGGGAATTGGAGCACCCAAATGAGAGTGATCCTTGGCTCTCATGATTTATGGAATTATATTGAAGATGGATTCCAGGAACCAGAAAATTTGTCAACCTTGTCAGAAAATGCAAAGAAGGAGCTTAAGAAGGAAAGGCAAAAGGATCAAGAAGCATTGGCCATCATCTACCAAGGAGTCGATGAAGCAACTTTTGAGAAGATTTCGGGAGCAAAGAGTGCAAAGGAAGCTTGGGAGATTCTGCAGAAATCTTTCCAAGGAGTAGAGAAATCTAAAAAGGTATGACTCCAAACTCTTAGACGTGAATTTGAATCTCTAAAAATGAGTAATGGAGAGACGGTAGATGATTATGTTACAAAGGTGCAATCTATAGTAAATGAAATGAAGAGAAACGGTGAAAGTATGGTTGAAGAAAGGATAATAGAGAAGATTTTGAGGTCTTTACATAAGAAATTTAATTTTGTAGTAGCAGCTATTGAAGAATCTAAAGACCTCTCTAAACTAAGCATTGAAGAGCTACTAGGATCACTTAAGGCCCATGAATTTAGAATGAAACAAGATGAAGAAGAAGAAACTTTAGAACAAGCTCTCCAGAGTAAGTCAAGAACTAGTTCAAGTCATAGTGGAGGAAGAGGAAATAGAGAGAACTTTAGAGGAGGATATAGAGGAAGAGGTAGATTTGGAGGAAGGAATTATCAAAATAATAATATGGAACAAGAACAACAAAGATCTAATGCCCAAGGACCAAGAGGTAGAGGTAGAGGTGGTTTCTCCTCAAGAAATGATAGAGGAGGTTCTACACAAAGGAATAATAGACCGCAATGTTATAGGTGTGGAAAATATGGGCATATTAGTAGAGAGTGTAGAACCAACTTAAATAAAGAAGCACACTTAGTAAAGGAGGAGGAATCAAGGAATGAACAAACTGTCCTATTAACTTCTAAGGAAGAAAGGACAATAAAAGGAAATGTTTGGTATTTGGATACTGGGGCCAGCAACCACATGACTGGGAATAAGGAGTTGTTTAATGAATTGGATGAGTCAGTTAAAGGAGAAGTAGGATTTGGAGATAATACTACAATACCAGTAGAAGGAAAAGGAAGAATAATGGTTAGAGCCAAGGATGGAACGCATAAGTTTATTAATGAAGTCTATTATGTGCCTGCTTTAAAGAGTAATATGATAAGTCTCGGGCAATTATTGGAGAAAGGATATGAGATAAACCTCAGAGATGGAAGTTTAACCATTAGAAATTCGGAAGGGGTGTTAATAGCCAAAGTAGAAATGCAGAAAAATAGGCTTTTTACACTTAACCTTCAAACTGAATCAGTTAAATGTTTAAAGTCTATAATGAATGATGAGTCTTGGCTTTGGCATTTAAGATTTGGACACCTCGGTTTTAAAGGATTAAGAATACTTGCAAGTAAGAACATGGTTAAAGGTTTGCCTAAGATTAATCATCCAGATGAGTTGTGTGAAGCATGTGTGAAAGGGAAGCAATTCAGGAGGAGCTTTGAAGCTGGAAATTCTTGGAGAGCAAAGAGGCCGCTGCAGCTTGTTCACACCGACATTGCTGGTCCATTCAATGTTACTTCCTTGGGTGGAAACATGTATTACATCTCTTTCATTGATGACTTCAGCAGAAAAACCTGGGTGTATTTCTTGAAGGAAAAATCAGAGGCATTGGAGAAGTTTAAGGAGTTCAAGGCTATGGCGGAAAAGCAATCCGGAGAGTCTTTGAAGACAATTAGATCAGATAGGGGAGGAGAATATACTTCCAAACTATTCAAGAATTTCTGCAAGACAGAATGAATCATCCACCAACTCACAGCAGCATATACGCCACAGCAGAATGGTGTCGCAGAGAGGAAAAACAGGACAATTCTCGACATGGCGCGAAGCATGATGAAGAGCAAGGATCTACCAAAAAGCTTCTGGGCTGAAGCAGTTGATTGTGCAGTCTACTTGATCAATCGTTGTCCTACAAAGAGTGTGAAAGATAAAACACCAGATGAAGCATGGAGTGGAAGCAAACCAGTTGTAAGTGATCTCAAGGTGTTTGGTTGCGTTGCATATGCTCGAGTTCCAGAACAAGGAAGAAAGAAGCTGGATGATCGAGGAGTCAAGTGCATCTTCGTAGGATACAGCAAAGCGTCAAAGGCCTACAAGCTTTATGATCCAAATGCAAAGAAGCTGATTGTATCAAGGGACGTGGAGTTTGATGAAGAAGCAAAATGGAAATGGAGTGAAGGAGACACACTAATCAAGGATCTATTCTACAAAAGTGGAGAAAAAGAAGAAGGTCAACAAGAAGCAGCAGCAAGTGAACAAACTTCAATGAGACAAGGAGGAGGCAGCAGACCTGGAGAAACTTCATCAAAGATGAGAAGTTTGGGAGACATATATGAAGAAACAGAACCCTTGGAGGTAAGTAATTACTCCCTGTATTGCTTATTAGCTGAATGTGATCCAATTACATATGAAGAAGCCACAGCTAGTGAAAAATGGAAAAAGGCAATGGATGAAGAAATAAATGCAATAAAAAGAAATGATACATGGGAGTTAGTAGACCTACCAAAAGGTCACAAAGCAATTGGAGTTAAATGGGTTTATAAAACAAAGACTAATCAAGAAGGAAAAGTTGAAAAATATAAAGCGAGATTAGTAGCAAAGGGATATAAGCAAAAGTATGGAATAGATTATGAAGAAGTGTTTGCTCCAGTTGCTAAGATAGATACCATTAGATTAATTATAGCCTTGGCTGCAGCAAAAGGTTGGAATATTTACCAAATGGATGTAAAATCGGCTTTTCTTAATGGGTATCTAGAAGAAGAAGTATATGTAGAACAACCTCCAGGATATATAAAAGAAGGACAAGAAGAAAAGGTGTATAAGTTGAAAAAGGCATTGTATGGATTAAAGCAAGCCCCAAGAGCATGGAATTCAAGAATTGATGAATATTTGATAAAGAATGGCTTTGTGAAAAGTCCTTTTGAGCATGCTTTATACACGAAGAAAAATAAGGAAGGAGAAATGTTGATGGTATGCTTGTATGTGGATGATATGATATTCACAGGAAATTGTCCAGGTATGTTCCAAGACTTTAAGAATTCTATGTTTAAAGAATTTGAAATGACTGATATTGGAATGATGTCTTACTTTCTTGGAGTAGAAGTGGTTCAAGGAGAATCAGGCATTTTCATTTCACAGAAGAAGTATGCAAATCAAATTTTAAGTAAATTTAAAATGATTGATTGCAAACCAATTTCTACACCAATTGATGGAAGTACTAAGTTGAAACAAGATTTAGTGGGAGAAGCTGTAGACTCACAAATGTTTAAAAGTCTTGTTGGGAGTTTAAGATATCTGACCTATACAAGGCCAGATATTATGTATGCAGTAGGCTTGGTAAGCAGGTATATGGAGACTCCCAAACAAGCTCATTTAAAGGCAGCAAAGAGGATATTGAGGTATGTCAAAGGTACAATAGATTATGGTTTGCTTTATGAGAAGTACAAGGATGTTAGTTTATTTGGATACTCAGATAGTGATTTTGGAAGAGATGAAGATGAAAGGAAAAGTACTTCTGGGTATGCTTTTAGTCTTGGGACAGCAGTCTTTTCTTGGTCATTGAAAAAGCAATCTGTGATAGCATTATCAACTTGCGAAGCGGAATATATCGCAGCTTCTCATTGTGCTTGTCAAGCAATATGGTTAAGAAATTTGTTGATGGAGATGGAGTGTTTGCAGAAGGATCCTACAGAGATCTATGTGGATAGTAAGTCAGCATTATCACTTTCAAAGAATCCCATCTCTCATGGGAAAAGTAAGCACATTGAGATGAAGTTTCATTTCCTTCGAGATCAAGTGAAGAAAGGAGTCATTAAGTTGACTTATTGCAGAAGTGGAGATCAACTAGCAGACATATTTACAAAGCCGTTAACGTTTGAAGAATTCAGAAGGCTAAGATTTAATTTGGGCATGATCAAGTTTAAGGAGGAGATTGTTGGGTCTAAACTTGATTAGCCCAAATAAG
Organism: Casuarina glauca; assembly: GCA_028551395.1. Taxonomy (NCBI): domain Eukaryota; kingdom Viridiplantae; phylum Streptophyta; class Magnoliopsida; order Fagales; family Casuarinaceae; genus Casuarina; species Casuarina glauca. The sequence continues at coordinate 9,736,954 of CM052349.1, read as the reverse complement.
AAAGAAAGCCCAAAGGGCAAGGAGCCCATATTGCCTTCTCTCTTCTCCCTCCTTCCTTCTCCTTCCCCGATGGTAGAATTGTGCAGAGAAGACCAGAAAATTCTGGAGAACTCTCCCTCCTTGAAATGGCTAGAAACTTCTCTACAAAATATCTCCAAAGCAAGCTCTCTCAACCACAAGTTTATCTTGAAGAACAAGCAAGCACCGACTTTGTGGAGCTATAAATACCATGGAGCACTTGGAGGAGATGTAGAACGAAGTGAGAAGCAAGTGAAGCAAGAGAGTGAACGGAGTCCTCCAGCAAGAGTTCTCCAAGGGACAGCAGTTCCAAGAAGCTCCATTGTTGCTCAAGTTTGTGAGTTTTTCTTTCCTCTCAAAGTGTTGTTAATCTTGTTGATTGTGCTTGTATATTCAAGAGATTGCAACTCTCTTGAGTCTAATTCATTGTGATACTTTGTAATCTTTGGTTGGTTGTATAAAGAGTGAATTTCGTGCTCCATATAAGCTGTTTTTCACTTTTAAATTTTCTGCCCACCAAGTGTTCGACGTTTTGCCTCAACCAACCTTACCTCCTCGTTTTGCCAATTTTCTTCCATATCTTTGTTCCTCTTCCATCCCATATCCAAAACCCAACAGCTTCTTTGCAAGAAATTTGGCCCTTACTATAGATTCAGTTTCTAATATTTCTCAATTAAGTGGTAGCCTTTACATTTTTTTACCATCAGTAATGGTAATTTTCTTTATATTTATCCTTTGGGTGGAAAACTTTCACTTATTGATTATAATATTGTGGTTGTTTTGTTCATTAACTATTTTCATGAGTATTATTTCAAACGAAATTTTTTCATATCATATGTTGTTGCACCTATATTCAGTGGAGGATCGGTCACGGATCTAACCCTTCCCTAGGATTTGAGAAATGTTTTGTAAACATTTACCAATTTGACCATTATTTTTTCAACAACCTAGAAAATATACTATCACAAGTAAATACTCACAAACATGGGTAAGATATTGTATCTAAACCACATATCGTATCATTCTATCATCTCCTTATTCATCCAATATTTTGACCGGTACTGTTGTAGGCTCCATCATCCTTTCATCTCATTAAATCTAATTTAGTCATTTTTTACCGATATCTCAATGAATATTCCTGTTGTATCGCAAGAAATTTTAAGTTGATGCCACACATATTTTCCTCTAAAGAAATCACTGTGATATATTATATTTTCCAGTTGTTTCATGTAGCAACAGAACTATTAATTGAATTATTATCTTTTAGACAAGTTCAAGATTATGATCCTCATTCTCACATGCCCAACAATAGGGAGAGAAGTTTTGGGCAAAGTACCTGATCCAGTGGCTTGTCCTTGAACACTTCTAATGTTCACACGAACTTCATCTAGGGCATCAGGTAATTGAACATGCATACCTATCAGCAAAGATATTCAATTAAGCATTTAGTAGCATCACCAACAAATCTCACCATGCAATTTTATTTGATGCATACGGAAACAGAGAACTCTATAAATAAACCTTTAGCAACCACTTCTAACTAGAAATGTACCATGAGATATAGTTACGACCCTGATATTGGCTTCATCCTAGCCTATATCGTGGCATCCTAAATAGAAAACAAACAGAAGCAGCCATGCAGCATTCATTTCTCAGATTCACTACACGTTAAATACCTTTGAAGACTGAGCAGTAGTGCTTATATTTAAACGATTCATGAGGCTAAATTCATACGTTGATGAGATCAAGAAATTAAATGCCAATTTTATTTATGTGCGCATGGCGTTATATGGTATGAGTGTAAATCCAGAGGGATTGAATGAAAAGCAAAAAGAAAGATGATACAAACACGAGTAGATCCATCGTTTCCAAAGCACAAGCCGATTTGCCTTCAAGAATGCATCAGGCATGGAAGCCAACGCAAACAGCGGGGACTGGTTGTTAAAGTCTAAAGCAAGAGTCAGCTCAGGGTGATGTTGGATTAGGTCCAAAGCAACATCTGTTGTGTTTTACCAACATGCAAAAAGGCAGTGAACGCAAGGAACTTATCAGGTTATCAGATCATCAAAAACGATGGCCAATTTCTTGTTAAAGTGACGGTTCTCACCTAAAATCTCCTCATATATAGCTGCTGTACAAACTGCAGCACCGTTCCTGCCTCCTCCTGACATCAGATCTTCACGCGGAGTGCGAGAATACAGATAGCGACCCAACCCTTTATGCCCATATACGATAGCGGTAACAACTGGGAGATTTCCATTCCGGCTTCTTACGCCGACCAATTTCTCGCGCCTATTAAGCATGCATTCTACCATATTATAGTTGCCGTGTAAAGCAGCCGTAGCTAGAGCTGTTAACCCATCGGAATCAGCTCTTATTTCTAGGGCCTCTTCCGACATTCGCTTCACCAACTTCTCTGCAATATGCTCATGTCCTGCCATCACGGCAACGTGAAGAGCTGTCTTGCCCCAAGGCGTTATCTTTACTGACAATGCTCTTGGAAGGAGCTCAAAGAACTTCTCTGCGGTGTCCCACTCTCCTCTTTGCAGAGCCTTGATTAACACGGTATAACACTCTGTGACAAAGTTTCGTTTGATTTAATAGAACGAAAAGAAATGAAAGTATTATGACACCAAATTTTGAACCAACCAGATTTTAAATTAACAATCGGCATCACCCTCCAAAAAAAGGAAAAAAGGAAAAATAAAAACCGATTTTTGGACCAGGCATTTGATTAAACCTGCAAAGATCAATTAAATCAACTGGAGAGATATCTATAATGTTGGCAAAGGAAGTTTCCTAAAGCTTAAATCAACTCTACTAAGAATTAATCGTGGAAATAATGTAAGGTACAGTTTTTGAAAAAGTAGTTTGTAATATTCATCTAAAAAGTTAGCTACCACCATGCGTCCACTGTTTAGAAACAAGAAATTATTATTTCATGCACACAAGAGAGAAAGACACAATTAAGTAGGAGACATGAGATGGATTGAGAACAAAGTCCTTGTTTAAAAATTAACTGGGGTTCTTCTTTGAGGTTATTTTGGAGACTGCGACAAGAAGGAATAGTGTACTTAGATGAGTGACCATCCGTTAGACTATAACTTTTATGTGGTTGATTATATATTTTCTTAGAAAAGTGGTATTCTTCTATATTCCTTGTTTCTTGTGAACTCAAACTTTAGTACGGATGGACTTAATTGCTGAAATTTCTGTTCTCTTAAGTTGAATAATTCGACCTCCATGTGGTTTCTACATCTATACAACATAGTTTTTTGGTTGAATTCATTTGGTTATTGTCTACTGCTCTGTCAATTCATGATAAAATCATATTAGGATTTCTTCTATCTGTAGCTTGGGTGATTAATTTCTAGACATATGGTAGTTTGACTAAACAAAGTGTCATAAGGACTGTAATTTGAGAGGGGTTGTCTAGAGTAGATCAAAGGAAGGATGCCCCAAACACTTAATAAATTTTTTGCCATCCAATTATTGCAACTAGAAGCCAGCGATGGAGGTCATTCTTTGTTGAGAAAGAATGGAAGAAAAATGACAAGAAAGAAAAAGAAAATTTGGTATACCACTTAGCTGTTGAACCTAATCATTGTTTTTGCAATTTATTGGGGCTAGCAGGTTTTCTTAATTAACTAGTGCAATCATATGCATTGTTGAGAGACAAAGAGAGAGGGACCTGCGTAACGTTACCTGGCGCATCATACTCTTCTGCCAAAGCCCACCAAGCCATGTTCGCCATCCTCATTTCCTTAATCTCATTAAGCGCTATTTCTCCACAAGAATCTTGAATCAGCCGTAAGGCAATGGAATTTTTGTTGCTCCAATCTCTAAATGCAGCTTCATCATCCTCTCTTCTAGGAGGTTTCGCAGTTGATTCAACAATACTCCAAAGTCCTCGGGGCATCAAATCGGACTTCGCCATTTCACTCCATTTCTTGTAATTATTTTCATCAAGAAGTTTGGGAAAAGTTGAGTTCGCATTTGTTTCCATGCTTAATCTGTCAGTATAGTCAATTGGTGTTAGAACAATAATGAAAAACAATAAGATGGAGGCTTGTATGCCATTTAACGCGATCTTTTATGGATTTACTAACGCTATTTAAACAGTATTCAACAGATTATATATTTGGGGCTGTTAATTTTTGTAACGAACAGAATATTGTGAGATCAAGTGAGGAACATTTTCTTTTTCTTTTCATGGACACATTCTATTTTTTCATTACTTAGATATCAAAAAAAAAAAAAAAAAAAGGCCCATGGTTGGGCTGATGCTCAAGTCATGGGTGGTCCTTGCAGGCCGAAGTACCTGGGAGGGACGTAGTTCGTACCTCCTAGGGAAGCCCCAAACGGCTATAGTACAGGCTTGAGCATTAAGGCTACCATAATATATATATATATATATAGGAATCAGGTTTACAATAACATTTGCTAGTGTCATTGTTTTTGCTGAGGATGGTTAAACTGGATGATGGTTTATCTACTTCATAAAAAGGCCCGTGGAACCTCATTCCACTTAAAAAGTACAAACGGAAACAATAATTAGATTTAACCCGTAAAGAAATAGTGTTTACTGATGATTACGGCACGTTATCCTCAGCATATCGTTCATACAACAAAGTTTAGAAGGGCTACAAACTTAATTATCTACAAGCTCCATTTCCATCCCAAGGCTATTCAATTGCTCTGTTTTACCGTTGAAAACTTGGGGAAATATGTTCCAAGTTGAAGTGAAGATTGAACTTTCCTCTTTTACGCAAGCTATGAAAATTACTAGAAAAATTTGGAAGTATCTGCGTTAAATTGCAAATAATTTCATATTAGTGTTTTAATTTTCTCCTATGTATAGGTGCAGTTGCCATATGACAAGCTTTAAATAGTCCTCTAGACTAAATCTTTTGTTCTTTTTGCGGTCATAAGAGATCATATTCGATTTTTAGTTTTTAGCTTTTTCAAAACGTCATTTCTTTTAGCTGTTATTCCCAGAAGTCAAAATTTATTATTGAATTTAGGAGAAGTATTTTCAATTAACATTTTATTTAAAAGTTATGCTTTAAATAAATCACATCATTAATTTACCACCTCCATCGTTTTTATCAACATGCATTCCTATGGCCATCATTCTCTACTTTACCCTCAAATGAAAGAAAGAAAGAAAAAAAAGAAAAAAAAAAAAGAAAAAAAAAACAGTTCTGTCTGCAAAGACTTTGACTTCCTACTTTGACAATTACGTTATCACTGCTTACATCAATGCCATGGAACATTCATTACAACATCTTTTTCTCTTTCTATATCTAAGACCTTAGTATTCACGTTTCACATTTACGCCTGTCTAACTCCTCACTACTCATAGCTTATGTCTAAATTTCTATTATTCCGAACTTTTCTTGGTTTGCCTTATTCACACTTCATGTTTTTGTAATTCCTTCCATTACAACGAAACTCTTATTAGCTTACCATGTAATAACTAAAATGAATGATAGCTTTGTTTCTCTGAAAAGGAAACGAGTGTGAAAGAATAAAGGAGAATGGATTAAATCATGAAACAAGAGTAGTACCTCAGACAGAAAGTTCATTGCAGATATGATAGTGAAGAGACGAAAGAAATGCAAACATAAGCAAATTAACATCGTTCATGACTCTTATTTTGGCAGCAAAATTCAACATCCTCTGGAATCTGATGTTCAAGCAAATTAACCGGTAGCAGAACAAAGAAAGTAATGAGATGTAGAAAATCATAGCTCCCCAATACTACTCTAGGTTCGATAATTTAACTTTGGGATCAAATTGAACAGAAGAAAACTGAACGCACAGACGTTTTACCTGAACTAGCGCGATGAGTTTACAAGCAAATTTTTTTAACCTTGTGTACGAGGAAGGCCTTCCGATCGACTTTGAGAAGCGAAAAGTAGAGAGCTACGGAATAGAAAGGGCCAGATTTGCCTGGGTCCGATGACTTCGTGAAACAAGAATGCTGAGAAGTCTTACATAAAGATTTGTATTTGATATGTGATGGTAGATGCAAAGACAAGACCTTACGGAAAGAACAAACGGTAGGTGGTAGCGGAAGAAAAGAATTTGACGAAACGGATTTCCGAAGCAAAGAACTTCAACTCGTCTTTGCATGCAAAGCCTTCCGATCTACGTCTGATGAAACAACGAGGGATAAGGTACAGCATTAACGCTGAAAGAGTGGCAAAGATTCGCTTCCGATTGGACAGCATGCGAAGGGGATCTAAGAAAAGAAACCTGGAATTATTCGATCCTTCCGTAAAAATTTGTCACCTTCAGATCATAGGTTGAATGTGTATTTCATGATGGAAAATATGTCTGTTCACAGTACACTGCAGTTCACTGACTCTTGAACGACAATTTACCTACTTTCATCTAATTATTGAATGTCACAATAACAGTCCTCCACTTTAAATTTCCTTAGGATCTACTTCTTGTAGAATAATACATAGAAATCTATTACAATTCACAAAATCTCTCAATTTAAGTTGTTAATTCAAAATGAATGGTCTAAATTGGACTATATAAACAATAAAAACAAAAACATATATATCAAAATGAAAATGAACATTAGTCAACTATGTCTTTAAATTGGCCAACCATTCGCTTTAGAGGATGATGAGTGATTGGTCAAAGAAACTGAAAAAGAAAATGATTTTTCACTGTCGGACTGATTATAAGAGTGTAAGTAATTTTTAATAGAGTAAGCAGACTAAATCATCAAACAGGTCCTTTGAATAGTTATTCATCCCAACCATTATGATCTGTTTGCAATGTTCAAGCCTCGTAAAATCTAGATTTTAAGTGGGTCATTACTATCGGTGGGAAATGAAGTTGTATTAATTTTGTGTCTATAATGTCACCATCATCACTCGTTAGGGAAAGAAAAAGCGATGCAACGTTCTACGATGACAGGCGGCAGCATCATCACGTTTTTGGGAGTACACATTTTTATACGTAATTATCAACGCCCAAGGTGGAGGGTGACATGAATCGATAACGATAAGGATTTGGAGAAGCATGATAATGGCTTCGCCAACCAAAAGTCTACATCTACCTTTTGCACATAGGATACCGATGCTAAGACGAAACAAAATGTCAATTCTGAGATTAAAAAATAATCGTCAATCCCATCTGTTGATTTGGTCGATGTCTAACGTTGGATTTGCCTTCTTGGACGACCTTTAAGCCTTTACGTATTTCTATTTTTTTTTTCAATTTTTAACATTTATCTTCCACATCCTGGATCTCTTTCGGTCTGTTGGTTTATCCTCGACTGTAAACATTTATAACAAAATAGTAATTATGTCTTGTGATTTTGATTTTTTTTAAATCTTCTTTCAATACCATTATTGGCTGTAGAATGAAAACAAAAATTAGAATAAAAAATTCGTAAATATCTTTAGGTCTTAATCTGAAATATTTTACAAATTTAAGGATAGCTTGAGAGCTTATTTCGAGTAGTAAATTTCTCTCGCCTGCTTTTTATCGTTGCCTAAATAAAGGCATATAGGTTAGTACAAATTTCTCTATCTAAATGAAAATGAAAGAGATTTGTATATTTTAGTTTTATTGTATGTTGACAATTATAATTGTCTATTTTTTTTTTTACATTTGATTTTTTTTTTTGTTATTTTCCATTTATCAGGTTGTGTAGATTGAGGCTCTGATCAAGAGAACAATGAAAAATTGCGAATAATCTCTACTGTTAGTTTTGCGTTTATTTTGTAAATAGTCCAACCCCCAAGTGGAAAATCTTGCGTTTAAGAGCAAGATTAAAGAAGTCCTATTTACATAAATATAAACATTACAAGGCTCTTTCTCACCTAACACGCCAAGATATGTCTCAACTTATACATGAACTAAGCTTGTAGATGGAAAGTAAAATATAATAAGTAAAGTAATCGTGCCGCCAATTTCATGCATGATTTGATTTCTGCTGGCATAAATAAATGGGACGGTCCTTGCATGATCCAATAGATGTGTTGCATGAATGTTGCCCCGTAACACGCGGCTCCTTGTTTCCCGCCTGTTCAACATGCCCCCAAACCTTCCAATTTCTCCCTTATTTTCTCAACTTGGTCAGCAAGATGGGAGTTGGAAGACCTCATTGCTTCAAGATTTCCAGCATTCTCCTTTGCCAGTGCTTTCATTCTCTTCTTCAAAGCTTGGATACAAGCTTCCCAATTTGTGATGCCCTGTTTGCGCATCTTCGCCATAGTCTTTTGCCTTACTAACACCAAATGAATGCTCTGATACTACTTTGTAACAATCTAAGCTTCTCTAAATAGAACACAATCGGATTCAAGGAAAATTTGGCTGCATAATGTTACTATTAAAAGATCTGTCTTTAATACAATCAAACAACACAATAATAGTTAACAAGATTGCTCTAATTACTCTACAATATTACTTCACTGCAGCTCCTAAAGCCTCCTTAAGGGACAATAGCACACATAAACCCTAACTATCAAAGAGACAAAGTTGATTCTTTAATTCCCTTCCTATCTATTTTGCCCCTTAACTTTTGTTTCTCTTCCCACCAAAACAGACCATTTAACTAGCTCCTAACGCATCGCTTGTTAACTATCCCAATATCCACCGTTTTTGCTCTCATATCATGACATCACGGCTACGAAACACATTCGTTTTGACCAAAAAAGAAAAAATGAAATGCTGGAATGCGGAACAACGCCATGCAGCTACCAAGAGGTGGAGAATACTTTATGCAATAACATCCTCCTATGATAAATTTTCCAGTATGCGGAATAAGAATCTTCAACAAATGTCCAGTTAGAATGACATGGACCTTCCAGTGATTTCTGATTGCATAGCTGGATTCTTTTCAAATCTTCAACCGGCTAGCTTATAAATATTTTGAAGTCTTATAACAACTTTGTAGAAGACAAAGATTTAATGGTAGCAAAAACAGTAAGACAAAACGAGCCTCACATATACAAGGCTCCAACAATTTTTTTTTTTTTTTTTTTTAAAAAGAGACAAGTTAATAAGTTACTCTAATATCATGTTAAAAGAATAAAATACATGGGAAAGCTACAAAAATAATTTACATTAAAAACAAATTATATATCAGAAGCAGGAATTAGAAAACTATCGTGGACGGAACGGTCCTACTACAAGCTACACAGAAGAAAACATAATAAAAGCTAAAAATTACAAGGCTCTTTCTTGTCTAACACGCCAGGCAATATCTCCATTTTTAAGTTTACTAAGCTTGGAAGGAGAAAATAAAGTATAAGAAAACTGTCATGGACGAAACGGTCCTACTACAAACTTACACAAAAGAAAACGTATTAAAAGCTAAAGATTACAAGACTCTTTCTCATCTAACACGCCAGGTAATATCTCTATTCATACATGAACTAAACTTGGAGAGAGCAAATCAAGTATAGTGAATAACTTTATGCGTGATTGATTTTTACCATATAAAATAAATGGGTCTGTTGCGTAAGCGTTGCTCGAGAACGCATCCCCGCCGGTCCTTGTCTCCGGCATTACTCAAAACACCAGCTTGTAGTTGTCATTATATGGCAGTGCGGGACCCTCCATCACATGTTCGCAGCGCTAAAGTCAACTTGCCTCCTCGATTGGAGACGTTCATCTTCACAAACGATACCTCATCCAGACAGACATTGAGCAGATTTAGCATCAGCGAAATACAGATGCCAAGTGCCAAAATAAGAGTGTTCAGAAGTTCGTAATGCCCCAAGATCCCTCCTTTCCTCTTTTTCCCTGGATTTTCCTCCTGTTTATCCTCTTTATTTGTTGGAGGAGGTCTAAAGCCAAAGGTCAAGTCCAAAGGTTGCCTCCAGGACCATGGAAACTGCCTCTCATCGGGAACCTGCATCAGATGGCTTTTTCATCACTACTACATCATACTTTGACAGACTTGGCTAAGAAGTAGGGACCAATCATGCAGATGCAACTGGGTGAGTTACCGGCTATAGTTGTTTCGTCACCAGAACTTGCGAAAGAGGTGATGAAGACACATGACCCGGTATTTGCTAACAGGCCTACCGTTCCGGCTGTTGAAATTTTGAGCTATGATCTTTCAGGTGTTGTCTTTACTCCCTGTGGGGATTATTGGAGACAAATGAGAAAGATTTGGGTCATGGAGCTTCTGAATGCAAAGCGTGTGCAGTCGTTTAAATCAGTGAGGGAAGAAGAGGTGTCCAATCTTGTTGAATCCATTTTCTTGTCCGGGGGTCTTCCATTCAATCTCAATGAGAAAATCTTCTCCTTGACGAATAGAATAGCTTCCAGGGCGGCGTTTGGGAAGAAGTGCAAGTATGAAAAGGAATTCATATCGTTGGTGAAGGAAGCCTTTAGAATTAGTGGCGGCTTTTCGGTGTCTGATCTCTTCCCCTCAGTAAAGTTTCTTGGTTTCCTTACTGGGATGAAGCCTGCAGCGGAGAGAGTACACAAAAGGATAGACAGGATTGTCGATAGTATAATCGAGGATAAGATGCAAAGAAATGCTGTCACGTCAGCCTCCAATGACGATTCCTGTGATCACGATGATGTAGTTGACGTGCTTCTGAAACTTCAAGAGACAGGCGGGCTTGACTTTACTATAACGAAAACCCACATCAAAGCGGTCACTCTTGTATGCAAGTATTATTTACAAATTCGTTATCTACATTCCTCGGAAAGGGAGAAAAAAAATATTGTTGCCTAAATTCCTTTACTTTGGCACAAGTTTTGCAATCAGAGGGCAGGTCTCTTTTATGTCCTCTATTTTCTGCAGAGGAGTGTAGAAACATTATCTTTTTTTTTTTTTTTTCTTCTTAAGACTTAACTTGCTCTAGTTTTCAAGTAATTCTTGTGTTCTTATACTTGTTGAGTTCTATACATGTTGGAATACGAAGCCAATGGGGTTGGTATCAAAAGCCACCTTATGAGAAATCTTGTGGCAGAAAGTAGGATAAATAAACAAACGACTGAGAAAGAAACATGACCAACTCAAGTGTTATAAATTGAAGCAACGTTCAAGTTCGTATTTTATTTGGTGTTAACTATGATTTTGGTGCATTAAATTGAAAACTTGATTTCTTTCCTTAGATTTCTTTGATATCATAGGATGAGAGTATTAGGTGCCTAAGTTGGAAGCAAACTTTAGATAGGAACTCAACGGAAAGGATTGAAGTAGAAAAAAGAAATGGGGATGCATGTGCTCTTAGAATGTTTCAAATGGAACGTCAAAATCTATCTTCCCTGCGATTGGGGAAGAAAGAAGAGTTGAGAAATTATGAAGCATCCCACTGGGGGTAAGAATAACGAAGTCGAGGCTATCAGATTTCATTCTCCTATTAGAGTTCTTGAAAATATGGGATGAAATGAAAGCTTATGGTGAAGAATCCAACCATGATAGTGATGGTTGAAACACTGGATGAGAAGGTTTAAAATGCTGAAATTATAGACACAGGCATTTATTCCATTGGCAGTTGTTCAACCAAGCCAGGTAGACTCAAAACACCTTTGAATTACATGAAGATGGCGAAATGTTCATTTCACGAAAAACAGATGCAAGTCCGGAAGGACCAGAAATTTGGCCGCTTTTGATGATTATTCCCCTGGTTTTTAATGAGAAACTGATGAAACATCAGGCAGACAGGTAAGAGATTGAAAAGATCAGAATGATTACACCAGCCAAGAAAGGGGTAGAGCAAAGGATCAGCGATCAGAAAACAAAGGCTTCAAGGCATGATTGATGGAATAGGAAACAAGTGACACAAACGTCTTCCTTCAGCAAAAGCCAGTAAGAGTAGATTATGGCAAGACAATAGAGGTTAGACAGCTCTTATATACCTTCCTGTTCTTTATTTCATGAGAAAATCTACCCTGCCACCTCCAGTCCCGATCCAAACATAGACTGCCGTCTCTTCCCGGTTCTGATTTTCTATTCCCACTTCTGATCTTTATAAATTGAAATCTGGGTTGTAATATTATAATTAGTGCATTCAATCTGTGCTTCAAAACAGTTCCAAAACTCTGTTCTTCTTCTCCAGTGATAAATCACCAACAAATTCACTGGAATCAGGAACTTCAACTGTAACAATAAAATCCTAACAAGATTCATGTATGAGTAGTGAAGTAATTAGATACATATAAGTCACCATCAGTTATGGAATCAAACGTTGCAAAAATTACAAGGTGAAATAAAATGTTTTTTGCGATAGAAAGTTGATGGGATAGACGTGCTGATTGTATGAAAGAGTACCTCTTGCTATGCCTGATCTCTTAGTCAATTTGTGCTTCTTTGTCCTTAAAGAAACAAGGATCAATTTCTCGTTTTTGAAGTTGAAATTGTTTCAGATGCAATATCTATTTGTCAGGCCATTTAGTGGAACCGAGAAAACCAGAAGACATTAATTGGTAAGAAGCGAGATGAAATTGTTTATACATACAGTGATGAAGAACCAGCAATAGTATTGGAAAAAACTGTATCACAGTTGCACCAGGCATATTGCGGCACTTAAGCGCCACTTCACCAGAGAAGCTTCAAAACTGTGCAGATTGGGAGTTCTAGGGGGATAATCATAAGCTAAAGTGCTTTTATTCAAAGTATTTGTCGCAGTACTGTTTGATGTCTTCCAATTTAGTTCTATCTATCTGAGTTAATTGAATCTAATGTCGGCCAAGGAATTGTCAATGTGTGTGGCCAAAAATGGTCAAAAATGAGTATTAATGGTGCACATCTTGCAGGGGAAATTAAAAAGAATCAGATTGTAGCTCCCTTCATCTCCCCTGTTTTTTCTTTCTTTTTCAAAATTACCAGTAAAATTCTTTCATCTGATTAAATATCCTTTAATTTGTTGGGTGTTCTTGTATGTTATACTTTTTGCAATATACAACTGACGCCTATTTTGCATATGTCAAATATGCCTGCCGTTATGCCAAAATAATTTTTCAGGACCTTCTCTCTGGTGCAAGTGAGACTTCAGCAAGTACAATAGAATGGGCAATGTCTGAATTGTTGAAAAACCCAAGAGCAATGGAGAAAGCACAAGCCGAATTGCGACAAGTTCTACGAGGGAGGAGCAACATTGATGAGTCAGACCTAGAGAAACTAGATTACTTGAAATTAGTTGTCAAAGAAACTCTACGGTTGCACCCTCCTGGCGCTATCATCCCAAGAGAATCAAGGGAAAAGTGTGAAGTAGGGTATGAGATTCCAAGCAACATGAAAGTAATAATCAATGTATGGGCCATAGGCAGAGATCTAGAATATTGGATTGATGCAGATTGCTTTCGCCCCGAGAGGTTCCATGGTTCTTCTATTGATTTTAAAGGGGCAGACTTTGAGTTCATTCCATTTGGAGGCGGTAGGAGGATCTGTCCGGGCATATCATTTGCTCTTGCAGCGATTGAGCTTACTCTTACTCAATTGTTGTATCACTTCAACTGGAAACTCCCCAGTGAGATTGGACCAGAAGATCTTGACATGTCCGAGTTTAGACTTAAGTTGTAAGAGAAGGAAAGCTTTGTGCCTAAATGCGACTCCATGGACTTCATCGTAGTTAAAGACACTGAATGGGATCTTATACCTATATTCACAAGGGATTGCATCGTCTTGGCAACTGAGATCTTTGTTGAATATATGGTAATTGGCGAGGAAGTTGATTTTGTTCACTTTTCGTATATGATTTTGTTAGGTTATTGTTAAAAGCTCTGGGAGCTAGGATTCAAGCAAGCACACCAACAAGAACCATCATCGCACGATTTCATGCGGAAATAAGGATCAAGGCACATATACACAAAAAGGACACCATAATTTAGAGTGGTTCGGCCAAGTATGCCTACGTCCACTGTCACCGTTGTACGGCCCCTTCTCCTTCTCATTAGGAACATCTGGAGTACAAGATAAGCTCACCGGGGAGCTGGCCGGATTGCTACAGTACCCGCACAGCAGCAGCCCGCTGCTGTGCGGTCTCACTCTCTCTCTCCTGCAATCCTACGCTCAAACTCACATCTCTCTCTCCTGCTCCTCACTCTTAAAATGACCTGAGAAGGGTAATTACAATATTGCCATTCTTCACCTATTCTAATCCAAATATCCCTGGGGTTAGGAAGGTCATTTCACCTTCACTAAATATTACAAATTCCTAACAATTCTCCCCCTAATTTGAAATAATTAGTGCAACATCCCTGCACAATAGGTGAAATGCCGCATACATAACCTCTTAGCCATCCAACTGTTGAGCATGCCCTCAACGTCGATCCACCATCCTGATAAGCACATCAGCTACATCGGGAGGCGTCTCCCCCTCAGCTTCTCAAGTTCTTCCTCCATCACCAATAAAGGGCATCCTTGCTGAAAAGTGCATCATCCTTGAACGGTCCATTAGAATTTCTAATTTGGCTCCCTTGGAAAACTTTATAACCTCATGAACACTATAACCCTTGCCACCACAGCTATATCTCTGGGCTTCCGTGGATAACACCACTCCGACGATAGCTAATACCGCTAATCAAGTCAATAAGCCAACTGTGAAGCAACCGGTAGTACACCAACCACCATAAGGTTATCACCCGTGTCCATATCTCACTGCAAAGAATTATATCCTAACTTATGTATGCTCCTGCGACTCATGTCTGCTCCATGGGCAATATCTAGCCTCATCAAGGCCTTGGGGTCTAGCACACCCTGAATCCCTTGAGTCTCACTCAAGTCAAATCAACCAGCCAATCCAATCATTTGGAATCCAAACCAGTGAAAAACAAATTTCTACCTTTTTCACATATGCTGTGTAACCTCTCCAAGAGAATCCAACATTCTCTGAGAAAATGACTCTAATCCTAAGTCCATCAATGATTCCTCAATGTTTTGCTATCTCCAAATCTCAATAGCGTGAAACCAACACTAGAGATTTCCTTCTTCTACTTCTTGCCTCTGATCTCATATAACCCTTGTCTGATTTTGCCCGCCACTGTCCAACCGACAATGTATTCGGAAGCTCCGGATGAAGAGCTCTCTCCCCCTCAAATCCTATATCAGCCTCCACCTTGGAATCTTATAGCTAATCATAGCCAATAAGTTCCTAAAGAACCGCAAAATAAACAAACTATCTCATCTCCGCTCTTGTCAAAAGACAACATCGAAGGCAATGGACGAAGAACACCTTTTACATCCCCATTCAGGGGCGTAGTTCTCAACCCCCTGAAAAATTGACCTTCACCTTTGGAATCATCCCCTGACCAAACACATGACCAGTAGATCCCATATATCCAGCAGAGTATATCATAAATCAGAGCAATCCAATTCAAAGAAATCCACTAATAAACCAGCAAAGACATTCTTAATCATGTGACCATAATTAGCATTGGAAAAATCAAGACAAAGGCACCAAGCAATATCATGCTCTAAACTCCATCTTTGTCATCCTTGATGGCCTATTAAATCAACCCCTCAATGCCAAAACAAATCAGAACCTAGCCACATTCAAACATGGGTTCTCCAAAAAAATTGCATTTTTGAACCTTCCTAAACTTCGGAATCATGATCCAATTATACCATTAAACACTGCTCAAAATTCTGTCCAAGATTGGCTAAAAATACCTTAGAATTTTGTGGCCCGCGCGTGGGGTTCACGCGCCAAATTCTCTGTCCACGCGTGGGCTTCACGCGCCTCACGAGCGTGTACGTCACGCCCCCAGCGCAGTCGCGCGCGTGCATCTCACGCGCCCGACACTGTACCCGCGGGTTGTACCCGCAGCGACCCGACGCTGATTCCGCCGTTTTCGGCCGCTTTTTCGGCAGATCTTCGCCTCCAATCATCTCCTGCTGGGCCGACTTATCATCCGCACACCTTGGATTTTCCGATCCGCCGCCGTTTGCCGGAGTTTCGCCGCCATCCGCGACTTCCGCAACCCGACCCGGCGTTTCCGGCCACACTCCGCTGCCGTTCACCGATCCGACACCAGGGATGGAACCGCAATCTTCCACAGATCCACCAAAGTCTTCTCCGCCGTTCATCCATGATCCGACGGGTACGTAATTCGGGTCACACCCGACCCGTTTTGCATCTCGGCCCGACCCAGCGGACTTGGGCCTGTACCGGCCCGTTTTCCTGGCCTGCTTGATGAAGCCCGTCTCCAATGGGCTTGGGCCCAACCTGCCCAATTTCTCGGCCTGCGCGATTTGGGCTCAACCCGGCCCATAATTCGGATCTTCCCGACCCGTTCATCTCCTGACCCGATCCAGATCCATAACCCGAGCTCGTACCGGATCCTCCCGACCCGTTGACTTGGACTCGACCCGGTTGACCATACCCAATCCATACCCGGATCCGTGGATCGTCTCTGACCCGCAGCTCGCCCGCGCGTGTAGTGCACGCGCCTAACCGATCACACCGATCGGCTGCGTCGCGCGTGTGGTACACGCGCCCGATCCGTTCCACACGGGATCACCTGCGCCCGCGCACACCTGATCTGTTCCACACGGGATCACCTGCGCCCGCGCACACCCGATCCGGTCCGCTCTAGACCCGGATCCGCGCCTCTCTATTCGGGCCCCGAACCGGGTTGTACGACCCGGTCTGCAGTTCGCCGGCGCCGAATCCGCCGCCCACGGCGGCCGTCCGGCGACCTACTTCCACCATTTTTGATGAAAATCTCCAGATTTGTAGATCTCAACTTCCTGATTCCCGATCTGGCCTCCGTTTCTCCAAAAACAGCTTCTTTCCGCCGTTTCGAGCTAAAATAAGTCCGAGATAGGTTTTCTCCAAACCCACTCAAGAACACCTCGAAAAACCTTCGATCTAAGGCCAAATCTTCAAGAAAACACCAAGGAGAAGTCGTTTACCTCTTTATAAGTGCCGATCTAGCTCGATCTAGCTCAAAATCGTGCGATTCTTCAAGCTTCAAAACCGAAGCTCCACTTCAACCCGTGCAATGCTTCTAGCTCCGAAACCCATCAACCAGGGCTCCGATACCACTTGTTAGGTTATTGTTAAAAGCTCTGGGAGCTAGGATTCAAGCAAGCACACCAACAAGAACCATCATCGCACGATTTCATGCGGAAATAAGGATCAAGGCACATATACACAAAAAGGACACCATAATTTAGAGTGGTTCGGCCAAGTATGCCTACGTCCACTGTCACCGTTGTACGGCCCCTTCTCCTTCTCATTAGGAACATCTGGAGTACAAGATAAGCTCACCGGGGAGCTGGCCGGATTGCTACAGTACCCGCACAGCAGCAGCCCGCTGCTGTGCGGTCTCACTCTCTCTCTCCTGCAATCCTACGCTCAAACTCACATCTCTCTCTCCTGCTCCTCACTCTTAAAATGACCTGAGAAGGGTAATTACAATATTGCCATTCTTCACCTATTCTAATCCAAATATCCCTGGGGTAGGAAGGTCATTTCACCTTCACTAAATATTACAAATTCCTAACAGATTTGCCAAACAATGTACTAGCCATGGGAAATACGGTTCTTAATAATTTCGTTTCTCTTTGCTAGATGGTTCTAGGGCTTTCAGTGGATGCTATTTTGGCCAAGGAACTTCTACCAGATGCATAATTTGAAATAGAAAAATTTTATTGTCTAATTTTTATCTTAGCATTTGTTGCTTGGTTAGCTGCTCTTATATGTCAATAACCCATGGATGAATAGGTATTGTCCCTGAAAATTTTGCTTTAGGGGCTTTTACTTTACACTTTTTCGTCTCAGGCTGTTTTATATAAAATAATGCATCTAAAAGCAATGGAATTCAACTCGTCCCCTTCTGTTGGAACTAGAACTCTGCCATCTAAAAACGGGTTGGGAGATAGTAAGCATTCTCATTTCACTACAAAACACTCATCGAATAATTCAAATAATCAACGACAGTAGTCATCACTTATCATATTTGATTGAGACAATTGGGTGTCTTTGGATGGCATCATATAATAGAGTTTGATACTTTTATAATGGGAATAATCTAACTCATATATATATATATATCAAGGAGGAGATAAGCAGTGAGAGAGTGTTTGCCTAAAATATTTAGAACATCAAAACATTACTAGATTAGACACACGATCAAAAAAATATGGAAGAAGAGCTAATCCTAGCAGCAAAGCTTATTGCTTTGAGTTTGTTTCATCAAAGATACGACATACTCAAAAGATATTGGAAAATTTCTTATATTCTTCATGTTAGTGTTGGATATTTATGTCACCATATTTGCTTCGTCAAAGATATAACAGCATTGCTCTTTAAACAAAAGCACGTATCCATTTTCCATCATCTGTCTTACACTTAGTAAATTAGAGCCAAGAGCAGTAAGATACAACACGTCTTGATTCAAGATTCAACACGTCTTGAATCACTTTCAAAACCAGAAAGCATCACAAAAATTACAACATAAGTAGCTGAAAGTTCATTCGTCAGCCACACAATGAGAAGAAATCAGCTTTGGCTGGAACGCTTGCGCAGTATAAGACAAATATGTTATACCCATCGTTCCTTTTTCCTGTCGAAGATGCTCCAATAAGTCGAAACGACCATGTTAACAAGAATGGGGAATTGCAACAAGATGAACAGAGTGACTGGAACACATGCCAGACAGATTATAGGAACGACCATCCATAATTGGCTCTCAAACATCACTAGAAGTGCAGTGCAGAAGGCTATCATCATGGTTGCAATCGAAAAAAAAAGAGTGGAAAGTGAACATGAGTTGAATTATGTTTTTACAAGTTTTTGAGGACACCCAATTTCTTTGCACAGTCAGATGGATGTTTCTGGAAACCGCAAGGCTGTGGTGATTTATGTTCCATACAGATTGCGGAAGTCCTTCCGTAAGATTCATCTTCGCCTCGTTAGGGAGCTGGAAAAGAAATTCAGCGGAAAGGTAGGAACTTGGTTCTTTTTTATTTCAATTCAACCCAATGGTAATGTAATTTGTTGTTGATTTTTGGACCTGTTAGCAAGTGAGATGGTACGATGGTATAATGTGTTTTTTCTAGTAACCTTAACACTTTATAATTGTCAGGAAGTTATGTTCATCTAGTATCTGATGATAATTATGAACACCACGTTCATGTTAAACGTGGCTTGGTGTCCCATATCTTTGTCCGGCAATTAGTAATGGGATATGTTGTCAGTGGATGTTTTGATGGATCAGTTGATCATTTGCTATTCTTCGGCAGGACGTTATTGTTGTTGCCACCCGTAGGATCCTTCGACCACCAAAGAAAGGCTCTGCAGGTCAGCGACCACGATCCCGCACACTAACAGCTGTCCATGATGCTATGCTAGAGGATGTAGTGCATCCTGCTGAGATTGTTGGCAAACGGACAAGATACCGAGATGATGGGTCCAAAATCATGAAGGTGATGGCGAAAATCAGTGGTCCTCTGATTGAATGTGATAATGGATGGAAACTGATTTTATTTTTAAGTTTTCTAATTATTTGTCTGTGTTCATTTTGTAGGTTTTCTTGGACCCCAAGGAGAGGAACAACACAGAATATAAGCTGGAAACCTTTTCTGGTGTCTACAGGAAGCTTACAGGGAAAGATGTAGTTTTTGAATATCCGATTACCGAGGCTTGAAAGGGCTGCTATCATCAGCATGTGTTTCGGCACTGTTGTTTCGTTTTAGAGTCTCTACAATTGCATTGAGTAGGATTCTGTCTAAAAATTTTGACACCTTAATATTTGGTTTGTTGTCCTTCATATAAGACCAATGTTACTGGTGGTGAATCTTCTTTTTACAATGCGCGAAATTTCTTCAACCCAAGCATGTCGAACTTAATAGATATATTGGTTAAAAGCTTGTTTTGTTATGATTTTGTTATTATTTTTTTTTCGTTGCAGGCCATGTCAAGGGAGAGACACCCGATCATCGCACCGTACAGGCCAGCTCCACAGCATGCGCTCCTCAGATCCTCAAATCCTGTTTTTGCAACAAAGATCCTCAACGAGCCATCATAAGAAGATCAACATGGAAACGATTGTGTTTGATTTAGAGGCACAAATGTACAATTCTAACTTGGCATGGAGTATTCTTACTTGAAGTCCTTATTTTGCCTGTTTTAAAATTGATTCCTTCTGATTATTTCACTCATGATTTAAAGCAGCAATTTTACAGTCATGGAAATCACCATACATCAAATATATCTGAAAAATATGGGTTGATGTAAAAGATTAAGAAATTTATGGATTCCTATACAAAAGCATGGGATTTGAGATTTGGGTTTTGTTTATTTTTATGTCCATAGAATGAATGAGTTAATCCATCGGGGACTATTGCAATCTACCATCCATTTTTCTAGTTGAGTTTTAGAATCAGCATCTAAAAATTTCTGAGTCACCTGAAGGGTTACTATAAAATAGCAAGAATTCAATCCCGGTGGACAATAATCATTTGGAACTAGAACTTAGAAAAAAATTTCCCTAATTTCATGTTTTGCCGATCGATGGGGATTCGTAATTTTGTACCTTTTTAGAACCCCAAGTGGTTTTTTCAGAGAGATTGAGACTAGTTTAATAGATTTGGTCTTTTCTTTCGGATTTCCATCCGTTTGACAAAGAAACAAAAAAAGGAATAATGGCTGTTAGGCAGAGCCGATGGCAGATTCCAGACGACGCGAAAAGGGATTCAGCGGAGTAAAACAAACGCCATCTACATAGTTGAAGCAGTCCAATCCAGAACATTGACATCGTCGAATGAGCTGATTAATGTACCTTAATCTTGCCTATGAGTGCTGGCTTCGCTGCTCTTTCTTTAGAAGTCATATGATTCTGAAATCCCGGGTATGTTGGTTTATTTTGACAAGTTTGGTTTTTCCTTTTCACTATTTTGAGTGAAAATGACGGTAAAACCGCAATGAAGATAAAGTTCCCGTCAAGGTTGGGCAAACGGTGCCAAAATTGCCTTTGTTCACTTCAATTGATTAACCACTGGAAAATTAGAAACACTCTTGGATTGGCGTTCTCTCATCAGTTACTCCCTAGTCAAAAGTATACTTAATATAAAAGAATGCATCTAAAAAGCAAGGTAATTCAACTCGTCCCCTTCTGTTGGAACTAGAACTCTGCCCTCTAAAAAAGTTTGAGAGATAAGCATTCCCATTCCATTACAAAACAATCATTGCATAATTCAAATTAGCAACGATAGTAGTCATCACTTATCACATTAGATTGAGACAATTGGGTGTCCGTGGATGGCATCACATAATAGAGTTTTGACACCTCTATAATGGGAATAATTTAACGAGAGACACAGAGAGATGAACAGGGAGAGGGTGTTTACCTATAATATATATAGAACATCAAAACATTACTAGCTTAGACAAATCAAAAATATGGAAGAAGAGCTAATCCTAACAGCAAAGATTATTGCTTTGATTTTGCTTCATCAAAGATACGACATACTCAAAAGATACTGGAAAATTTCTTGTATTCTTCATATTAATGTTGGATATTTCTCTCACCATATTTGCTTCATCAAAAGATATGACAGTATTGCTCTTTAAACAAAAGGATGTTTCCATTTTTCATTATCTGCCCTACGCTTAGTAAATCAGAGCCAAGAGCAGAACATACAACGCGTCTTGATTCAAGATTCAACACGTCTTGAGTCACTTCCAAAACCAAAAAGCATCACAAAAAATACAACATAAGTAACTGAAAGCTCATTCGTCAGCCACACGATGAAAAGAAAACAGTTTTGGCTAGGACACTTACACAGCATAAGACACAAAATAAGTTATACCCATCGTTCCTTTTTCCTGTCAAAGATGCTCCAATGAGTTGAAAGGACCATTTTAACAAGAATGGGGAATTGCAACGAGACGAACAGAGTGACAGGAACACATGCCAGGCAGAATATAGGAATGACCATCCATAATTGGCTGTCAAACATTAGGAAAAGCGCAGCGCAGAAGGCCATCATCATGGTTGCAATGGATAAGAAAAGAGTGTAGAGTCCGATTATCAACCTTCTGCGCAAGCATTCTAGGAAATCTTCTTCTGCATAAGGAGATGTTAGGATCCCTAGGAAGGTTAACACCGAAGTTGAGGAGGAAAGGAGTGATAGGGAATCCGATACCACAAAAACCCTGAAAGACTTATTTTTTAAGAACACTGATAAAGCCATGTCTTGGTTGTTACCACCTGGAATTGTAAAGGCTGCAGCAAACATAATGGTAACAATAAGAGCACCCACCACCATACAGGAAGTTGATGTATCCTTCATCCATTTCTCCCCCTTTTCAGTCAGGTCCTTGTGGTTCTCTGTAAAAAATTCCCGGGGACTTGAACCTTTTTTGTTTTCAGCTTCCCTAACCATGTGAGGGACAATGCTTTCCACTTCCTATATTAGTTAAACAAATTCTCAGAAAGATAAACAACCAAAAAACATAAAAATACATACCAATCAAAGAATGATGTGGCATAACTCCAAAAAGATTTATTTGATTCAGATCCCAAAATTCATCTCGATGCAGCAATTCCAATTATTTCCTACTTCGAACATCAGCATTGTCTCAACAGCAAACCCCAACACTAGCTAATCGCGTAATTAAAGGATAAAAATTTTCTGTCACGTTGGCATAACTAGTAAGTCACCAGAGACACCAAAAAGATGTTAAAACGAATTAGACAAAATTAGTAATTTACATAAACTAATGTAAGAAATATCTAGTGAAAATGAAATAGATGAAACCAGCATAAACTAACTCCTACCGAAGGCTCATATACAATCATTATCAAACCAAATAGTGACTTTCCCACACAAGTACATAAGACTCAATGAAGTGCTACAGGCAACCGGTAGAATGAGATTTATTTAAACTTTGTAGAGCATTACCCAGGTAATTTCACTATAGTCAAATCATTTTGGTGATTTGATATCGTTTAGTCTTATGTTTCTTTTGAACTAAAGAACACTAATATAATAAATACCAAGAGTCAAATCATGAACCAAAGAGCCGTAATTCCCATTATCTTGTCATACTTCTCATGAAAGACTATTATTTCTTTTCTTTTCTTTAAATAACTACTCAACCGACCTATTTCTCACTGCACTTTTTAACCACTATCCTTTTCTTCCCCTCTAGACGTCCAGAATTTAGAGCATAACAGATAGTAGCTTATACTGAAAAATATTGAGACAGTGCTGACCTTAAACCATTGGAGTTCGCTTTGCATCTGCAAAGCTGCACCTGGGATGAGATTGAGCTGAGTGGATGGTGCTGACGTCGCTGCCATATGTAGTATATTGTTACCAAACTTGTCTGGTATCCGTGTCAATGCGTTCTTATCAGGAAGCCCGTATATAAGGCTAAAGATTTTAGCTTGACGATGTAGCACTGCATAACTGAAAATTGTTCTGCCATCTTTATCACCCATCCAAAGGAGCTCTGTAGCACTTTTTACCGTCTCATAAACAACCTCAAAAATCCCTTCCTTGATAGCACGAAAGACGGCCGAAGGTAAGTCAGCAGCACACCACTCGTCTACATTTGCTTCGGATAACTCTTTGCACATGAGATTCAGAAGTTTTTTGGACCGCGTCTGGGCCAACTTCATTCCATATAAATGCTCGACTCCTTCGGAGGTGGTAGAAATAATACCGATTAAACCAGATAAAACTACAAATAAAATAGAAAGGAGAACAAAAAGAAGAATGAAAAGTTGTATTATACCCAGAAGATTAAGGAGATTGGACAATACTTGGTGCAAAAGTCGTAACACTCCAAAGTAAAAACCGACACCTATCCACATTAAGAAATAATTGTTAAAATAAACATAACAAAGCACCAACAGTTCAAATGTAGTAAATCTATCACGGTTTGTGCATACTCCCAAAATAAATTTCATTGTTCATCAACTATAGGAAAGCCTTAGAATCAGCTAAATCTACAAGCTGGAAATAATTTACCATAAAATGCTCTAATGAGCATGTTTTTGATTTTTACCGTGTTTGTTTCTGAACCAGAAATCCTTTGACTTCAGGTTAGTTTACTACAGATGGCCAGTCGATGGATTTAGGGTACACTTTTGGGGCAGAGTTCTTGTTGAGAACACCCGATCGCAATAATGAAAACTCTTCAAATTATTGTCGTGGTTAAGACTATTCTTTCCCCTTTTCCCCAAAGGAGGAGGGAGTAATAGCTATTTTTATTGGTTACACACACACACACATCAAATATTAAGAATATCAATGATTTTATATAGTTATGATAAACCGATCCTACATCCATAGGAAACAGAAATTTACTATTATTTGGAGAATTTTATATACACAGAAAATGTCAAAAAATTTCTCAGTTTGATCACTGTTACTACTTATCAAATGACGTAAAATGCACGGTGTTTTTCCAACCTCATACAACAAGCTCTATTTGGCAAAATAATCAATTTACCCTTAACTCTAATTTGACTCTAACTAACATGGATCTCATTTCCAAATCTTCTTGTGATCACCTAGAGTAAGGAGAGTTGATAGTATTTCCGGAGGTTGCAGACGGGTGGAAAATCACCTCTTCTGAGAAGATCCACCCAAACCGAATGGATGTTCTCTTTGTTCTTTTTTTTTTTTTTTTTTTCTCTTTTTGTTTTTTCTTCATTCACCAACTTATTGTGCTGTAGAACAAAGGAAAAGAGGATGAAAACATCACCTCCTCCAAAAATGAAGGACGAAGCAAGATTTTCAATGTTTGTCGTAATAATCAGGGCAATAATGGCAGAATGTGAGAAAATTACTATCAACAGTCAATGATCAACCTTTGGGTCCGTAATGGCAATTTCCTTCGGCCATAAACATTATAACCCTTTCTCCTTTGGGTGGAAAATTTTCACAGATTGATTATAATATTGTGGTCGTTTGTAGCAACATTGACTATTTTCACCAGTACAATATTAAATGAAAAAAATTTCACATCATAGCTGTTGCACCTATGTTCAAGGGAGGATCAGTCGCAGATCTAACCCTTTTCCGTAGGACATGAGAAATGTTTTATGAGCATTTACCAATTTGACCATCGTTTTGTCAACAACCTAGAAAACATACAATCACAAGTAAATACTCACAAACATGGGTGAGATATTATTTTGTTATTCCTTCTATCTAAACCATATGTTGTATCATCTCCTTGTTCATCCAATATTTCAACCCGTATTGCTGTAGGCTCCATCCTCCTTTCATCTCATCAAATCTAATTAAGTCATTCTTTACCCATATATCAATGAATAATCCTGTTGTATCTCAAGGCATGTCAAGTAGCTGCCACACATATTTTCCTCTAAAAAAATCACAGTGATACATTATATTTTCCAGTTTTTTCATGTAGCAACAGAACTATTAATTGAATTATTATCTTTTAGACAAGTTCAAGATTATGATCCTCATTCTTACATGCCAAACAATAAGGAGAGAAGTTTTGGGCAAAGTACCTGATCCAGTGGTTTGTCTTTGATCTCCTCTAATGTTCACACGAATTTCATCTAGGCCATCAGGTAATTGAATATGTATACCTGTCAGCAAAGACATTCAATTAAGAATTTGGTAGCATCACCAACAAATCTCGCCGTGCAATTCTGTTTGATGCATACGGAAACAGAGAACTATATAAATAAACCTTTAGCAACCACTTCTAATTAGAAATGCACCATGAGATATACTTACTACCCTGAAATTGGCTTCATCCTAGCCTATATCGTGGCATCCTAAATATAAAACAAATAGAGGCAGACATGCAGCATTCATTTCTCAGATTCAGTACACGTAAACTAGCTTTGAAGACTGAGCAGCAATACTTAAACGATTCATGCGGCTAAATTCCTACGTCGATGAGATCAAGAAATTAAATGCCAATTTTATTTATGTACCCATGGCTTTATGTGGTATGCATGTAAATCCAGAACGATTGAATGAAATGCAAAAAGAAAGCTGATACAAACCGGAGTAGATCCACCGTTTCCAGAACACAAGCCGATTTGCCTTCAAGAATGCGTCAGGCATGGAAGCCAACGCAAACAGCGGGGACCGGTTGTGAAAGTCTAAAGCAAGAGTCAGCCCAGGATGATGTTGGATTAGGTCCAAAGCAACATCTGTTGTGTTTTACCAACATGCAAAAAAGCAGTGAACGCAAGGAACTTATCAAGTTATCAGATCATCATAAATGATGGCCAATTTCTTGTTAAAATGACAGTTCTTACCTAAAATCTCCTCATATATAGCTGCTGTACAAACTGCAGCACCGTTCTTGCCTCCTCCTGACAACAGATCTTCACGCGGAGTGCGAGAATACAGGTAGCGACCCAACCCTTTATGCCCATATACAATAGCGGTAACAACTGGGAGACTTCCATTCTCGCTTCTTACGCTGACCAATTTCTCGCGCCTATTAAGCATGCATTCTACCATGTTAGAGTTGCCGTGTAAAGCAGCCGTAGCCAGAGCTGTTAAGCCATCGGAATCAGCTCTTATTTCTAGGGCCTCGTCCAACATTCGCTCCACCAACTTCTCTACAATATGCTCAAGTCCTGCCATCACAGCAACGTGAAGAGCTGTCTTGCCCCAAGGCGTTATCTTTGCTGACAAGGCTTTGGGAAGGAGCTCAAAGAACTTCTCTGCGGCCTCCCACTCTCCTCTTTGCAGAGCCTTGATTAAGTCAGTATAACACCCTGTGACAAAGTTTCCTTTGATTTAATAGAACGAAAAGAAATGGAAGTATAATGACACCAAATTTGAACCAACTAGATTTTAAATTAACAATCGGCACCCCCCACTCTTCTCAAAATTAAATAAATAAATAAAGGAAAAATAAAAAACGATTTTTAGACCAGGCATTTGATTAAACCTGCAAAAACCAAATAACGATTTTTGGAGAAACAATTTAAGAAAACTAGAATAACACGCGAGAAATATCTATAAAGTTGAAAAAGAAAATGTTTAATCAGTTTCCTAAAGCTTAAATCAATTCTACTAAGAATTAATCGTGGAAATAACATAAGTTACGGTTTTGAAAATTAGGAGTTTATAATATTCATATGAAAAGTTAACTACCACCATGCGTGCACTGTTTAGAAACAAGACATTATTATTTCATGCACACAAGAGAAAAAGACACAGTTAAGTAGGAGACTTGATATGGCTTAAAAAACAAAGTCCTTGTTTAAAAATAAAATGGAGTTCTTTGAGAGGTTGTTTTTGAAGACTGCGGCAACAAGGAATTGTGCACTTAGACAAAGGACCATCCTTTAGACTATAACTTTATGCAGTTGATTATATTTTTTCTTAGAAAAGTGGTATTCTTCTACATTTCTTGTTTCTTGTGAATTCAAAATTTAGTACAGATAGACTTAATTGCTAAAACTTCTATTCTCTTAAGTTGAATAATTGGACCTCCATGTGGTTTCTACATCTATACAACATAGTTTTTTTGTTATATCCATTGGTTCTTGTCGATTGCTGTCAATTCATGATCAAATCATTTTTAGGATTTGTTCTGCCTGTAGCTTGGGTGATTACTTTCTTCACAAATGGCAGTTTGACTGAACAGAGTGACATAAGGACTGTAACTTAAGAGGGGTTTTCCAGTGTAGATCAAAGGGTGACGGCCCAAACACTTACTCTTCGCTGAGAAAAGAGAATGGAAGAAAAATTGACAAAACAAAAAGAAATAGATAAATCATTTGGTATACCATTTAGCTGTTGGACTTTATCATTGTTTTTGCAATTTCTGGGGAGCTAGCAGGTTTTCCTAATTAACAAGTGCAATCATAGGCATTGTTGAGAGACAAAGAGAGAGGGACCAGAGTAACATTACATGGCGCATCATACTTTTCTGCCAAAGCCCACCAAGCCATGTTCGCCTTCCTCATTTCCTTAATCTCCTTTAGCGCGATTTCTCCACAAGAATTTTGAATCAGCTGCAAGGCAGAGGAATTTTTGTTGCTCCAATCTGTAAATGCAGCCTCATCATCCTCTCTTTTAGGAGGTTTCGCAGTTGATTCAACAATACTCCAAAGTCCTTGGGCCATCAAATCGGACTTCACCAGTTCACTCCAATTCTTGTAATTATTTTCATCAAGAAGTTTGGGAAAATTTGAGTTCGCATTTGTTTCCATGCTTAATCTGTCAGTATATTCAATTGATGTTAGAAGAATAATGAAGAACAATAAGACGGAGGCTTGTATGCCATTTAAAGTTTTTTTTTTTTTAATGGATTTACCAGTGCTACTTGAATTGTATCCAACAAGGTTATTTATCTGGGGCTGTTTATTTTTGCAACGAACAGAATATTAGGAGATCAAGTGAGGAACATTCTCTTTTTCTTTTCATGGACACATTCTATGTCTTTCATTACTTGGATATCAAATAAATAAAAAAATTAAAAAAAGGCCCATCGTTGGGCTGATGCCCAAGTCATGGGTGGTTGAACCTTCTATGCCGAAGTACTTGGGACCAAGCTTGAGCATTTAAGCTACCATAATATATATATAGGAATCAACATTTGCTAGTGCCATTGTTGTTAGTGAGGATGGTTCCGTAGAACCTCATTCCACTTAAAAAGTTCCAACGGAAACAACAATTAGATTTAACCCGTACTTCCAAAAAAAATAAATAGTGTTTAGAAGGGTTACAAACTTAATTATCTACAAGCTCCATTTTCATCCCAAGGCTATTCAATCGCCCAGTTTAACATTGAAAACCTGAGGAAATATATTCTAAGTGGAAGTGAAAATTGAATTTTTCTCATTTATGCAGCTTATGAAAATTACTAGAAAAATTAGGAAATATCTGGGTTAACTTGCAAATAATTTCATATTAGTGTTTTAAATTTCCACTATATGTAGGTGCAATTGCCGTATGACAAGCTTTAAATAGTCCTTTGGACTAAATCTTTAGTTCTTTTAGCGGTCATATGAGATCAAGTTCGATTTTTTTTTTTTAATTTTTTGCTACAACTTTTCCAAAACTTCATTTATTTTAGCGGTTATTCCAAGAAATCAAAATTTATTATTGAATTTAGGAGAAGTATTTTCAATTAATATTTTATTTCAAAGCTATGCTTTAAAAACTCACATCATTAATTTACCACTTCCACCGTTTCTATCAACATGCATTACCTATGGCCGTCATCTTTTACTTTACCCTCAAATGAAAAAAAGAAAAAAGAAAAACCAGCTGTAACTGTAAATACTTTTGACTTCCTACTTTGACAATTACGTTATTACTGCTAACATCAATGTCATAGAACATTCATTACAACATCTTTCTCTTTCTCTTCATTATTCTGTTTTATATGGCTATCTAAACACAAAAACTATTGAAAATGAAATCCAACCACATCAAGTATTTATCAAATTCATCATCCAAGTATACACGATAGGACTATCAAAGTAAAGATAACAAATGAATCCAAAAGACTAGAACCATTCAAAATAACATCGGTCACGTTAATTTAACGGGTGAAACGCATCACGTTGTTTATTAGATTACCGTAGAACTTACGAGTTGAAAGTACTATGTTCATTAATTCATCGATTGTTTAGATTGGCTAACGTCTATATTACGGGCTTATATATAGGCCCAAGGTCAAGTATGCCTTTTTATTTCACTGCCTGTAACATTACAAGGAGACTTCTTTTTGGTTTTGTGCTTGTCCCCTTTCTCAAGGAACCGTCTCGGTTCCTCTCTTGTTCTAACCCCGCTCACCAAGGCCTAGAATCACCCATCTCGCCGCCAGTACTAGTTACCCATTATGAGAGTCCATAGTCTCGACTTTTCTGGATTTACGCCCACCAAACTCCTAACAAACTATTTACATTTCAATAATACATCTAAGAGCTTACTTTACGCCTGTCTAACTCCTCACTACTCATATCTTATGGCTAGATTTCTATATTCCGAATTCTTCTTGGATTACCCCATTCACCCTTTATGCTTTCGAAGTTCTTTCTATTACTACTAAATCTTCCATGTTTATACTTATATCGTTACTATTCTTACTTAACATACATGTTTTCTACGATGACGGAGCTCTCTTATTAACTTACCCTTGTAATAACTAAAAAGAACGATAGCTTTGTTTCTCTGAAAAGGAAACGGGTGTCAGAAGGACAACGAATCAAATCATGAAACAAGAGTAACACCTCAGACCGAAAATTCACAGCAGAAATTATAGTGAGGAAAAGAAAGAATTGTAAACATAAGTGAATTAATATCGTTCATGACTCTCACTGTGGCCGCAAAATTCAAGATCTTCTAGAATCTGATGTTCAACCAAATTAACCCGTAACAAAACAAACAAAGTAATGAGATATAAAAAATCATAGCTCCACAATACTACTCTAGGTTCGATATATTAACTTTGGAATCAAATAGAATGAAAGAAAACCGAACGCATAAGCATTTTACCTGAACTAGCGCGATGAGTTTAAAAGCAGCTTTTTTACTTGTTCAAGGAAGGACTTCCGTTCGACTTTTGAGAAACGAAAAGTAGAGGGGTACGGGATGAAAGTGGTATTAAAAAGGCAAGATTTGCCTGGATCTGATGACTTCCTGAAACAGAAGAGCTGAGAAGCCTTACATGCAGACTGAAAAAACAGATCGAGATTTGTATTTGATCTGTGGCAGTAGATGAATAGACAAGATCTTACGGAGAGAACAAACGGCCAGCGGCTGCGACAGGTAGGGGTAGAGGAAGCAAATGACTTGATGAAACGGATTTCCGAATTTGTTCACAGGACTTGCTGAAACAAAACACGTTTTAACGCAAAGGTTTCCGCCGATCTACGATTGACGAAACGCAAACGGATAAGGTAACAGCAGGCTGAAAACGTGGCCAAGATTCGGATAAGGTACAGAATCAAATAATTTAAGTTTCTTTTCTTCTGTCGGTGGTTCCTCCTTTTATTTTGGATTGCATTTCTTACGCTTTCGATCCCCATCGCTTGCTGTCGAATGGGAAGCGAACCAACCTCGTAATAGCCACCAACCCAAATCGAAATATACAATTCCACTTCTTCATTTACTAGTCGAAGGTACTTATAAATTTTTTTGCAACAATAACTAAACCTATAAAGAATAGAGGTAAGAGTAGACCTTATTTTAAAAAGACCTTTCCAACTCTATTCTATGGAACTTTTCATATCAAGTTACATTAGTTAAGTTCTTTTATATTTTATACTATAAATTTACCTACTCTATAAAGAAGGGTTTAAAAAATTAATAAGATCCCAAAGCATATGTTTCAAAATGACTTTATTCTAAAGTTTAAGATTCAATTACCTTAATTTTTTTTATTCTTTTAATGAAAAAAAAAAAGAAAAAAAAAAGAAACTTAAATTATTTGATTCTGTACAGATATTTGTCACCTACTGATAAAGATTTAATGATGAGACTTAACCTGTGGAAAATTTCTCCGTTCACAATAAACTGCATTGAATGCGCGTTCCACGTGGAGAGCTAACCTGTGGAAAATTTTTCTGCTCGCAGTAAACTGCATTAAATGCACCGCGATCAATAATTGAGACAAACGACTTGATTGTCGAGGGTTTGGGCAAAATAGACGTCATCTCTCTGCACGTGGAGCGGATTGGATTACGGGATCAAACCTTCGAGGGGTATACGTGGAAAAGCCCAGTCCATCAGATTACGCCAAGGCCTTAGGATTCCTCTTTCCACGTTTTGGGAGGAGAATCCGTCTAAATTGACAGGACATGCTCCCAAAGCTACCCTTCCGAATGGGGTGCATGATTCTACTTTTGAAAATTACGGGGTGGAAAGCGAGGATGATAAGCCATATGTGGCGTTAACAACGGACGGGAATGAGTTACCGATTTACTTTTTTTAAGTGAGTGTCCCTAATTTGTCGCAAAAAACGTAGAAATAAAAGTTTTGAAAAGTGTCTTGACATAGAGTGAAAAGCTTGTGAAATAAAATATCGATTACCTCTTTCTTGGAAGTGACTGGGACAAGAGGGACTAGTAACAAGATTTAACCAAGATTTGAGGTAACAGAGTTATTTTGCTTCTTCAGTATATAAAAGTTTCAATTTGGAAATCGTTAACTCTTCTTTTTGGCAAAAAATTCTAATATAATAGATAAAGAGTCCAATTATATTTCTACTTGAGACAATTCCCATTAACTTGTCATATTTGTTACAAAAGACTTAGTGCTTTTTTTCCCGTAAATAACTAATCATTCTACCCTAACTATCTTTTATTTATGATTGTTATGTTTCTAAATTTCACTTAGAAAAAAAAGTAATTAATATCTTTTTCTTTGATGAAAATAACAAAAACAGGCCCTAATTTTTTTTGGTAAAAAGGTAAGTCTGTATTAGTAAAAATTAATATATAGAAGCATAATGGTATATTCTAATTTTACAAGGTTTATGAAAACTAAAAAAAGATAGAAGTTGAAAGACTCTAAATTCCACTCAAAATGATTTTTTTTTTAGAGTTTTTTATATTTTAAAACAAAGAAATTCTCCCTCAAGCAATTTTCCTTACTTTTCTTACATGATTGGAAAGTTAAATGATTGTATTCTAAAATAGTCTTTTATTACGTTCAACCTATATACATGAAATGCAAGTTAAAAAATATATCTTAAAAAGTTTTACAGTCAAATTATTTTCTTTAGTGGTTATGATATTTCATTACAGTTCTTTATTCTGTCATTTAATATGACATTGGATTCCATTATGAACAACGATTTTTTTCCAAATCATTCTTATTCACATACATTCAAAAAAGAGAT
Source organism: Casuarina glauca (assembly GCA_028551395.1). Taxonomy (NCBI): domain Eukaryota; kingdom Viridiplantae; phylum Streptophyta; class Magnoliopsida; order Fagales; family Casuarinaceae; genus Casuarina; species Casuarina glauca. The sequence goes on along the minus strand of CM052349.1, from coordinate 9,704,183 downwards.
GGCTCTTGTTTTCGACTTAAGATTGATAAAAATCACAATATAAGTTAATTGAATAAAGATATTGTATAATTTCTCATGCTATAGAAAGTTGATATTGACAAACTAGTCATCTAATGAAATTATTTTTGCTAATGTCACTAATACCATATCGTACTATATCATTACTTGTGAGAAATGGTGAATGATTTTTTTTTTTTTTTGATGAATATGTGAGTTTATTCATCGAAGAATAAAAATAATACATGAGCTTAGGGGCATACCCCAGCATTACAATTCACCTAGGAAAAGATAGAATTTGGAATTCTCCAACTATGGCTCAACAAAACATTTGCTTGGGAGAGTTTAAAGTTTCTAAATAAGGAAGCTCTTCCACGGACTACTCTCCTGATTTTAGCTAACAACATTGGAATATCAATAGACTTATTCTGAAAACGTCTACGATTACGTTCTAACCATATACAATAAAGACAAGCTAAGAAAGAAAGCTTGAGAAGCTTTGCGGCTAAATCCTTTCCCTTAGTTGCTTTAATCATCCATTGCAATTCAGATTCCCAATCGAAGATGACCTTGCGAATGCCTTGTTGAGCTAGAATACTTTTCCAAACCTGGTTAGTCCAAGTGCACTGAAAGAACAAGTGGGATCTATTTTCATATTGAGAGCCACAAAAATCACAATGCAAGTCAATTGAGGGAAGCCAATGAGAAATCACTGCAGCCGTAGGTAGTTTGTCTCTACATATGAGCCAACCAATGAAGTTATGTTTGCTAATTCCTCCTGACCATATCAAATTATACCATTCAACCTCAGAGCTCACTTGACGTAATTCCCTGTACGTTTCCTTACAACAATAAGAAGGTTTGGATAATGTAGAGGTTAAAGTTTGTCGTAACTTTAGAAGACCTCTCCAACTCCATGCCATATTTCCTTTGATGTCAATATCCATAATTGAATTTCCCCTGCATTTAGTGCTATGAATCCACTTACTCCATAAGGATGAATTAGGGCAATTAATGAGATTCCAGAGAGATCGGCCCAACAAAACTTTATTCCATACTTTAAGGTTTAGTAGTCCAAGACCTCCTTCCTTTTTTGGTGAACAAACAACTTGCCAAGCAACCTTATGAGTTTTATGATCTTCTGAGTGACCTGCCCAGAGAAAGTGCCTTATTTTTTTCTCAATCTCATAAATGGTTTGTTTTGGGAGAAGGAACATTTGCATCCAAAAGGTACAGATAGAAGTGAGAACTGTTTTAGCCAATTGTAGTCTTCCTGCATAGCTTAGGAGTTTCATTCCCCATCCATCTATTCTTGCCATGATTTTCTCTGTCAAAACTTTGCAATCCGTGTAGGTAAGCCTTCTTGTAATAAGGGGAACACCAAGGTATCTAATAGGGAGACTTCCTTCGGAAAAGGGGGTATGGTCTAGTATCAAAAGTTTTTCTTGTTCAGTAATCCCTGAAAAAAATATCTGACTTTTGCTAGGATTATACTGCAAACCTGTGAGTGTTGCAAATTCCTCCAACGCTTCAGTGAGACATAATATTGAATTTACATCCCCATGTGCAAATAGAAATAAATCATCTGCAAAACAGAGATGAGTGATTTTCTCTTCCTTGCATCTCCAATGATATTTGAAAGTAGAGGTGAAAACTTTCTCACTAATTATCCTATTAAGGATCTCCATGACGAGCACAAACAAATAAGGGGATAAAGGATCTCCCTGCCTTAACCCATTTGTGCCCTCAAAAAAACCTACATGCTCACCATTGAAATTCACAGAGAATCTAGTAGTAGTGATGCATTGGCTAACCAATTCAAGTAAAGTTTGAGGAGTGTGAATAGCTTGGAGAACCCCTAATATAACATCCCATTTAACCATGTCATAAGCTTTCATAAGATCAATCTTAATGGCAACACGCTTTCCTTTATCTCCTTTATGGTAATTATGAAGCAATTCTTGACAGAGCATAATATTTTCAGAGATTTGACGACCTCTGATAAAAGCAGTTTGGTTTTGGCTAATCACTTCAGGAAGAATAAGACTTATTCTCTCAGCAAGTAGTTTTGAGATCACTTTATATAACACATTGCAGCAGGCAATTGGCCTAAAATCCTTCATACAACTTGGGTTAGGGGTTTTAGGTACTAGGCAAAGCAAAGTAGCATTGATAGCTTTCAGTAATTTCTTGGATGAGAAAAAATCAAGCACCGCTTCTTCAATATCATGTCCGATAATTGGCCAAGCTTTCTTGTAAAATAGGCTATTGTATCCATCAGGGCCAGGAGCTTTGAAATCATGAAAACCCCAAAGAACTCTCTTAACATCAGAACGTTCAATAGCAGGCAAATTCAACATTTCACTCACATTCTCATGAAATAAGGAAGAGTACCTGCTAGTGAAAAGGTTAGTTGAACGAGAACTTCCAAGTACATTCTGATAATATGTAGTGATAGCTATCCGCAAGGCATCATCATCATAAATAGTAGATCCATCTTCTAGTACTAGATGAGAGATTCTATTCTGAGCTCTTCTACGCACCAAAGATGAGAAGAACATTCTACTATTATTATCCCCCTCTTTCAGCCAAAGATTCCTCGATTTTTGCTTTAAAAGGATTTCTTCATGTTTACTCAGTGCAATCAATTTTTCCATTTTCATTCTTTCCTCAGTACGCATATCTGTATCAAAGGGGTCAAGTTGTAGATTGAGTTGAACTTGCTGTAATTGTTCTCTCGCCACCTTTACCTTCTAATGCAAATCACCAAATTGAGCTGAATTTAGCTTCCTAAGGGGAAACTTTAATGCCTTTAATTTCTTCACAACTTTGTACATTTTAGTACCACTGAGCTCTTGCTGCCAAACATGATTAACAGTTTCCATAAAATCGGGGCTAGTTGTCCAAAAATTAAAGAATTTGAAAGGAGCTTTTTTCCTTTTGTGAGTGGTAGCTAACTTAACCAAGGAAGGAGAATGATCCGATACCAAAGGGGGCAAAAACTCTATCGAAAGTTTATCAAATTTGAGAATCCCTTCTGTGTTTAGTAAGGCTCTATCAATCTTGCTTGCTCTAAGATTCTGGGATGATCTTTTGTTCGACCAAGTGAAAACAGAACCCATGAAGGAGGGTTCCAACAATCCCAGTCTCCCAATCATATCATTTAAGTCCTCCATGCCCCTTGTCCATTTAACATTTGGCCCAATTCGTTCATCAACATGCCGAATTTCATTAAAATCACCCACCAATAACCATGGAAAGCTAACAATATTTTGAGAAGAGAAAAACTCAATATTTGCCCATAACTCCCTACGTTCAGATTCCAAGTTGCTAGCATAGATAGCAGATAAGAAGAAAGGAGGTAAACCTATCTTATCAATGCGACAATGAATGACTTGAGATGAAGTACCCTGGATTGAAAGTTGTAGCTCGGATGATTTCCATAAAATCCATATTCTTCCAAACTATTGATGGTGAATGATTCTCTCATAATGAATAAATTAGGGTTGAGATGGCAACTCCCAAACTATTAATTGGGGTCCAGATAGAACACCCAAACTATAAGAAAGGATAAAATAAGTTAAATTATAAAAACAAAAGAAATAACTAAACCAATAATCTAGATTTCCTCCTTTACAGGGATCATTTTTTTTATAAAGAGAAGACATAGAATCCTAAACTAATTTAATTTATCTAAGTAAATCTTATCTTATCTAATGAAATTCCTAAGAATTCTCAATTAGCTAAACTAACCTTAAAAAATCTAAAATTAAATCAACTTAGCTAACATTGGGCTAGACCCATGAGCCCAACCTCGTAATAGCCACCAACCCAAATCGAAATATACAATTCCACTTCTTCATTTACTAGTCGAAGGTACTTATAAATTTCTTTGCAACAATAACTAAACCTATAAAGAATAGAGGTAAGAGTAGACCTTATTTTAAAAAGACCTTTCCAACTCTATTCTATGGAACTTTTCATATCAAGTTACATTAGTTAAGTTCTTTTATATTTTATACTATAAATTTACCTACTCTATAAAGAAGGGTTTAAAAAATTAATAAGATCCCAAAGCATATGTTTCAAAATGACTTTATTCTAAAGTTTAAGATTCAATTACCCTAATCTTTTTTATTCTTTTAATGAGTAAACTGTTTGTCAAACTCTTTTTTGTGAATGTTGCATATGTGTAAAACTTGCCTATAAAAAATTTCTAATTTTTTTCTCAATCTTATAAATTTTTGCTTTAGTAGGAGGAAAACTAGCATCAAACATGTACATATAGAAATTAAGACTGATTTTCCCAACTTAATCTTACTGCATAGTTAAAATGTTTCATTCTCAAACTTTATGTTTTTTCAAATATTTTCTTCATTAGACCCATACAATTAGCATGAGTAAGTCTTTTCATAATGGAACTTTAAGATATTTAATAAGGAGTGTTACCCATAGGGGAGGATGAGTGATCTAAAATAAGAAGTTGTGCATTATAATAAAAACATGTGAGTTTAACAAATTTTTCCAATATTTTTACAAGACAAAGCATTGAAGCTATACCATTATAAGAGAAAAGAAACAATTCAAAGCAAGTTGACATCAATGGTCGTTTGCACCAAAAGCATCAATTTTGTGCAACTTATGAAATCCTGTTTAATATCTGGGGTTCTACACAAGATAAATTTGGAATCCCAAAAACAACATTCTGTAGTTTAATCCTAGTTAGTGATTTGGGGTCTATTTTTGGCTTCATCAGACATGGAGAAAAGGGTTGAACTTATTGTGATTGGATAAGGTGAAAGTTTTGTGTCTCAACTTCCAATCCGGTTTTATATTGGGGCTGTTCTATTGCTTGGATATTAAAGGAAATTTAAGAGACACTTTCTTTGGGCAGGCCACTCAGAAGATCATAAAACTCATAAGGTTGCTTGGCAAGTTGTTTGTTCACCAAAAAAGGAAGGGGGTCTTGGATTACTAAACCTTAAAGTATGGAATAAAGTTTTGTTGGGGCGATCTCTCTGGAATCTCATAAATTGCCCTAATTCATCTTTATGGAGTAAGTGGATTCATAGTACTAAATGCAGGGGAAATTCAATTATGGATCTTGACATTAAGGGAACTATGGCATGGAGTTGGAGAGGTCTTCTAAAGTTACGCCAAACTTTAACCTCTACTCTATCCAAGCCTTCCTATTCCTGTAAGGAAACGTACAAGGAGTTACGTCAAGTGAGCTCTGAGGTTGAATGGTATAATTTGATCTGGTCAGGAGGAATCAGTAAACATAACTTCATTGGGTGGCTCATATGTAGAGACAAACTACCTACGGCTGCAGTGGTTTCCCGATGGCTTCCCTCAATTGACTTGCATTGTGATTTTTGTGGATCTAACTATGAAAATAGATCTCATCTGTTCTTTCAGTGCACTTGGACTAACCAGGTTTGGAGAAGTATTTTAGCTCAACAAGGTATTCGTAAGGTCATCCTTGATTGGGAATCTGAATTGCAATGGATGATTAAAGCAACTAAGGGAAAGGATCTAGCCGCAAAACTTCTCAAGCTTTCTTTCTTAGCGTGTCTTTATTGTATATGGTTAGAACGTAATCGTAGACGTTTTCAGAATAAGTCTATTGATATTTCAATGTTGTTAGCTAAAATCAGGAGAGTAGTCCGTGGAAGAGTTTCCTTATTTAGAAATATTAAACTCTCCCAAGCAAATGTTTTGTTGAGTCTTAGTTGGAGAATTCCAAACTCTATCTTTTCCTAGATGAATTGTAATGCTGGGGTATGCCCCTAAGCTCTTGTATTACCTTTTATTCTTCGATGAATAAACTCACATATTCATCAAAAAAAATAAAAAAATAAAGGAAATTTAAGAGTACTTGATCTGATTGCTAACTTATCTAAATTAACCATAGATACTCCCAAATCTACCACCAGCTTAAGGGGGAGTATTGGAGATACATGTACATATTTAGGAATATATGTTTCCTACTTAGCCTTGTTATTCTTTCTATATGGTGTAGATTATTTAGAAAAGTATCATTGTGTATAAGATTATTTATTCTCTTTATTCCTTGTATAATTTCCTTTATGGTCGATCATTACATTATAAAAGGACACCATGTGTACAATTCTTCTCAAGAAAGTAATACACCAAATTTTCCAACTTTATGTCTTTCTTCTTTTCTTCTTTGTGACATGGTATGAAAGCCTAAGTTTTTTTTTTCCTGGCCTCAAGCTTTTACTCCTCTTTTTCTTGTTTTTTTTCTTAGCCATTTTTTTCTTGTGATCATGTCCACTCCAATTAATTTCGATGCCCCTATTATTAAGGTTGTTTCCAATTCCTCAAACTCTCATTCTCATTCTCCCACCCACCTTGATCCCTCGAAGTTTTCGCTGCCTTTCCTCACTTAAACACATCAAGCCCCCTTATTCACCCCTCTACTCAACCTTGGTTAGGCTACCCATCCCAACCTGTATCTTAGGCCCCGTTTTATTTTCCGAGTGGTACCGAGCCCACCGTATCCCCAAACTCTTCTTTTGGCCCCACTCAATCCTCCTTAGGCCTCGGATCCACAGCTTTTCCCGGCCTCTCCACCACTTCCACCTCAGTCCATACATCCATGGGTGGTCCGACCTCATCCGAGTCTTTGGGTTTGGGTTCAGATCCCTACCCGCAATTACCCCTAATTTTTTTGCCCTATCCTGCCGCCGACCGCCTTGAACCCAGTGACCCTCTATACACAGCCACCTCCGATGGCCCCGAGCTCCACCTCATCACCTAACTCCTCACTGGTCCCAACACATATTTCATTTAGTCTCAAGAGCTCTGTCATGCCCTTGTCACAAAGGACAAGAACAATTTCCTCGATGGCGTGATTCCCCTCCCGGCCATCGACCGCCTTGCATGGCAATGGCGCAAGTGCTCCTAATTGATTTGCACATGGATTGGGAACACTTTCTCTACGGAAGTCGCTGCCACCACCACTCTTCCCCTCCCACTGACAACATAAAAAATCTCTGGGATGCTCTCCAGGAATTATATGGCCGGCCTGATTGTGTTCGTCTCTTCCAGATCGAACAAAAATTGGCCGAATTAAAGCAAGGAAACCTTGATGTTGCCGTTGTCTACAATCGATTCATGGCTTTTTGCCATGAATTCGATCAAACTATCAAACCCCTCGCTAGCCTCGACACTACCATCTGCTAATTTCATCACCTAAAGAACAACGCCTCACTAGGTTCCTTTTGATCCTAAATGAGTCATTTTCTTCCTTTCGCTCTTAGATCCTTGCCATGGATCCCGTTTCGTACTTGCGTCGCCTTTTATTTCTCACTGTCCAGGAAGAGAATCACCGCCTTGCTTTTGCTGAATATCTCTGCGTTGGTAATTCGGTCATTCTTGCTGCTTGGGCCTCTCCTGCTTAGAAAGCCCTTGCAGCTCGTAGTGGCAGCATTGGCGGTGGCGGCGGCGGTGGCAAAAGCACAACTCGTGGTGGCTGGGTTGCGCACATGGGCTCCCTAAGGTTTCATAAGGGAGACCCCATTTTATCTTTTGGATTGGATGACCCTCGTGCCCTTCATAGATCCAACGGCTCCTATGTGATCATAGAGGCGCCTCCATCTGACGGTTCCTACGTCATCATGTCTCCATCAATCGACGATCATTTGCATGCGACTAGTGCATTTGTTCACAAGGGATCTAGTAGGTCGCGTAGTTCTAACGAGTCGCGCTCGCACCACGAAATTGGTCCAAATAATGGCCCAAATCACGGCAATGGCCCATGAGCCTACTCCAATCATATTTTTTGTGAACATTGCTAATGAACCAACCATACTAAGGAAACATGTTGGAAATTGCATGGTTGTCTTACTGATCGAGACTCTAAAGATTCTGAAATCACATCCAATGCTATGATTTCCAAATATCAAACCACTAAACCTTTCAATGAAGCCCAACTTAATCAAATCATTCAGGCTCTCCACCAAATGGGCCAACCTGACAAAGTCGCCAGTTTTGGAGGTACTTCTTTTTGCTTTATGAGTTCAATTTTACCATCTAATTGGCTTATTGATTCATGTGCTAGTGATCACATTATCTGCAACCCAAAATTTTTCTTTAAAATTTATAATTCTTGCCCATCCATGTTGGCACGTCTCTGCATTGGAAACATCACCTCTGTCACCAAAATTGGTGATGTTCAACTTGGCCCCCAATTTATCCTAAAAAATGTTCTTTATGTCCCAAAATTTCAATTTAATCTAATTTCGGTTTCTAAGGCTTGTGCCAACAATAACTGTCGAGCCATTTTGGATTCCAAATTTTGTATGTTTCAAGCCCATTCAACTGACAAACTGATGGGCTTGGGTAATGCTCAGTAAGGACTTTATTTTTGGATTTATTTTCCTACTATTTTCAATTTAAATTCATGTACTTCTCCCAATGCAGGTACCTTTTGTAACACTAATTTTCATAATAATAATTCACTTTTTCACTAAGGCTCGGGTCATAGTGCTTCCTTTCCACACCCGAAATGTCCAATTTGTCCACTGGCAAAACAACCTTGAGCTCATTTCCCTACCAGTTCTTCTTGTACTGTTACCTTGTTTTCACTTCTTCATATTGACATTTAGGGACCCTACCATACACCTCACTGTGATGGACCCGATTCTTCCTTATTCTCATTAATGATTTTTCCCGTGGTACTTGGGTTTTCCTAATGCAATCCAAAACCCTAGTACTTTCTCACCTTACTCATTTCTTTGCTTTTATTCACAATCAATTTTACACCTTTGTTCATGCCCTTGCTGACAACTGCACCTGGGATGTTGTCCCCCATCCTTCTCATCGACATCCTATTAGTTGTAAATGGGTCTACAAGATCAAGTACCACGCTGATGGCTTTGTTGAACGCTATAAGGCTCATTTGGTGACTAAGGGTTACACTCAAAAAGAAGGTTTCGATTATCAAAATACTTTTTCATTGGTGGCAAAGGAAGGTACTGTTCATTCTTTCCTGGCTGTTGCTGCTTTTCGCGATTGGTCCTTACGTCAAATGGATGTCAATAATGCTTTCCTTCACGATGATCTAAATGAAGAAATCTACATGGATCTTCCTCCAGGCTTGCTCAGACAGGGGAAGTCTCGGGTTTGTCCTCTCTGTAAGTCCCTCTATGATCTCAAGCAAGCCTCTTGACTATGGTACGCAAAATTCACATTTGCTCTTCTTTTAGCAAAGTTCTGACAATCTCGCCACGACTATGTTCTTTTCACATGGTGACATGGTACTTCTTTTATCTATTTACTTATATATATGGATGATATCTTAATTATAAGAAATGATATTTTAGCCATTGCTCAGTTCAAATCTTATCTTCACTCTACTTGGGACCCCCTAAATACTACTTGGGTATTGAGATTGCTCGTTCAAAAATAGGCATTTGTCTTAGCCAGCACAAGTTTGTTTTGAAAATTATTTCTGAAGCAGGACTACCCAATTGCAAGCCAGCAATCATTACTTTTGAGCAAAATTTGAGTCTCACTACACTAGAATATAATGTGGGGACATCGTCATCAAAACGGACTAGTTACTTAAAGATCCCTCTAAGTATCAACACTTAGTTGGAAAATTCATCTATCTCACCATGACAAGACTAGATATTTGTTATGTAGTTCAAATTCTCAATCAGTTCATGCATGCCCCAAAGCAGTCCCATATGAATGTAGCCTTGAAAGTTATAAAGTACTTGAAAGGATGCCCCGATCTTGGACTTTTATTATCTAGAGATTGCAACATAGAAATGAAAGCATATTGTGACACCAACTACGCCACATGTCCTATGAGTCGACTATCAACAAAAGTTTCCCTATAAAACTAGGTAATTCCCTCCTTTCTTGGAAGACAAAGAAACAATAAACTATATCCTTATCCTCTGCCGAATCAGAATATCATGCTATGGCAAAAACCACTTGTGAAATCATTTGGTTGAGGGGATTATTATGCGACCTTGGTGTATGGATAAAACATCCCACTCTACTATTCTGTGACATTGATGCAACTCTAAAGCTTACAGCAAATCCAATACTTCACAAGAAGGCCAAACACATTGAAGTGGATTGCCACTTTACAATGGACAAGATTTAAGAATGAATTATCAAGACACACAAAATAAACACTACAGAACAATCGGCATACATTTTCACAAAGGCTCTTTGTCAACGACAACACACGTATCTATTAAATAAGCTTGGTGTGTTTGATGTCTATAAACCGCCAAAACCACCAGCTTACGGGGAGTATTTGAGATACATGTACATATTTAGGAATATATGTTTCCTACTTAGCCTTGTTATTCTTTCTATGGCGTAGATTATTTGGGAAAGCATCATTGTGTATAGGAATTATTTATTCTCTTTATTTCTTGTATAATTTCCTTTATGGTCAATCCTTACATTATAAAAGGACACCATGTGTACAATTCTTCTCAAGAAAGCAATACATCAAATTTCCCAACTTTATGTCTTTCTTCTTCTCTCCTTTGTGACAAATAGGAATGACTAACCGATTTATATTTTTCGAGTGAGTGTCTCTAATTGTCACGGGAAAAACGTAAAAAGCTTTGAAAAGTAACTTGACATATAGTGAGAAGCTTGGAAAATAGGGCGGGGGCCCTGATTCAGTGGTTAAAGACACTGAGCCAAATCCTGACTGGCGAGTCCACCCGGTCGTGGGTTCGAACCCCGTCCCTCCCCCTCCACGGGTGTGTGCGTTTATAAATAAAAAAAATTAAAAAAAAAGAGAAGCTTGGAAAATAGAATGATCTATCTCAGTATGAGAGGCTCTTTCTTGGAAGCAACTGTCACAAAAGGAACGAGTAATAAGATATTTTCCCATGATTTAAGACAACATAAAGTTATTTTGCTCCTTCAATACGTAAAAGTTTCAATTTGGAAATTGTTGACTCCTCCTTTTCGGCAAAAACATACTGATATAGTAACTGAAGAGTATATCTCATTCCCCATACCTCCCAAGGAAAATCCCAAATTGGATCCCAAATTGACGGGTTAGTGTGAGCTTATCCATGCGGTTATGCACTCTTCGAATAGGAATTCATTTTCTGAAAGATCCTGACTTTCGTGCTTTGGTGGGTCTCCGAGATCCTTTCGATGACCTATGTTGTGTTGAAGGGATATCTATATGATCCGATCGATTGCGTAAAGCCCGCGGTAGCAACGGACCCGGGGAAAGTATACAGAAAAGACAGTTCTTTTCTATTATATTAGTATTAGTTAGTGATCCCGACTCAGTGAGTCCTTTATTCCGTGATGAACTGTTGGCACCAGTCCTACATTTGGTCTCTGTGGACCGAGAAGAAAGGGGGCTCCGTGGGAAGAGGATTGTAATATGAGAAAAGCAAGGAGGTCAACCTCTTTCAAATATACAACACGGATTCCGGCAATGCAATGCAATGTAGTTGGACTCTCATGTCGATTCGAATGAATTTTCCGCGGAGGTAAATCTTTGCCTGCTAGGCAAGAGGGCAGCAAGTTACAAATTCTGTCTCGGTAGGACATGTATTTCTTTTTTTTTTTTTTGGGTTTTTAATGTAAGTTGCATTAATAGAAATTAATATACAAAGGCACAGGGGCATACCCCAGTATTACAACAATTTTCAAAAGTAAACTAAGAGTAAGAGAAAATAGAGGTTGGGAGCCTCCAGAGCTCACTCAAGCATACATTACCTTGTGAGGGTTTGATATTGTAAAGCAGAGAAGCTCTTCCTCGCACAATTTTTCTTACTTTAGCCAACAAGATTGGAAAGTCAACTAATTTATTTTGAAATCTTCTACTATTTCTTTCTGCCCAAATGACATAAATACAAGCTAGAAAAGATATTTTAAGAAGTTTTGCAGTCAGATCTTTACCTTTAGATGCTTTAATCATCCAATTTAATTCTTCATTCCATCCTCTGATGTGATGTCGAATTCCATTTTGAGCAAGGATATTTCTCCAAATCAACATTGTGTAAGGGCATTCAAAAAAGAGATGACTCCTGTTTTCTACTTGAGCCTGACAAAAATCACAGTATTGGTTAATTGTAGGAAGCCATTGTATCATTCTCTCTGCTGTAGAAAGTCGATCGTGGCAGACTAGCCATCCAATAAAGTTATGCCTGCAAATTCCACCAGTCCAAATTAAATCATACCAATCTACTTTTTCATTTACAGGTTGTAGGTCTTGATAAGTAGTTTTGCAACAGTAGGCAGGGTTGGAGAGAATTGAGATGAGCATGGGCCTTAACTTGAGAAGACCTCTTCAACTCCAAACCATTGAGCCTTTGATTTGAATCTGCATTACTGAATTTCTTTTACATTTAGTACTATGTATCCACTTACTCCATAATGATCCATCTGGATGATTTATGAGAGTCCAAAGCATACGTCCTAAAAAGACTTTATTCCAAAGTTTAAGGTTCGGCAATCCCAATCCCCCTTCCTTCTTTGGTGAGCACACTATTTGCCAAGCAATTTTGTGAGAACGTTGTATATCTGTACTTCCTGCCCATAAAAAATTCCTAATGTATTTCTATTACTATGAAATTCATAAATAAAGTGGTATTATAAAAGACTTGCTTTTCCCCCGTAAATAACTACTCATTCGACCCTAATTATCTTTTACTTATAATTGTTATATTTTCAAATTTCACTTAGCAGAAAAAATAATAGTAATTTATATCTTTTTCTCCGATGGAAATTACAAAAACACGCCCATTTTTTCTCTGCACTTTTTAACCACTATCCATTTCTTCGCCTTTAGATGTCCAGAATTTGGAGCATTACGTATGGTAGCGCATACTGAAGAACATTAAGGGACAGTAATAACCTTAAACCATTGGAGTTCGCTTTGCATCTACAAAGCTGCAACTGGAATGCGATTAGACTAAAATATTTTTGCTTCACAACATAGGATTGCACAACTAAAAATTGTTCGCCATTTTCATCAGCCATCCAAAGGACCACTGGAATATGTCTCGAAGGACCCCTTTGATAAAACGGAAGACGGCAATATATGCGCCAGGAACACCCCACTATTCTACATTTATTTTTTACAACTCTTTGCACATGCGACGCAGAAGTTCTTTGAACCGGGATTGTGCGAACTTCATTCCATATGATGCTCGACTTCTTCAGAGTTAGTAGAAATATGGAACGTTGTTGGGACTGGGACTTAGTGACGGGCGTATTGGTTTGCTAAACCAATCCGGATCCAAAAAAAGATCTTGTTTTTTCTTCTTCTTCTCCCACCAAAAGACCAACTATTCCTTTAACCCTACTCATATCACCACCTCAAGTGCACGAGCTTCTTAGATAGTATAGGATAATACTCAGCATGCTGACAAAAGAAGCATTGACATATGTAACATGAAATTTGATAACTATTAAATTATTTTTTTCTTGAGGTTGCCAATCAAAAGTATATTGTTCGGCATTAATTCAAGCCACAATTAACAAAAGTGGTCAACAGGCAGTCAACCTTACCAAGATTAATGTTTGCTCAACAAGGTGGGCACAAAGCTTCAAAAGGGCACAATGTAGAAAAAGAAGGCTAATAAATAAATAGAAAGTCACTGTACTACTAAGGGATGCAAAGTTAGTAGTGATAATATGGAATAAAGAATAAGGAAGAGGAGATGGTTATGGTCCATGTTCACAAGTAATATCAATTTTATGTCGACGGCTAACAATAGAATAGAAGATAGGCTTATGTGGACATCTTTAGCTAATGGAAGGCTTTCAATCAACTCTGCATGAAAAACTATCATTGCCCATTGTCCTGAGGTGGATTGGCATGAAGTTTTGTGTTTCAAATATGTGGCTCCTCACCAATCAATGATAGCATAAATGGCAATAGTAAATCCATTAGACCCGAGCAAAGTACTCCAATTTTCGGAGAGAGAAAGGTTGCTCCTTAGCAGCACTTTAAATGAATTCCATAACCACCTCTTTAAATTGTGAATACTGTACTGCAATTTTAACATGCGTGAGACCACCATTAATGTGTTACCATCGTACTTATCTTGCTGTGCAGGGGATTATTTAGCTCCTTATCCACACTAAAGGGAAAATCTTCAAGACAAGTAGCCTTAAATCTGTATTTACATCTTTTATATGTTATTTGGAAGGATAGAAACTCTAAACTCTTTAGAAACACTACTAATTCTGAGATTTTACTCTTGATGTCATAAAAGGTATTAGAGATAGGTTCCTCTATGTACAAAAGATTATTAAAATAGCTTAAAACCTGTACATTCAAATAAGAAATATGATCTGAGAAGATGATTGAAAAGTGGCCAAAAAACTAGAAAATAAAGGAAGAAGTTTAGGACATATTTCACCTTTTTTTATTTATAGCTTTGTTCATGTGAAATTTATAGGTCAAAATGAATCAATTATTTATTAGCAAACATTTAAATCCGTTTTCTTGTTTTTTAGCCTGGATCCTGTGGCTTTCCTTCTCCTGGCTATGATGAGGTAGTTGTTTGTGTTGTAGGTGAGTGAGGTAGAAGAATAGGATGAGGGCATATGTGGCGAGTGAGATGTTACATGATGACATGGATCGCTTGTGTGGCTGCTAGTTTGCTTTTATTGTTGACATGGCATTTGTTTGATTGGGCTTGATTAACATATTCAACGTGTTTAGGGATTAGAAGAGACCATGTTTAATCTATTTTTAGGCCGTGAGTGATTTAATCTTAAAGGTACACTCCTAGTCTTATCTTATATAGATTTATGCTATATGTGAATTTTAATTAACAAAATTAAAAAAAAAAACTAGTCATTCAATTAAATTATGTTTGTTAATGATATCTATAATTCCATGCTATGAGTTTTTTTCTAAGAAAAGTTGTACAAGAGAGAGCTTTTGTGTTTTAAAATATAAAATCATCTTACAAAAATGTAATTTTGAGTAAGATTTTAAAATTTTTAACCTCTATCTTTTCGTAATTTTCATAATTTTTATTTTTTGTAATATTGAGATATGTTCTTATATTTTGTATATTACATTTTATTAGTGCAAACTTACATATTTATCGGAAAAAAAAATTATAGCAACAAATATATTCACATCCAAAGAGTGACACTAATTTGAAGGGAAAATCTATATGACAACCCATGTCAATTCACTAGGTGGGCTTTGGTGGAAGCATCTGAACATTACAATACAATTCTTGCTTGCGCAAAACGTGGATTTTATTTCGCCAACTCTTGAACGCCTATTTATATACTTTCATATTAATATTGAATGTAACAAGAACGGTCCTTCACTTAAAATTTCTTTAGGATCTACTTGTAGAATAATACATAGAAATCTATTACAATTCAAAAATCTCTTAATTTAAGCTGTTAATTCAAAGTGAATAGTTTTTTCCTTTGTTATCAAAATTAACAGTAAAATTCTTTCATCTGATTAAACATCCTTTCATTTGTTGGGTGTTCTTGTATGTTATACTTTTTGGAATATACAACTGACAACCGTTTTGCATAATGTCAAATATGCCTGCCGGTATACCAAAATAATTTTTCAGGGTGTTCTCTCTGGTGCAAGGGAGACTTCAGCAAGTACAATAGAATGGTCAATGTCTGAATTGTTGAGAAACCCAAAAGCAATGGCGAAAGCACAAGCGGAAGGCGACAAGTTCTTCAAGGGAGGAGCAACATTGATGAGTCAGACCTAGAGAAACTAGATTACTTGAAATTAGTTGTCAAAGAAACTCTACGGTTGCACCCTCCTAGCGCCATCATCCCAAGAGAATCAAGGGAAAAGTGTGAAATTGGTGGGTATGAGATACCAAGCAACATGAAAGTAATGATCAATGTATGGGCCATAGGCAGAGATCCAGAATATTGGATTGAGGCAGATTGGTTTCGCCCTGAGAGGTTCCATGGTTCTTCTATTGATTTTAAAGGGGCAGACTTTGAGTTCATTCCATTTGAAGGCGGTAGGAGGATCTGTCCGGGCATATCATTTGCTCTTGCAGCGATTGAGCTAACTCTTACTGAATTGTTGTATCACTTCAAATGGAAACTCCCCGATGAGATTGAACCACAAGATCTTGACATGTCCGAGTTTCTCGACTTAAGTCGTAAGAGAAGGAAAGCTTTGTGCCTAATTGCGACTCCATGGACTTCATCGTAGTGAAAGACACTGAATAGGATCTTGTACCTATATTCACAAGGGATTGCATCGTCTTGGGGAACTGAGATCTTTGTTGAATGTATGGCAATTGGCGAGGAAGTTGTTTTTGTTCACTTTTCATAGATGATTTGCCAAACTGTTCGGTGAAATTTATATGCAAGTGAACATGTCGAACAAGTAATATAATGATGAGAAAGATATCGTCCCACAGAGATTGGTGATTACTAGACCAACTAATACTAACGGTGAACAACTCCTAGAATTTATCTAACAAACCAAATTGATAGATGATAGATTAATTAACTAAATCTAAGAAAACTAAATACAAGAAATATGTTAGAACATATGATTTCACCATAATTACTAGGTATTAATATTGATTATGTATGCTTGCAAGAGGGATAATATCTATGTGATGGCGGAATCTCCTAATTTATTTACTATCCTATGTCTAGGTATAATAAACCTATTTAGTTCATTAATTCACTATATCTCTATATGTGAATTGAAACAAACCAAATGCATTAGGATTTGTGAATATTCCAGTTTACACCAAAAGCCACACAAATAATATGGTATATGTCTATCCATATTTAATTTATGGTTGCATATTACAAAAAGTAACTGCATGCTATTTCCTGTCGGTCTTTAACATGCAAATCAAGTCATCTAAGTGGTAGCTAATCACCTAAAAGCATTAAACTCCGTAATATGTAACTTCACATAAATAAAATATCTCACAAAACATAATAATCATAAGATTCATACCATCATAATTAGGTTACATCATAGCTCTAACAAAAATAAACTAAAACATAAAAAAATAATGAGGAAGAATGATAATAAGAAATAAAGAAGGCATCTTGAATCCAAGAACAATAAGTCTGTCACCCTTTTTGTCTTCTCTTCAAGAAAACCTTGAATTCTTGGCCTCTTTCTTGAGTTATGCTTAATTTCCTCCTTCTCTCTTCTTTTGCCTCTTTTCTTCTCTTAAATAAGATTTAGGTTTAGACCCTATCTTTTATCTTAGTAGAAGTGGGGTTTTAGAGACCTAAAACAATTGGGTTTTGAACTCCTAATTTAATTAGGCTTTGAACTCCTAATTTAATTAGGCTTTGAACTCCTAATATGATTAGGTTTTCTTATTATTTAGAAAACCCAATAACAATACAATCTAATAACAATCATCCAAAGCCCAAGCCCATCTTGATTCTCTTGATCTTGATATTACGATTTTGCCACACAATAAGCATCAGGTTCTCCATGTTCATTTCTTTTTTCCTTCCCTCCTTGTGCTACATAAACAAGATAAATTTAAGTAAATAAAAAGTAGTTCAAATGTTTTCTCACAATTATTAAAGTTATTTATTGCCTAAAATAGATAAAATAATTCTATAAAAATAGAGTTATCACAAATAGTGTACTAGCCATGGGAAATACGGTTCTTAATAATTTCAGTTCTCTTTGCTAGATGGTTCAAGGGCTTTCAGTAGATGCTATTTTGGGCAAGGAACTTTTACCAGATGCATCATTTGAAATAGAAAAATTTTTATTGTCTAATTTTTATCTTAGCATTTCTTGCTTGGTTAGCTACTCTTATATGTCTATGACCCATGAATGAATAGGTATCGTCACTGAAAATTTTGCTTTAGGGGCTTTTAGTTTACACTTTTCCGTCTTAGGCTTTTTTTATATAAAATAATGCATCTAAAAAGCAAGGGAATTCGACTCGTCCCCTTCTGTTGGAACTTGAACTCTGCCCTCTCAAAAGGTTTGGGAGATAATAAGCATTCCCATTCCGCTACAAAACAATTATCGCATAATTCAAATTAGCAACGAGCAGTCATCACTTATCACATTTGATTGAGACAATTGGGTGTCTTTGGATGGCATCACATAATAGAGTTTTGACACTTCTATAATGGGAATAATCTAACTCATATATATATAGAGGGAGAGGGAGAGAGTGTTTGGCTATTATATATAGAACATCAAAACATTACTAGCTTAGACAAGTCAAAAATATGGAAGAAGAGTTAATCCTAGTAGCAAAGCTTATTGGTTTGATTTTGCTTCATTAAAGATACGACACAGTCAAAAGATATTGGAAAATTTCTTGTATTCTTCATATCAATGTTGGATATTTCTCTCACCATATTTGCTTCATCAAAAGATATGACAGTATTGCTCTTTAAACAAAAGGATGTATCCATTTTTCATTATCTGCCCTACGCTTAGTAAATTAGAGCCAAGAGCAGGAACATACAACACGTCTTGATTCAAAATTCAACACCTCTTGAGTCACTTCCAAAACCAAAAGCATCACAAAAAATACAACATAAGTAACTGAAAGCTCATTCGTTAGCCACACGATGAAAAGAAAACAGTTTTGGCTAGGACACTTACACAGCATAAGACACAAAATAAGTTATACCCATCGTCCCATTTTCCTGTCAAAGATGCCCCAATAGTTTGAAAGGACCATGTCAACAAGAATGGGGAATTGCAACGAGACGAACAAAGCGACTGGACCGCATGCCAGGCAGAATATAGGAATGACCATCCAGAATTGGCCGCCAAACATTACGAAAAGAGTGTAAAGTCCGATTATCAACCTTCTGCGCAAGGATCCGAGGAAATTTTCTTCTGCATAGGAAGATGTAAGGATCCCTAGGAACGTTAACACTGAAGTTGAGGAGGAAAGGAGTGATAGGGAATCGGATACCATAAAACCCCTGAAAGACTTATTTTTTGAGAACACTGATAAAGCTGTGTCTTGGTTGTTACCACCTGGAATTGTAAAGACTGCAGCAAACATAACGGTAACAATAAGAGCACCCACCACCATGCAGGAAGTTGATGTATCCTTCATCCATTTCTCCCCTCTTTTGGTCATGTCCTTGTGGTTCTCCGTAAACAATTCTCGGGGCCTGAGATGATCTACGTTTCCAGCTTCCCTAACGGTGTGAGGGACAATGCTTTCCACTTCCTATATTAGTTAAACAAATTCTTAGAAAGACAAACAACCAAAAAACATAAAAATACATACCAATCAAAAAAAAAATGTGGCGTCCCTCCGAAAAGATTTATTTGATTCAGATCCCTAAGTTCATCTAAATGCAGCAATTCCAATGATTTCCTACTTAGAACATCAGCATTTTCTAAACATCAAACCCTACCACTAGCTAATAAGGTAACTAACAGTTAAAAATTTTCTTTGTCAAATTGGCATAACTAGTAAGTCACCAGAGACACACCAATAAAGATTTTGAATTGAATTAAACAAATTACACAAAATTAGTAATGTAGATAAACTAATATAAGAAATATCCATTGAAAATGAAATAAATGGAATCGACATAAACTAAATACTATCCAAGGCTCATCAAACTAAATGGTGACTTTACCACTCAAGTCCATGGGGCTCAATGAAGTTTTATAGGCAACAGGCAGAATGAGATTTATTTAAATTTTGTAGAGCATTACACATATAATTGGATTATAGTCAAACTATTTTGGTGATTGGATATCGTTTGGTCTTATGTTTCTTTTGAACCTTAGCACATGGATATAATAAATACAAAGGAGTCAAATCATATTCCCACCTGAGCCGAAATTCCTATTATCTTGTCATAAAAGACTATTAGTATTTTTCTTCTTTAAGAAACTACTCAACCGACCTATTTTCTCACTGCACTTTTAAATTACTATACTTTTCTTCCCCTCAGGACGTTCAGAATTTGGAGCAATTACAGATAGTAGTTCATACTGAAAAATATTGAGTTTCAGTGATGACCTTGAACCATTGGAGTTCGTTTTGCATCTGCAAAGCTGCACCTGGGATAAGATTGACCTGAGTGGATGGTGGTAACATTGCTGCCATATGTAGTATATTATTGCCAAAGCGGTCAGTTATTTGAGTCAATGCTTTCTTATCAGGAAGCCCGTATATAAGGCTAAAGATTTTAGCTTGACGATATAGCACTGCACAACTGAAAATTGTTCTTCCAGCTTCATCAGCCATCCAAAGGATCTCTGTAGCATTTTTCACCGTCTCATAAACAACCTCAAAAATCCCTTCCTTGATGGCACGGAAGACGGCCGAAGGTACGCCAGCGGCACACCACTCTTCTACATTTGCTTTTGATAACTCTTTGCACATGAGATTCAGAAGTTTTTCGGACCGGGTCTGGGCCAACTTCATTCCATATAAATGCTGGACTCCTTCGTAGGTAGCAAAAATAATACCGATTAAACTAGATGAGACTGCGGATAAAATAGAACAAAAAGAAGAATGAAAAGGTTGTAGTATACCGAGAAGGTTAAGGAGATTGGACAATAGTTGGTGCAAAAGTCGTAACACTCCAGATGAATCGACATCTATCCACATTAAGAAATAATTGTTAAAATAAACATAACAAAGCACCAATAGTTCAACTGTAGTAAATCTATCACGGTTTGTGCGTACTCCCAAAATAAATGTCATTGTTCATCAACTATAGGAATGCCTTAGAATCAGCTAAATCTACAAGCCGGAAATAATTTACCATAAAATGCTCCTTATCACTTACTAGTAACTTTCCTGAGGATCTAATGAGCATGTTTTTTATTTTTACCGTGTTTGTTTCTGAACCAGAAATCCAGTGACTTCAGGTTAGTTTTCTACAGACGGCCAGTCAATGGATTTAGGGTACACTTTTGGGGCAGAGTTCTTGTTGAGACCACCCAATCGCAACTATGAAGACTCTTCAAATTATTGTTGTGGTTAAGACCATTTTTTCCCCTTTTCCCAAACGAGGGATTAACAGCTATTTTTAGTGGTTACACATACACACAAATATCAAATATTAAGAATATCAATGATTTTATATAGTTACGATAAACAGATCCTACATCCATAGGAAACAGAAATTTACTATTATTTGGAGAATTTTATATACACAGAAAATGTCAAAAAATTTAGCACTTTGATCACTGTTACTACCTATCAAATGACGTAAAATGCATGGTATTTTTCAAACCTCATACAACAAGCTTTATTTGGAAAAATAATCAATTTACCCTTAACCCTAATTTGACTCTATAACTAACATGGATCTCATTTCCTAATCTTCTTGTGATCACCTAGACTAAGGAAGAGTTGATGGTATTTCCGAAGGTTGTAGACGGGTGGAAAGAGCATGGAAAATCACCTCTTCTGAGAAGATCCACCCAATCCGAACGGATTTTTTTCTTTGTTCTTTCTCTCTCTCTCTCTCTCTCTCTCTCTCTCTCTCTCTCTCTCTCTCTCTCTCTCTCTCTCTCTCTCTCTCTCTTTTTCTTTTTTCCTTTTGTTTTCATTCACCAACTTATTGAGCTGTAGAACAAAGGAAAAGAGGATGAAAACATCACCTCCTCCAAAAACGAAGGACGGAGCAAGATTTTCAATGTTTGTCGGAATAATCAGGGCAATAATAGCAGAATATGAGAAAATTATTATCAACAGTCAATGATCAACCTTTGGGTCCCTAATGGCAATTTTCTTCGGCCATAAACATTATAACCCTTTCTCTTTTGAGTGGAAAATTTTCATGTGTTGATTATAATATTGTGGTTGTTTTGTAGCAACATTGACTATTTTCACCAGTACAATATGAAATGAAAAAATTTCACATCATAGTTGTTTCACCTATGTTCAAGGGAGGATCAGTCGCAGATCTAACCCTTTTCCGTAGGATATGAGAAATGTTTTATGAACATTTACCAATTTGACCATTTTTGAACAACCTAGAAAACGTACAATCACGAGTAAATACTCACAAACATGGGTGAGATATTATTTTGTTATTCCTTCTATCTAAACCATATGTTGTATCATCTCCTTGTTCATCCAGTATTTCGACCCGTATTGCTGTAGGCTCCATCCTCCTTTCATCTCTTCAAATCTAATTAAGTCATTCTTTACCCATATATCAATGAATAATCCAGTTGTATTGCAAGGCATGTTAAGTAGTTGCCACACATATTTTCCTCCAAAGAAATCACAGTGATACATTATATTTTCCAGTTTTTTCATGTAGCAACAGAACTATTAATTAAATTATTATCTTTTAGACAAGTTCAAGATTATGATCCTCATTCTTACATGCCAAACAATAAGGAGAGAAGTTTTGGGCAAAGTACCTGATCCAGTGGTTTGTCTTTGATCTCCTCTAATGTTCACACGAATTTCATCTAGGCCATTAGGTAATTGAATATGTATACCTGTCAGCAAAGACATTCAATTAAGAATTTGGTAGCATCACCAACAAATCTCACCGTGTAATTCTATTTGATGCATACGGAAACAAAGAACTATATAAATAAACCTTTAGCAACCACTTCTAATTAGAAATGCGCCATGAGATATACTTACTACCCTGAAATTGGCTTCATCCTAGCCTATATCGTGGCATCCTAAATAGAAAACAAATAGAGGCAGACATGCAGCATTCATTTCTCAGATTCAGTACACGTAAACTAGCTTTGAAGACTGAGCAGCAATACTTAAACGATTAATGCGGCTAAATTCCTACGTGATGAGATCAAGAAATTAAATGCCAATTTTATTTATGTACACATGGCGTTATGTGGTATGCATGTAAATCCAGAACGATTGAATGAAATGCAAAAAGAAAGCTGATACAAACCGGAGTAGATCCACCGTTTCCAGAACACAAACCGATTTGCCTTCCAGAATGCGGGTACCGGTTGTGAAAGTCTAAAGCAAAAGTCAGCCCAGGATGACGTTGGATTAGGTCCAAAGCAACATCTGTTGTGTTTTACCAACATACAAAAAAAGCAGTGAATGCAAGAAACTTATCAAGTTATCAGATCATCATAAATGACGGCCTACTTTTTGCTTAAGTGACCGTTCTCACTTAAGCACCGTTCTTGCCCTTTCCTGACACCAGATCTTCACGCGGAGTACAAGAATACAGATAGCGACCCAACTCTCTATGTCCACATTCAATAGCGGTAACAACTGGGAGACTTCCATTCCTGCTTCTTACGATGACCAAATCCGTGCGCCTATTAAGCATGCGTTCTACCATTTTATAGTTGCCGTGTAAAGCAGCCGTAGCTAGAGCTGTGAAGCCATCCGAATCAGCTCTTATTACTAGGGCCTCTTCTGGCATTCGCTCCACCAACTTCTCTACAATATGCTCACGTCCTGCCATCACAGCAACGTGAAGAGCTGTCTTGCCCCAAGGGGTTATCTTTGCTGACAATGCTCTGGGAAGGAGCTCAAAGAACTTCTCTGCGGTATCCCACTCTCCTCTTTGCAGAGCCTTGATTAAGTCAGTATAACACTCTGTGACAAAGTTTCCTTTGATTTAATAGAACGAAAAGAAATGAAAGTATCATGACACCAAATTTGAACCAACCAGATTTTAAATTAACAATCGGCATCACCTCCAAAAGAAAAAGGGAAAAAAAAAAAGGAAAAAAAAACTTTATGTGGTTGATTATATTTTTTCTTAGAGAAGTGTTATTCTTTTATATTCCTTGTTTCTTGTGAACTCAAACTTTAGTACGGATAGACTAAATTGCTGAAACTTCTATGCTCTTAAGTTGAATAATTCGACCTCCATGTGGTTTCTACATCTATACAACATAGTTTTTTGGTTGAATTCATTTGGTTCTTGTCTACTGCTCTGTCAATTCATGATCAAATCATATTAGGATTTCTTCTATCTGTAGCTTGGGCGATTAATTTCTAGACAAATGGTAGTTTGACTGAACAAAGTGTCATAAGGACTGTAATTTAAGAGGGGTTGTCCAGTGTAGATCAAAGGAAGGATGCCCCAAACACTTAATAAATTTTTGCCATCCAATTATTGCAACTAGAAGCCAACGATGGAGGTCATTCTTTGTTGAGAAAGAATGGATGAAAAATGACAAGAAAGAAAAAGAAAATTTGGTATACCACTTGGCTGTTGAACCTAATCATTGTTTTTGCAATTTATTGCGTGCTAGCAGGTTTTTCTTAATTAACAAGTGCAATCATATGCACTGTTGAGAGACAAAGGGAGAAGGTCCTGCGTAACATTACCTGGCGCATCATACTTTTCTGCCAAAGCCCACCAAGCCATGTTCGCCATCCTCATTTCCTTAATCTCATTAAGCACTATTTCTCCACAAGGATCTTTTATCAGCCGTAAGGCAATGGAATTTTTGTTGCTCCAATCTCTAAATGCTGCTTCATCATCCTCTCTTTCAGGAGGTTTCGCAGTTGATTCAACAATACTCCAAAGTCCTCGGGCCACCAAATCGGACTTCACCATTTCACTCCAATTCTTGTAATTATATTCATTAAGAAATTCGGGAAAAGTTGAGTTCGCATTTGTTTCCATGCTTAATCTGTCAGTATATTCAATTGGTGTTAGAACAATAATGAAAAACAATAAGATGGAGGCTTGTATGCCATTTAACGCAATCTTTTATGGATTTACTAACTATTTAAACAGTACTCAACAGATTATATATTTGGGGCTGGTTATTTTTGTAACGAACAGAATATTGTGAGATCAAGTGAGGAACATTTTCTTTTTCTTTTCATGGACACATTCTATTTTTTTTCATTACTTAGATATCAAAAAAAAAAAAAAAAAAAAGGCCCATGGTTGGGCTGATGCCCAAGTCATGGGTGGTTGGACCTTGCAGGCCGAAGTACTTGGGAGGGACGTAGTTCGTACCTCCTCGCGAAGCCCCAGACGGCCATAGTACAGGCTTGAACATTAAGGCTACCATAATATATATATAGGAATCAGGTTTACAATAACATTTGCTAGTGTCATTGTTGTTGCTGAGGATGGTTGAACTGGATGATGGTTTATCTACTTCGTAAAAAGGTCCGTGAAACCACATTCCACTTAAAAAGTACAAACGGAAACAATAATTAGATTTAACCCGTAAAAAAATAGTGGTTACTGATGATTACGGCAAATTATCCTAAGCATATCGTTCATACAACAAAGTTTAGAAGGCCTACAAACTTAATTATTTACAAGCTCCATTTCCATCCCAAGGCTATTCATCTGCTCTGTTTTACCGTTGAAAACCTGGGGAAATATGTTCTAAGTTGAAGTGAAGATTGAACTTTCCACTTTTACGCAACCTATGAAAATTAATAGAAAAATTAGGAAGTATTTGCGTTAAATTGCAAATAATTTCATATTAGTGTTTTAATTTTCCATATGACAAGCTTTAAATAGTCCTCTAGACTAAATCTTTAGTTCTTTTTGCGGTCATATGAGACCATATTCGGTTTTTAGTTTTTGGGTTATAACTTTTTCAAAATGTCATTTCTTTTAGCTGTTATTCCCAGAAGTCAAAATTTATTATTGAATTTAGGAGAAGTATTTTCAATTAATATTTTATTTAAAAGTTATGCTTTAAATAAATCACATCATTAATTTACCACCTCCATCGTTTTTATCAACATGCATTCCTATGGCCATCATTCTCTACTTTACTCTCAAATGAAAGAAAAAAAAAAAAAAAAAAACAGTTCTGTCTGCAAAGACTTTTGACTTCCTACTTTGACAATTACGTTATCACTGCTTACATCAATATCATAGAACATTCATTACAACATCTTTTTCTCTTTTTATATCTAAGACCTTAGTATTCACGTTTCACATTTACGCCTGTCTAACTCCTCACTACTCATAGCCTATGTCTAAATTTCTATTATTCCGAACTTTTCTTGGTTTGCCCTATTCACACATGTTTTTGTAATTCCTTCCATTACAACGGAGCTCTTATTAGCTTACCATGTAATAACTAAAATGGATGATAGCTTTGTTTCTCTGAAAAGGAAACGAGTGTGAAAGAATAAAGGACAATGGATTAAATCATGAAACAAGAGTAGTACCTCAGACAGAAAGTTCATAACAGATATGATAGTCAAGAGAAGAAAGAAATGCAAACATAAGGAAATTAACATCGTTCATGACTCTTATTTTGGCAGAAAAATTCAACATCCTCTGGAATCTGATGTTCAAGTAAATTAACCCGTAGCAGAACAAAGAAAGGAATGAGATATAGAAAATCATAGCTCCCCAATACTACTCTAGGTTCGATAATTTAACTTTGGGATCAAATTGAATAGAAGAAAACTGAACGCACAGACGTTTTACCTGAACTAGAGCGATGAGTTTACAAGCAAATTTTTTTAACTTCTGTGTACGAGGAAGGCCTTCCGATCGACTTTGAGAAGCGAAAATTAGAGAGCTACGGCATGAATGTGGATTAGAAAGGGCCCAGATTTGCCTGGGTGCGATGACTTCGTGAAACAAGAATGCTGAGAAGTCTTACATAAAGATTTGTATTTGATCTGTGATAGTAGATGCATAGACAAGACCTTACGGAAAGAACAAACGGCCAGCGGCTGCGAGAGGTAGGTTGTAGCGGAAGAAAAGAATTTGACGAAACGGATTTCCGAAGCAAAGAACTTCAACTCGTCTTTTCATGCAAAGCCTTCCGATCTACGTCTGATGAAACGAAGAGGGATAAGGTACAGCATTAACGCTGAAAGAGAGGCCAAGATTCGTTTCCGATTTGACAGCAGGCGAAGGGGATCTAAGAAAAGAAACCTGGAATTGTTCGATCCTTCAGTAAAGATTTCTTACCTTCAGATCATAGGCTGAATGTGTATTTCATGATGGAAAATATGTCTGTTCACAGTACACTGCATTAAATGCAGTTCACTGACTCTTGAACGACAATTTACCTACTTTCATGTGATTATTGAATGTGACAATAACAGTCCTCCACTTTAAATTTCCCTAGGATCTACTTCTTGTAGAATAATACATAGAAATCTATTACAATTCACAAGTCTCTCAATTTAAGTTGTTAATTCAAAATGAATGGTCTAAATTGGACTATATAAACAATAAAAACAAAAACATATATATCAAAATGAAAATGAACATTAGTCAACTATGTCTTTAAATTGGCCAACCATTCGCTTTAGAGGATGATGAGTGATTGGTCGAACTAATTATAAGAGTGTAAGTAATTTTTAATAGAGTAAGCAGACTAAATCATCAAACAGGTCCCTTGAATAGTTATTCATCCCAACCATTCCGATCAGTTTGCAATGTTCAAGCCTCATAAAATCTAGATTTTTAATGGGTCATTATTATCAGTGGGAAATGAAGTTGTATTAATTTTGTGTCTATAATGTCACCATCGTCACTCGTTAGGGAAATAAAAAGCGATGCAACGTTCTACGATGACGGGCGGCAGCATCAATTGCAAAATGAGGTTAACACGAGGCTCGAACAAAAAAGGCCTTATGTTTAGTAGATCAAGGGCTCAGAGAAAACTTGATACAAAACATTAAGCCATACGTTGGCTTATATAGTCTAGACCCTATTGTTTAAATATTGTTCAGATAATACAAATTCAAAGGCCGGTGTAGTCAGCTACATATTTTCCATGTGAACGGCCAACCTTAGTTAACTTCTTCTTGAAGACTTCATTGTAGTCGGTGTGCCTTTTCTCCTTGTTTCTGTGATGGTTCAGTGGTGGTGCCTTGACTCTAGGAATAGCGTGTGATGAAGTCTCCCCAGGATGATAGCTTGTGAAGGCCGAGTGCTTGCTAGTGTGAAAACCATGCTGTCCTTCCAGGTTATAGATGTTGAAGTATCCATGTTGTGCCCGAGGTGCATGGGCTGCATGTGTTATGGATCTATCTTTGAGCTCCTTGGTATCTTCAGGTCCTTGAGTAGAGACGGGTTGAGGCAGTGAGTCCAGTAGGGCCTTAAGTGCTCGGTGGCCTCTTTCTTCTAGTTCGAGTTTGGTTTTATCTTCGTGATCCATTGCCATGCCAACTACTCCAACACTCCCCCGCAAAATGGGTGGAGTTACACCAATTTTGTTTCGCAGATCTTCAAACCTTTCTCGTGCAAGAGGTTTGGTTAGAATGTCCGCCAATTGATCTCTAGAAGGCACGAAGATTGTTACAATCGTGCCTTGGGCCACCTTCTCTCGGATGAAATGGATAACTATTTCAATGTGCTTGGATCGGTTGTGTAGTACTAGATTGGCTGACATCTGCAAAGTTGGGAGGCTATCACAAAACATATGAACATGTGAGAATTGACTTACCCCAAGTGTCCGAAGCAAGTTAATTAACCATGTTGCTTCTGCTATTCCTTCAGAGAGTGCTCGGTACTCAGCTTCGGCTGATGACCGTGAGACAAAGTTTTGTTTTCTTAAAGTCCATGAAATGAGATTTTCCCCTATGAACATGAGAAAACTTGTGGTGGATTTTCTTGATTTGTCACATCCTCCGTAGTCAGCATCTGTAAAGCCGTAGATGGTGGTTGGGCTTTGTTTGTGAAACTGTAAACTGTAGTTGGCTGTACCCTGTAAGTACCGGAGGATTCTTTTGAACTAGAACAAGTCTTTGATACGAGGTGCACTCATGTGCTAACAGAGTTTGTGCACCGCTTGGCTGATGTCTGGCCGTGTTTGTGAGAGGTAGTGTAGAGAACCTAGGATGCTCCGAAACCCAGCTGGCTGAAGTAGGAAATTTTCACCATTCTGAACTCACTCTCCCTTTACTGACATATGAGTGGATATTGGCCGGTTGTAGATCATTTCTGCTCTTCTTAAATTATCAAGTGTGTATTGATGTTATGACATGAAAATTCCAGCCTCGTTATGTTCAAATTGCAGTCCAAGAATGTGGTGAATTTTTCCAAGATCCTTTACCGGAAAGCCTCCACTTAACTCAAGAATAAAATCATTAACTATTTTCATTGAGTTTCCGGTTATTATAATATCGTCCACATAGAGAAGGACCCACAGTTCATGCTCAAATTTTCGGTAGAGAAATAATGAAGGATCAAACATGCAACATTGGAAGCAACGTTCAAGTAAGAAGGTTGAAAAACGTTCAAACCATGCACGTGGTGACTGTTTCAGTCCATATAAGGATCTATTTAGTCGGCAAACGTGATTTGGATATCTAGGATGAATAAATCCTTTCGGTTGTTGCATGTAAACAGGTTCAGTTAGAAATCCATGTAGGAAAGCATTTGCAATGTCTAACTGTTTGATGCACCATCCTCGAATCACAGCCAGTGAGATTACTAACCTAATGGTTGTGGGACAGACAACGGGGCTGTATGTTTCAAGATAGTCAACTCCAGGTTCTTGATGATATCCCTTGGCCACCAACCTTGCCTTCAGTCAGTCCACAGTTCCTTGAGGAGTGAGCTTTGTTTTGAATATCCATTTGCTGCCTATCACGTTCATAGTGGGCAACTTGGGCACAAGGATCCATGTTTCTGTCTTTTGCAGGGCCTCCATCTCATTCTCCATAGCATTCCTCCAACCCGAGTGAGAGAGAGCCTGAGATATGTTATTGGGGGTTGCTGGAATATGCATGTTTGCATGAAGTGCGTAACGTGGATTGGGACATCTGATTCCAAGTTGGCTTCGGGTAGTCATTGGATAGGTTCTAGGTGGAGTTATGTGTGATAAGGTATCACTGCTTTGGGTAAAGACTAGAGTGGAAAGTGGTGAGGACGAAGTTGAACCAGGTAATGAAGAGGAAGGTTAGGAAATCTCTGTGGGCTGTTTCTCTAAAAGCTCGGGTGAGGTTTCTAAAAGAGGACTGGTTCTATTTAAAGTACACTCTCGGTCATGTTCAATAAATGTTTGGTTCAAATTTTCTTCACACGGTACTGGGTGGTCATGAATGTTTTCCGGATTTTCTGGTTTTCTATCGTACCTGAGGTAAGGTGTTGGCATTTCCACATTTTGAGAAGTATGCGTGAGATGAGGCCTTCGCATGGACTGTCTATGTTGTATGTCCGTAAGTTCTTGTTGTTGTCCTGTGGTATAATTTTCTGATGTGGCGATTTGATCCAAATCTCCTCCAACTGATTTGGCCTTGCTTGAACTAAGATCTTTTGTCGGATTCAAATAAACGCCTTCTGTACTTGATGACTTGAATGGGTACATGCGTTCGTTGAACATCACTTGCCTAGATATGAATAGTTTTCTAGTGGGTATGTGCAAGCATCAGTACCCTTTGTGCCGTGTGCTGTATCCTACAAAAACACATGGTAGCGACTTTGATTCCAATTTATCAGTAAGAGTTGAACATAAGCAAGGAAAACATTGGCTGCCAAAGACTCTCAATGTACCATATTCAGGGATCCGATGAAATAATATTTCAAAAGGTGATTTATTTTCTAATATTGAGGTTGGAATACAGTTTATAATATAAACCGCTGTAAGAAAAGCTTCAACCTAATACTTCCGTGGCATTTCGGCTTCCTTCATCATTAAACGTCCAAGTTCAACTATATGTCTATGCTTCCGTTCTGCAATTCCGTTCTGCTGTGGAGTATAGGGGCAAGACATTTGATGAATAATACCATGATATCTCATAAAATCAGCTAATTCTTTGCCGATATACTCACCTTCGTTGTCTGATTGAAGTACCTTGATTCTTGCATCAAATTGTCATTCTATCATGGACTTAAAGTCAATGAAAGTTTGACAAAAATCTGATTTTCTTTTTAGAGGATATAACCATGTGAATCTGGAGTATTCATTAACAAATATCACATAATATATAAAATTCTGGCAGGACCTTTCCGGAGAGGGTCCCTACAAATCACTATGTATACGTTCAAAAGGTACATAGGATTTATTATTTGACAATCCAAAAAGTAACTGATGACTCTTAGTCTCTAAACATGTAGTACAAACTTTAGGTATGTCTCCTTTCAAATTTATTAATTTTTGAGTCTGTAAGTCCTTCAAAATGTGAAGATTAGGACATTCTAATCTATGCCATGTGTCACCATCTGCAGTTTGTTGATGAAGAGTGAGGTAAGCTTGTATCCGTTCGTTAGGCAACACATATAGGTTTCCTCGTCTAAACCCCTTTAGAAGTTTCTCCTGGGTGATCAGATCCTTGACAATAAATGAATTTTTGTCAAATGAAACTAAGCAAGGATTATCATCAGTTAATTTTGATATCGAAAATAAATTTTGTTTAATTGCCGGTGCTACTAAGACGGAGTTTAATTTTATTCGTCCTTGATTGAGAGTGGTACGACCAACGTGTGTGATGGGAATGTGTTCTCCATTTCCAACGAATATAGTATTTGATCCCGAATATGTTCTAAAGGAAGATAGAATACCTGGTGATTCTATTATGTGTGAAGAGGCTCCTAAATCTGCTACCCATTCTTCTCCTTTAGGCTCGTTAATGTGTAGTGTCGACCAAGCCTTTGGTATATTGTCAGCTTGATAGGTGTGATCGAATCTTCGCCAGCACTCTAAACCTGAGTGTCCTTTCTTTCCACATATCTGACAGGTAGCTGGATGTTAAGCAAAGTTATGGGGAGAATCACCTGAGGTGGTATTGGAATTTCCAAAGTTGGTTCTTTCTGAGTTGAACGAGTTCCGATTGTTGAAGGGAGAGAAACCTCGTCCGCGATGTGAAACGTGGTTGATTTCCACGTCCTCTAAAGTTTCCTCTTCCTCCTCGGTTGTTACGTTGAGCTAAGAAGGCTGTTGTTTCATTTGGAATTGAAGTAACATGCTTGGGATACATGATTATGAATGAGATTCATATGCTTGCAATTGTGAAACAACTATGCTAAATTCATGTATAGGTGGTCGGAACATGGCAGTTTTGAAAGTTTCATAACTTTCATCAAGACTTTCAAGCAATCTAAAAGTCTTGGCTGAGTCCGATACTGGCTTTCCAATAGAACTTAATTAATTCAATAATCCCTTGAATTCAGTAAGGAAAGTTGACAGGGCTTTACCTTGCTTTCTGATATTGTTGAGTTGAGAAAGTAGGTCAAACTCACGAGTTTTTCTTTTTTGTGCGAAGTGATTTGCTAATTCATTCCAAACTTGAGCTGATGTCTCCAATTCGAAGATGTGTCCTAATGCTTCCTCTGACAAGGTGCTGATAATCCAAGATTTGAGTAACGCATCACTTTGAGACCACGAGTCGTAATCAAGATTAGGAGTTTCACCTTCCGTGGTTGGGCTAGGTTTTGGAATATCACCTGTTATGAAGCCAGCTAATTTTTGTGTTTGGAGAAAGGATTTGATTTGGGTCACCCAGGAAAGATAGTTTCCTTCTATGAGTTTAATTGTAACAAAGTTACTCACATTGATTGAGTTAGGAAAGGGGTATGTGTTGGTGTTGGTTCTTCGAGCCATGATGGCTCTGATACCAAATTGCAAAATGAGGTTAACATGAGGCTCGAACAAAAAAGGCCTTATGTTTAGTAGATCAAGGGCTTAGAGAAAACTTGATACAAAACACTAAGCCATACGTTGGCTTATATAGCCTAGACCCTATAGTTTAAATATTGTTCAGATAATACAAATTCAAAGGCCGGTGTAGTCGGCTACATATTTTCCATGTGAACGGCCAACCTTAGTTAACTTCTTCTTGAAGACTTCATTGTAGTCGGTGTGCCTTTTCTCCTTGTTTCTGGGATGGTTCAGTGGTGGTGCCTTGACTCTAGGAATAGCGTGTGATGAAGTCTCCCCAGGATGATAGCTTGTGAAGGCCGAGTGCTTGCTTGTGTGAAAACCGTGCTGTCCTTCCAGGTCATAGATGTTGAAGTATCCATGTTGTGCCCAAGGTGCATGGGCTACATGTGTTATGGATCTATCTTTGAGTTCCTTGGTATCTTCAGGTCCTTGAGTATAGACGGGCTGAGGCAGTGAGTCCAGCAGGGCCTTAAGTGCTCGGTGGCCTCTTTCTTCCAGTTCGAGTTTGGTTCTATCTTCGTGATCCATGGCCATGCCAACTGCTCCAACAGCATCATCACGTTTTTGGGAGTACACATTTTTGGGCGTAATTATCAACGCCCAAGGTGGAGGGTGACATGAATCGATAACGATAAGGATTTGGAGAAGCATGATAATGGCTTCTTCAACCAAAAGTCTACATCTACCTTTTGCATATAGGATACCGATGCTAAGACCAAACAAAATGTCACTCTGAGATTAAAAAAAAATCGGCAATCCCATCTGTTGATTTGGTCGATGTCTAACATTGGATTTGCCTTCTTGGACGACCTTTAAGCCTTTACGTATTTCTTTTTTTTTTTTCAATTTTTAACATTTATCTTCCACATCCTGGATCTCTTTCGGTCCGTTGGTTTATCCTCGACTGTAAACATTTATAACAAAATAGTAATTGTGTCTTGTGATTTTGATTTTTTTAAAATCTTCTTTCAATACCATTATTAGTTGTAGAATGAAAACAAAATTAGAATAAAAAATTTCGTAAATATCATTAGGTCTCAATCTGAAATATTTTACAAATTTAAGGATAGCTTGAAAGCTTAGTTGGAGTAGTAAATTTCTCTCGCTTGCCTTTTATCATTGACTAAATAAAGGCATATAGTTCAGTACAAATTTTTCTATCTAAATGAAATGAAAGAGATTTATATATTTTAGTTTTACTGTATGTTGACAATTATAATTGTCTCTTTTTTTCTACATTTGATAATTTTTTTTGTAATTTTCCATTTATTAGGTTGTGTAGATTGAGGCTCTAGTCAAGAGAACAATGAAAAATTGCGAATAATCTCTATTGTTAGTTTTGTGTTTATTTTGGAAATAATCCAACTCCCAAGTGGAAAATCTTGCGTTTATGTGCAAGGCCGACAGATTAAAGAAGTCCTATTTACATAAATATAAAAATTACAAGGCCTTTTCTTACCTAACACGCCAAATTATGCCTCAACTTATACAAACTTCCCAATTTGTGATGGCCTATTTGCGCATCTTCACCATGATCTTTTGCCCGACCAACACCAAATCAACGTTGTAATACTTCTTTGTAACAATCTAAGCTTCTCAAAATAGAACACAATCGGATTCAAGGAAAATTTGGCTGCAGAATGTTACTATTAAAAGATCTGTCTTTAATACAATCAAACAACACAATAATAGTTAACAAGATTGCTCTAATTACTCTACAATATTACTTCACTGCAGCTCCTAACGCCTCCTTAAGGGACAATGGCACACATAAGCCCTAACTATCAAAGGGACAAAGTTGATTCTTTAATTCCCTTCCTATCTATTTTGCTCCTTACCTTTTGTTCTCTTCCCACCAAAACAGACCATTTAACTAGCTCCTAACGCATCGCTTAGTAACTATCCCAATATCCACCGTTTTTGCTCTCATATCATGATATCACGGCTATGAAACACATCTGTTTTGACCAAAAAAACAAAAAATGAAATGCTAGAATGCGGAAATTTGCCATGCAGCATACAAGAGGCGGAGAAAACTCTGCAATAACATCTTGCTATGATAAATTTTCCAGGACGCGGAATAACAATCTCAACACATGTCCAGTTAGAATGATATGGACCTTCGAGTGATTTCTGATTGCAAAGCTGGATTCTTTTCAAATCTTCAACCGACTAGCATATAAATATTTTGAAGTCTTACAACAACTTTGTAGAAGACAAAGATTTAATTGTAGCAAAAACAGTAAGACAAAACGAGCCTCACATATACAAGGCTCAAACAAAAAACTTTAAAGGAAAAAAAGAGACAAGTTAATAATAAGTTACTCTAATATCATGTTAAAAGAATAAAATACATGGGAAAGCTACAAAAATAATTTACATTAAAAACAAATTATATAGCAGAAGCAGGAATTAGAAAACTGTCGTGGACGGAACGGTCCTACTACAAGCTACACAGAAGAAAAACATAAAAAGAGCTAAAAATTACAAGGCTCTTTCTTGTCTAACACGCCAGGCAATATCTCCATTTTTAAGTTTACTAAGCTTGGAGGGAGAAAATAAAGTCTAAGAAAACTGTCATGAACGAAACGGTCCTACTACAAACTTACACAAAAGAAAACATATTAAAAGCTAAAGATTACAAGGCTCTTTCTCGTCTAACACGCCAGGTAATATCTCTATTTATACATGTACTCAACTTGGAGAGAGGAAATCAAGTATAGTAAATAACTTTATGCGTGATTGATTTCTCCCATATAAAATAAATGGGACTGTTGCGAGAACCTTTTTCGAGAACGCATCCCCGTCGGTCCTTGTCTTACTCAAAACACCAGCTTGTATAGGGGGCGGGGGCCCTGGCTCAGTGGCGTTCTCTGAGCCTAACCCTGACCGGCCGTCCCACCGGTCAGGGGTTCGAATCCCGTCCCTCCCCTCCCCCGGGTGTGTGCGTTTATAATAAAAAATTTTAAAAAAAAAAAAAAAAAAAAAAAAAAAAACACCAGCTTGTAGTTGTTATTATGGCAGTGCGGGACCCTCCATCACATGTTCGCAGCGCTAAAGTCAACTTGCCTCCTCGATTGGAGACGTTCATCTTCACAAACGATACCTCATCCATACAGACATTGAGCAGATTTAGCATCAGCGAAATACAGATACCAAGTGCAAAAATAAGAGTGTTCAGAAGTTCGTAATGCTCCAAGATCCCTCCTTTCCTCTATTTCCAGGGCTTTTCCTCCTGTTTATCCTCTTTATTTGTTGGAGGAGGTCTAAAGCCAAAGGTCAAGTCCGAAGGTTGCCTCCAGGACCATGGAAACTGCCTCTCATCGGGAACTTGCATCAGATGGCTTTTTCATCACTACTACATCATACTTTGACAGACTTGGCTAAGAAGTATGGGCCAATCATGCAATTGCAACTGGGTGAGGTACCGGCTATAGTTGTTTCGTCACCAGAACTTGCGAAAGAGGTGATGAAGACACACGACCCGGTATTTGCTAACAGGCCTACCGTTCCGGCTGTTGAAATTTTGACCTATGATCTTTCGGGTGTTCTCTTTGCTCCCTATGGCGATTATTGGAGACAAATGAGAAAGATTTGTGTTCTGGAGCTTCTGGGTGCAAAGCGAGTGCGGTCGTTTAAATCAGTAAGGGAAGAAGAGGTGTCTAATATTGTTGAATCAATTTTCTTGTCCGGGGGCCTTCCCTTCAGTCTCACTGAGAAAGTCTTTTCCTTGACGAATAGAATAGCTTCCAGGGCGGCGTATGGGAAGAAGTGCAAGTATGAAAAGGAAATCATATCGTCTGTCAAGGAAGGTTTTAGTCTTAGTGGCGGCTTTGCCCTGTCTGATCTGTTCCCTTCGCTATAGTTCCTTGGTTTCGTTACTGGGATGAAGCCTGCGGCGAAGAGAGTACACAAAAGAATAGACAAGATTGTCGATAGTATAATCGAGGATTAGATGCAAAGAAATGCTGCCACTTCAGCCTCCAACGACGATTCCTGTGATCACGATGATGTAGTTGACGTGCTTCTGAAACTCGCAGAGACGGGACGGCCTGACTCTACTATAACAAAAAACCACATCAAAGCGGTCACTATGGTATGATACTTGCTTATTCAAGTTCCTATTTTATCTGGTGTCGACTATGATTTTGGGGTGTTAAAAGGAAGGCTTGATTTATTTGGTATCATAGGATCATGGTATTAAGTGCCTAATTTGGTAGCAAACTTAAGGTAGAAACTCAACAGAAATGATTGAAGTAGAAAAAAGTGTTAAAACCGGGGTAAAAACTCAATACATGTTCAAAAGTGGATTATCCCATGCCATTAATAAGGTCACAAAATAAGTCATTCACGTTGTATGACTACATAATTCCCAACATATTCCCTTCGGAAGGCCATGTTGAAATTGGAGCCCACACTTATAACACATGTTCAGAAGTGGATTACCCTAAGCTATTAATAAGGACAGAAAATAGGTCATTGCGTGGGGTTACTTCATTCCCAACAAGAAGAAATATGGATTCAGGGGCTGTTAGAATGTTCCAAATGGAGCGTCAAAATCTCTCCTCGCAAGGTTGTGGAAGAGAGAAGAGTTGAGGAATTATGAAATATATTTCAAGAGGATAGGAGATAAGAAGGAAGTAAGGGCTATCAGATTTTTTGTTCTACTAGTAGAGTTCTTAAAAATTTAAATCTGGGTTAATCTGGGTTATAATCTCTGCTTCAAAACAGTTCCAACACTCTGGTCCTTTTCTCCAGTGATTAGTTACCAACAAGTTCATTGGATCTCAGGAACTTCAACTTTAACAATAAGAGCCTAACAAGATTCATTGTGTATGAGCAGAAAAAGTAATTAGATACAAATAAGGCACCCTCAGTTATGGAATCAAACATTGCAAAAAGGGCAAGGTGAAATTACATGACTTTTGCGATAGAAATTTGATGGGAATAGCTTTGCTGATGGTATAAAAGAGTAACTCTGGCTATGCCTTATCTCTTAGTCCTTTTGTGCTTCTTTGTCCTTAAAGAAACAAGAATCAATTCCTCGTTTTTGAAGTTGAAATTGTTTCAACTGCAATATCTATTTATCAAGCCATGTAGTGGAACGAAAACTAGAAGATATTGGTAAGAGGAGAGATGAATTATTTATACAAAGTGTGATGAAGAACCAGCAATAGTGTTGTAAAAAACTGTGTCACAGCTACAACAGGCATATTGCAGCACTTAGGCACCATTTCCCCAGAGAAGCTTGAAAACTGAGCAGATTGGGAGTCCCAGGATGTGAATCATATGCTAAAGGGCCTTTACAAAGTATTTATGTTCCAATTTTGTTCTATCTATGCTAGTTAATTGAAGGAATTGTCGATGTGTATGGCCCAAAATGATCAAAAGTGAGTATCAGTGGTGCATATCTTGCAGGCGAGATTAAAAAGAATCAGATTATAGCTTCCTTCATCTCCCCTGTTTTTTTCTTTCTTTTTCAAAGTTACAGTAAAATTCTTTCATCTGTTTCAATATCCTTTCATTTGTTGGGTTTTCTTGTATGTTATACTTTTTGGAATATACACTGACAACCATTTTGCATAACGTCAAATATGCCTGCCGTTATGCCAAAATAATTTTTCAGGACCTTCTCGCTGGAGCAACTGAGACTTCAGCGGCTACAATAGAATGGGCAATGTCTGAATTGTTGAAAAACCCAAGAGCAATGGAGAAAGCACAGGCCGAAGTGCGACAAGTTCTTGAGGGGAGGAGCAACATTGATGACTCAGTCCTAGAGAAACTAGATTTCTTGAAATTAGTTGTCAAAGAAACTCTAAGATTGCACCCTCCTGGCGCGATCATCCCAAGAGAATCAAGGGAAAAGTGTGAAATTGGTGGGTATGAGATACCGAGCAACATGAAAGTACTAATCAATGTATGGGCCATAGGCAGAGATCCAGAATATTGGATTGACGCAGATTGCTTTCGCCCTGAGAGGTTCCATGGTTCTTCTATTGATTTTAAAGGGGCAGACTTCGAATTCATTCCATTTGGAGGCGGAAGGAGGATCTGCCCAGGCATATCATTTGCTCTTGCAGCGGTTGAGCTTACTCTTGCTCAGTTGTTGTATCACTTCAACTGGAAACTTCCTAATGAGATTAGACCAGAAGATCTTGACATGTCTGAGCTTCTCGACTTAAGTTGTAAGAGACGGAATGCTTTGTGCCTAATTGCCACTCCTTGGATTGCATCTTAGTTGAAGACACTAACATAGGATCTTCTACTTATTGTCACAAGCGATTGCATTGTCTGGGCAACTTCGACTTTTATTGCATGTATGGCAATTGGCAATGCAGTTGATTCTGTTTCACATTTCATGTATGATTTGCCAAATAATGTACTAGCCATGCGAAACACAATTTGTAATAATTTTATTTCTCTTTGCTAGACGGGTCAAAAGCTTTGACACATTGTTCATCTAAATATTTACCTCTTATTTAATGGCCATGCATGGTATAGGTGCTATAATTTTTATTTTTTTTTATTTTTGGTTTGAAGTTGTTCGTTCCCCAAATGGGATGCAAGTCTTTGGAATCTTACAAGCCCAACAATCCCATGACCAAATATTCTATTCTTGAATTTGTGTGCATCAGCCTTCCACAAATGATATTGTCAGGAAAAATTGCTAGAAAAACTTCGGTTGGAAAGAGTCTTAAATGCCTCATGGATCATCGTCGTCAACTGCCAACAGATTCAAGGTTAGTGGGCGTCATATGGGCATCCGTGCATGGAATTTCGTCAAGCATTTTTGAAAACCTTTTGTTTACGTTTTTTGTGGTGGAAACTCAATGGAGAGAAGTTTGGAATCCGCAAGGATTCAAGCATTTCACAAGTATGTACCACATATGACTTTCCGCTTCAGTCAACTTTCCTTTGTGGAAGCTCTCTTGTTCAAAGTAATTCATATGTACCACATATGAATTTATTTTGCAATAATTCCATGTAGTATCCTGTATATAAGCTCTCTTATTCTATAGCCGTTTCTTATTGTAAGAATACACTCGCTATGTACATTCGTATACAAGACTTTAATACAAAAATGTTCAATCCAGCTTGAATCTCATACTTTAACATGGTATTAGTGCGGTTATCCATTACTGTTCCTTGATTTGTCACCCACTATCGTTCTTCCATATTTTCCTCTCTATTTTTAGACAAAGCTGTCTCTGAGGTTTGTGTGTTATTCTTCCTTTACTTGTATTATCCGTTTGAGATTACCCACTATCCATTGTTAAAGACAAGAATCCTAATAACAATCAAAACCCAAAAATGAGGAAATTCAGGCTGCGCTTCCTTTTTTTTTTTTTGATAACCAAGGTGTCCGGGCCAGCTTGCGCGCACCTCGACTAATCCTCGGGGAAGGCTAGCACAGCAACCCACCGCCATGACCCTCCACGTAAATCACAAATGCTCCCCATGGGGAGTTGAACCTGGGACCTCAAGGATCCCACGCCCAACCCTTACCAAGTGAACCACCTGTGGGTGGGTCAGGCTGCGCTTCCTCTAAAGTGCAAACTTTCCTTCAATATAAATATTGTGCCAGATTCTCTACATTCAACTAAGCTACCAAGTTAACAACCATAACTGCAAGTGCTACAAATCACTACCAACCCATCGATTATAGGTGCTAGAAATCACTACCAAACTGCACTACACTGAACTACCCTTGCACTACCAAAGCTATTGTGATAAAAGTTTGTTCTTGGATAATGAAGATTAACCCACACCTGCCTCTCTTTTTTTGTTTTTCTTTTTTTGGTTGTCCTTCGAAGTCCTAGTCAAACCGCCTTTGCCACCTAATAAAGTCACATGCCACACCCACCTCTTTCTTTGCCCGAGTAGAGAAATCCTAACAATCCCCATCACATTGAACAATCCTTGTCCTCATGGGTTAATTTTGAAGGACAAAAACCTATGTAGCATATATTTCGATAAAAGTTTGTTTTGAGATAATGAAGATATACCCATAGCTTCCTTTTTTTTCTTTTTCTCTCTTTTCTTGTCCCTAGAAGTCCTAGTCAAATGTTGCATTTTTGCCATCTAATAAAGTCACGTGCTACACCCATTTCTTTCTTTGCCTATATAAAGAGATCCTAATATTGCACCCTCCACCCGTCATTCCCTTTTCCCCCCCACACACATTATTGAAGCCTTTTTCCCAAGAGGCATTTCATCGAAGAGTTCTATTGTTTGTTCAACTCTAACAAAAATAGGCGTTTGGCTAAAGTAAACCGATTGAGAGTAGATTAAAGGGAGCCGTCAGATTGAGAGTGTAATTAGAGGGTTCCCCCCTTCGGACGGCGTTCCCTCTATTTCTAATTTCAATCGGATTTCTGTAGCCAAAGGCTTGCTTTTCACATAACGCCCACAAGCACAACGTAGCCTATTACATCACCATTCTTTTGATAGTCCAAATACACAATTATCCTGTTTTTCATGGTAGAAGGTTGTGTAGATGTACAACAAAGACTTGGATGAGCAAGACAAAACAGTCCCACGGGAGACGACTAAAGCAAGACAATGATAATAACGCTAGCCTTGGGCAAACCACAAGTCAATAGATATCGTGGAAAACCAAGATTTTATTTTCTAAAGTAGACAAAAGTAATAACAGGGTTAGTAGGGATTGGATGGAAAAAAGTAATTGTCCATCTAACTTTTTTGACTTTATTGAAGATGAAAGTTGGATTTCCAAATGATATTTTGTCGTCCTACTTTCTCTATTCTCAATATTTAGTTTTCAAAATTTGGATATCTTTTTGTCTACCACTTTGTCCTCAATTATCCATAAGTTAAAAAGATCGATATAAAAAATATTAGTTGTGCCTTCTATTAAACAAAGAAAAGGAAAGCAAATCTCAAAACATACTTTAAATGGGAAGGAAAGCAACCCTGCAACTACTACGGCTGACGCCTACATTAGATGGGGAAAAATGGTGACATGCAATAATACAGAGGAACTTCAGGGACTGATGCGAAGAAATAGAGAAAGTTTGACTAGCACGGAGAAAAGCGGCTCTTGCCTCCCATTGGTGCTCCAGAGGATCACTCCATAATCCACTGACTTCTTGAGCAGCGCCAAAGTAAACTTAGTCCTTACTGTGACTTGGTCATCATCTCAAATGATACTTCACCCGTCAAGAGCAGGTCCGGAGACTGATCAGAGTTAGAATCAGTAGATCTCAATAACCTTCATTGCTCCTGTGAATACCAGACCCAAATCCCAAGAGAGGGGTTTCTCTAGTTGCCCCTAATGCTCCAAGGTGTCATCTTTCCTCTTTTTACTTTGCTTTTCTTCTTGTTTATCCTCTTTCTTTGTTGGAGGAGGTCCAAAGCAAATGGTCGAGTCCATAAGTTGCCTCCGGGACCATGGAAACTGCCTCTTATAGGGAACTTGCACCAGCTGGCTTTTTCATCGCTACCACATCATACCTTGAGAGACTTAGCCAAGAAATATGGTCCACTCATGAGACTGCAACTGGGAGAGATACTGGCTGTAGTCGTTTCATCACCAGAACTAGCCAAAGAGGTGCTGAAGACACATGACCCGGTATTCGCAAATCGGCCTAGCATTCTAGCTATTGAAATAGTGTCCTATGATTATTCGGGTATTGTATTTGCTCCCTATGGCGATTATTGGAGACAAATGAGAAAGATTTGTATCATAGAACTTCTCAGCGCTAAGCGTGTGCAGTCATTTAGATCAGTGAGAGAAGAGGAGATGTCTAATCTCGTTGAATCAATTTACCTGTCTGGATGCCTTCCTTTCAATCTCAGCGAGAAAATTGTCTTATTGACGACTAGAATAGCTTGCAGGGCGGCGTTCGGGAAGAAGTGCAGATATGAAAAGGAATTCATATCGTCGATCAAGGAAGGTTCTCTTCTCAGTGGCAGCTTTGACCTGCCGGATTTGTTCCCTTCATTAAGGTTCCTTGGTTTCCTTACTGGGATGAAACATGCAATAGAAAAAGTACACAAAAAGGTGGACAAGATTCTGGATGATATAATCGAGGATAAGCTGCAAAGAGGCACTCCCACTTCAGCTACCAAAGATGATTCCGACGAACATGATGATGTCGTTAGCGTGCTTCTGGGACTCCGAGACACGGGAGGGCTAGACTTTCCGATCACGAGAAACCACATCAAAGCTGTCACTCTGGTAAGCAAGCATGATTCAAAAATTTATTACCAGAACTCCTTAGAAAAAATTTTAAAAAAAAAAAATCCAGCCCAAATTTCTTCCTATGCTTTCACCCCAGTTTTTTTAGTAGTATCATTCTAATCCATGAAGTGGAAACGATTGAATTGCATGTGTATACTACGAGTGGTATTCATTTTCTTTGC
Source organism: Casuarina glauca (assembly GCA_028551395.1). Classification (NCBI taxonomy): domain Eukaryota; kingdom Viridiplantae; phylum Streptophyta; class Magnoliopsida; order Fagales; family Casuarinaceae; genus Casuarina; species Casuarina glauca. The sequence goes on along the minus strand of CM052349.1, from coordinate 9,661,303 downwards.
CACAATGTATTTGGAGGATTAATAGACTCGGGCGATGCAGAGAGAAAGATTAGTACGCTCTGAGAGCCAGGTAGACGTCATTAGTTTTAGGTCTATGTATCGAATAAATATGAAGGGCACTGAGTCGAAACTCCTATGAGAAAACAGAATAAGACTAGGCGTTATTCGATCTTCATGGTTTTTGTGCTATAAATCTGAAAGTAGTGTTTTAGTGATATTCTCAACTCTGTTAATGTCAGGCAGGAAGGTAGAGCCGAATTTCGCTGTGTGAAGTGTATGGAATGTCAGTAAATGAAGTATGTTAAGGATGCAAGAAACATTCTTGGTAAAACGAGACTGGTTGTTAAAGTATCTCAATTGTTCACCCAAATAGTGTACTTAGCTACCGTGTGAACTCTCCTTTTCCTATAAATTCAGAAACGCATATTAACATTGCAACTTGGTATCAAATCAAGCTTTGTCGTGAAAGGTTACAAGTCCCACATTCATTCGCTGCTTCAGGACAGCTCTAGAACTTTAGTCTTCTTCTGTAGTGTTTAATCACAAAGAAATTCATTTATTTTGGAACTTTATTAAGGATAAAGTTATAAAAATATCTCTCAAGACTCAAAAAGAGGGTTAAGGGAGGGGAAGGTAATTTCGTAGTTGTAAGGAGAAATAGAAAAATTTATCTTTAAGAAAGTTTTAAGCTTGTTTCTCTCTGTTTAAAATTCAAAAATTGCTCTCAATGACCTAGCATTATCAAGAAAATTTTGTACAAAGAGGCTATTAAGGATAGTATTATAACCTTTAGTTCATCTCCCCTGTTTTTCCTTTTTTCTTTTCCCCAAAAAGGGCAGTGAAATTTTTTCTTTATCCGATTTAATTGGCTTCAAAGTATTGGGTTTTCTTGTGTTATCCTACCTAGAAACTGACACTTATTTCGTACAATGTGAAATATGCATACCCCTAAGCTAAGTTCCTTTTTCAGGATGTTGTCAGTGGAGCAAGCGATACTTCAGCATCTACGATAGAATGGGCAATGTCGGAATTGGTGAGAAACCCTAGAGTAATGGAGAAGGCGCAAGCAGAAGTGCGACAAGTTCTTGAGGGAAGAAGGGACATTGATGAGACAGACTTGGAGAAACTAGATTACTTGAAATTAGTCGTCAAAGAAACTCTACGGTTGCACCCTCCCGGTGCCTTAATCTTAAGAGAATCAAGGGAAAAATGCGAGGTTGGAGGGTGTGAGATACCAAGCAAGACGAAAGTACTAATCAATGCATGGGCCATGGGTAGGAATCCAGCATATTGGACTGATGCAGATTGCTTTCACCCTGAGAGGTTTCAAAGTTCTTGCATTGATTTTCAAGGGACAAACTTTGAATTCATACCATTTGGAGCTGGTAGGAGGATTTGTCCAGGCATATCATTTGCTCTTGCAGCTCTTGAACTGACTCTTTCTCAGTTGTTGTATCACTTCAACTGGAAACTCCCCAATGAGGACAGGCCCGAAGATCTTGACATGTCTGAGATTCTCACAATTACATCTAAGAGAAGGAACGATTTGTACCTAATTGCCACTCCCTGGATTTCGTCTTATTGAAGACGCTGAATAGGGTTGTTGCACCTATGCTTGCAAGGGATTGCACTGCCTTGGCAATTGAAACCCTCATTACCTGGACAGAGGAAATAGGTGAGGCAGTTGATTTTATTTTGACCTTTGATGTATGGTTTGCCTAATAAGTAACTGTCACAACAAATACATTTCTAATTGATTTCGTTTTTCTCTGCCTTGTGGTTGAAGGGTTTCGCACAAAGTTCATCTAAATATGTAACTCTTATTTTTCTACTAAAGCAAAGCAAACTCGTAGGGGAAGATATCAAATTTATTGAGGCTTTGGAAGAGCATCACAACATAAGAGACAGTATGCTGTAGGTAAGTTTTTAAATCTGGATATAGAAAATCTTTGAGGAGAAGGGGTTTAATCAAAAACCAAGCAAGTTCTTGGACCTAGTTTTTCGCTGCAATTAGGTCAGGCAATGGACAGCATGGTCGTGTTCTTGGCTGATTGTGAAGGCGTATGGTAGATTAGCGCATATGCTTGGGATGACTTTTCTTGAAACGAGATGCATGTATTGTGTTTAGGTTTCTAACCTCTGACTTAGATCCTCCTCCGTGGTATTCACCCTTGGTTAAGGAAGAAAATATCATGCAACTTTTATGCCATAGTGACGGCCTCGTGGATGCTTATCGGTTCATATCAAGCAGTCTATGGCACACATCATCTTACTTCTTATACATATATATATTAGTTAAAGGAATTGGGTGATTTGAACCAGAGAGTTTCTAATAATAGCCTTGTCACTAAGCTATGAGTATGGATTCACAACACCATACTTTTGGAAGTCCAAATTTACAAAATCGATTATCATTTGTTCATGGTCGAGGGTTACATGGATTAACAATAACAAAGACTCGGATAAACAAGACAAAGGTTTCACGGCACCATAGGAGACAATAAGAGCTACAATGATAATAAGCCTAGCCTTGAGCATCTACTAGTCTTTAAATGTTATGGAAATAAAATTTTGTTAATGGTTTGGAAAACCAAGATGTTATTTTCAAAATAATAATAGTAATAATAATAACAAGGATGATAGGAAATAGATAAAAATATACTACTAACTTTTTGACTTTGTTGAAGTCGAAAGCTAGATTTTCTTAAAATTTAAAAAATCAGTCTAGTGAAAGAGTAGCCAAACCCTTAAGAACTCCTACTTCTTTTCCCATATAAGAAGTCTTTTGATGTTTACACATTGGACATTTTCCTTTACCCTGTATATCCCATGAAGAGATACTTAGCACAAAAGCACTAAGTAAAATTGTAAGTTAGCCCTAATACTACTTGTTATAAGCTTAAGTTTTATCCAAAAAATTAGTCTAATAAGAAAAGCAGTCAAATTCTTTTATATGATTAGGAACTCCTACTCTTTCTCAACGTGAGAGAAAGTCCTTCAATGCCCACAGACAACGTGACAAAATGGTAGCTTAGCACATTTGCTTAGGGTGATTTTTTTCTTGGAACTAGGATGCATGTACTGCTCTTGGGATACTAACTTCTGACTTAGATCCTGCTCCATGGCCTTCACCCTTGGTTTTGTAATAAGACTAACCTGTCCCGTAGGGCATGGCGTGTTGAAGTTCTCAACATTCTAGGCAAAGCTAACCAGAGTGCTGGCATTCTTGCCACAGTAATGGGTTTGAGAAACAGGATAACTATTTTGATGCTCACTTGTTTTACATACATTTCTTTTTGTGAGATTACACCAAAACTTAAGATTTTGACGTAAATTTGAGAAGGAACAAATGACCTGTCCAAGGTGTGCATCTATCATCGCCTTACTTCATTCTCTTCAAATACATAGAGATGATACAAATAATCCGGATTCTCCCTCGTATTTTATTTCTGAAAGCTCTGATATCTCAGACTTTCCTCATACGGAGGATAACTCCATGTTCAGGTACAACAAGCAATCTAAATGCTGGGGAGTGCAGGTATGCAGGCGACAGCAAGAAGCAAAACTTGGACAGTATAAGAGATAAAATCACCTTCAGTTCCGTCATGGCAAAGTGCTGGCCAGCACAGATGCGAGGTCCTGCCCCAAATGGCATATATGCCTGTGGAGTCTTGCAAGCCCCAACAATCCCTTGAGCAAATCTTTCAGGGTTGAATTTGTGTGCATCAGGCCCCCACACGGCATGTTGACGATGTAACATTGAGATTGGAATCCTGATGGTTGTACCTTTTGGGATCAGGATGTCTTTCAATGTGATATCTTCCAAGGTCTCTCTTGTTATAAAAATTGCAGGTGGAAAGAGACGCAATGCTTCATGGATCACCATTGTCAACTGCCAAAAGATTAAGGTTATAGATATATATGTTAAAATGCTTGTTATTGGAGAAACTAAATGAAGAAAGTTTGGATGCTGATTCCCACGATAAATGACTTGCCGCTTAAGTCACTTACAGTGCTGTTGCAGTAATTAGATATATAAAGCAAAGCAGAGTACCGTTTTCATGCTTCGGAGCATGTCGGCGTCCGGTAGCCCGTCCCCACATCTTTCAAGCACCTCAGCTCGAACACGAGCTTGCCAATCAGGATGTGCAGCTAGGAGCATCAAGCTCCATGAGGCCGCGATGGCAGTTGTCTCTTGGCCGGCAAAGTAGATGTTCCTGCAATTATCCACCATGAACTTGTCTCGAGAAATTTTTTTTGACGAGCCATCATGGTCATTACTGCTTTCGGCACCTTCAAGAATCATTTGTAGAAGATCCTTCTCATGTGATGCTTCAACGCGCTGCTTTAAAACCTTTAAGATCATCGAGTTGACCTCTTTCTCTATTTTCCATATATCTCTATTATTTTTGGTCGGCAAGAATCTGTGACATCAGTTTGCCATATGCAGGTTAAAATGTAAGATCATCACAGAAGACAACAGGAAATTTTTGAACGTTTGGGATGTCATCATACCTAAGGCCAGGAACTCCCACATTCTTTTTGGCCAGCATTTTTTGAAGGATTTCTATTTTTACGAATATTTCTTCCCCTTTGGTATAGTCACTTCCAAAACAGGCTTTTGAAAGGATGTCTGCGGATAAGCTTCTCAAATCACCATCGACTTTAATGTCCGCTACTCCTTCGTTTTCAATTCTACTCTCCCAACTTCGCAGCATTGAGGTTGTCGATTCCAGCATCAGGTGCACCATTCCCTTTTCACAAAGATCATTTGAATCAACATACTGCTGTTGATTCACGGAATATAAAGGCTTTCTAAATGATCGAATTTGTTTAAATCAATTGAACTGAAGACTGTTTTAGTTTGTTCAGGCGATATCCAGCCTGAATAGAGCAATCTGGTAAGAACATGACACTGATTGTTGCCAAAAGGTCACTGTCAAGAAGCTCATAAAGTGGTTGTGGCTAACATTATATTCGCAATAACTACAAAAAATGAATTTCCGTAGTGGACTTCTATGAAACGAGAAATAGTCCAAAGCTGGAGCTTTTACCTTAACCTTGTCGGCATAGAGTTCAGGAGCTATTGTCTTCCTTTGGTGGGCCCACATTGGGCCACTCGAAGACAGAATACCCTGGCCCAACAACGCTGCGTAATCTTTGGAATGATAGGATGGCTTGCCAAGGCGAAAGGGTGTGCAGAGGCTGATTTCCTTCACCATCTCTACATCTGTTACGCACAGTGTTTGTATGGTTCCTGATGAATACACGAAAACTGGCCCTGCAGCCAAATACATGCAGTTGGAGCAAGGTTGGAAAATAAGAGTTTAAGATAAGCTCCTTTTTTTGTAAACTTCAGCAACACATCCAAGATACCTGCCTGAAATTCTTAAGTAATCAATTTTTATCTCCACATACTTCTCTACCAGATTGAGCCACAGAGAACAGATAATTATCGCTCACTTCTTTTTCTAGACGAGGAAGGTTTAAGTAAGTTACATCCCAGCTTTTAACTATCTTTAACCTGTTTTACAGTAAAGTGAGAAAGCCAAAGAAACAGGATCCATCATTGCCTTTATCAACTTTTGTCTGTTTCTCTTCTCGAGTTCATGAATGTTCTCCCCCTTTCTTCGTTCCCCGCCCCTACCCCAAAAACCAGAAATCAAAAAGACAGGATGCTTGCTCACTTTTCTGTCTCTTTCAAAATATTTTTCAGGAGGTTATTATATTAGAATATGCTACTGTTAGTTAATCTAGTGGAGCATGTTGTGCACGTGAAAACATTTAAATATGCTCTTTTATACTTTTTGTGCATATAGTAAGTAATTGCATATATAGATAGTAAATTCATTTCAAAAAAATTATAAAGAAAAATATAAATTTCTTAATCTATTAAAAACTAAATATATTTTTTTTATTAAAAGAAAAAAAAAGTAAAAGTTATAAGTAGCAACAATAGAAAACATAGTTTTTTTAAAAAAAAAAAAACAGTTATTCATCTATGCGTAGGGGCAGAGACAGACCTTTATTGAGATGGGAAAATGGCCTCCTATACCAGTAACGAACATCATCCTAGCAATAGGCTAACATAGACTTACCTTGAACTTCTAGATCATCTTCCATGGCTGACTCTTCTTGGAGCTAGGAGTTTTGTCTTAGCTCTTTGGCCTCTCCGTATATTTCATCTTAGGGATTCCTTCTTGTATATAACTTCTTCTTTTTTCAGTTTTAGTTTTGTTCATTGCAAATCACCAGGAAAAAAAATCTATGGGGTTCAAAGAGAGACCGCAATACATCCTATTTAGAATAATGTAAAAGGAAAAAAAAAATGAACTAAAGAAAAGGAAACAAGAGGGGAAAAAACAGTACCATATTCATTTCTCCACTGCACTAAATATGGGAAGACGGTGGAAGGCCAGTCAAGAGCGATGGAATCCTCCATTGAGATTGCTGGTGTTGCAGGAACTCGCAGTTGAATCTTCTTCATGTCAGGAATATTCCCAAAGAAAAATGAAGGAGTAGGTCCTCTTATCCCTTGTCTTTGAAGCCTTTCTCGCAGAAGTTTTGGTTTCAATATCAAGAGATTATAGAGATGCATCAGCAACAGTACAAGCCCTCCCGCAAACAACGATACTGCAATCATTTCCATCAGGACTAGCTCTGCTTCTGTGTTTCTGCCTACCCTTTGCTATCGCTCTTTCTCTCCTAGACTTCGTTTAATGCTTCACTCCCAGATGTTTTGATGCTCTCTTCAACAAAACTGCTTTACCATCAGGACAAGGATGATAAAACTAAAGAAACCAAACATTTGGTCCCCGTACTTAAATATAATATAGTTAATCACAAGCAGTTGACTGTTAAGCTTGGGGTGGAAATTTGAAAAGGAACAGTGCCGTCGAAGATCCTGGAAATAACTTCAACTTTCATTGCATTGCTTTGCAGGAGGATAAGCATTTCCTATTACTGAGCTATTCTTTCAACATCACTGATTCAGCATCTAATTTGTTTCGTTCTGCAACGAAAAGGAGGCTGTGGATCCCATAAGCCAAGCCCTCGCAGGTTTTACTGGGTGCTGACACTTTTGAATGATGAAGAGTAAAGTTAAAGGGAGAATCTTTGAATAAGAAGAGAGTGAAGATAAGGAGGGGAAAATCACATTCCCCAAGAAAAGAAAAAAAGACAAAAAAACAAACAAACAAAAAAATCAACTCAACTAGCTCACTTGAACGAATCTCCACCAAAAAAAGAAAAGAAAAAAATTGATTTCTAAATAATGCTGTATAAAATATATGGTCTGTTCCCAAGGGAACCTTTCTACAGGAGTAGGACAGAGACCCTCCTTTTTCTAATCTTTAGCAATAACTTAGAGTAATCTGCTTGGAAGTTGAAAACAACAGTGATAATAATAAAAAGAAGCACGATAATATGAAAAGATTTTCATAACGGTATTATATTTGAACTTTTTGTTTCTTTCTTTCTTTTGTCTGCCGACCTTGCTCATCTATTGTTGGATGGTGATCGGGTCAATACTCTTGCATGCAACGCGGAACAAGCAACTATTATGTAACACGGAGAGACGGCTTGTGTCGTCAGCGACCAATATGGACCAAACAAGGTAAGAATTTTTGCTGTTGAGTCATTCTTTAGCAAGTTACATTTAACCTGGCATTATGCAATCCGGTAGATGGACCAGCCACCCCACAAATACAAAGGAAATAATTAAAGAGGTTTTCGGACTTCAACAATATCTTAAATAAGTTCTTGGGGTTATAGGCAATCCTGTAATTTTCCTTAGTGTTCCTTGGTACCAAGAAATAGCCTTTCCATGGAAAACTGTAAGAATCTCTCAAACAAGACCTTATGCAATTATGAATTTATTCCTGGAATAAAAAATAAAAACTTGTAAGTGCAAGAAGTCATCTATCACTCTCTTATTTTTTAGAGATAATTATGGCTCTTCGAGAGCTCCTAAATAGTCAATCTCATGATTTCTGAATAATTCACTACTCACTATTTGCTATCAATGTTTGGCACCTCTAAGAGGTGTTTAATAATTTTTAGATGTTTTTAGTATTGAAATAAGTTCTAATTTCATAGGAGTGTCGTCAGAAAATTATAAGAGTTTTGTAGAGAAAGACTCTTTTACTACAAAATCATACTAAAATTTATTTTCCAGGTAGGAATGCCTATTATTCCCGGCTCTAACTAATTGGATTTCCCTTTACTTTAAGTTATTTTTTTAATTTAATATCACCTTAGGAATCAATTTAACAATATATATTAAATTGTTGTTATTTTCTATTATTGACCTTCCAACTCCCATGAACATTTTTACTCTCTCGTTCCTTCTTTGTCTCGCTATGTTTGCTCAGAGACGAAAAAGGTTACATCCAAAAGCCCAAAGGGGAAACCAAACTCGAACTGGACAATCAATTGTAGGCAACGAAAGATCTGTGTTTATACTCGAACTTAAAACTCAGGATATTCGCAACTGTAATAAATGTATGCAGAATGAAAGAGGGTAGGAATTTGTAGGGTACCCGGAATCTGTCTTTGTATTCTATTCTAAATGTCCATTATACAACAACGACATGCACATATATATTAGCTTATCAGCTGCATTTTTTACGTTGCCTTACTATATGAGTCTTTGGCATGTGGGCTTCGTTAACACCCTCCCCAAGTTGCTGGTTTGAATAAATCAAACACACCTAAGCTTAGACATCAGATGATTGCGATGCTTGCTTTCAAGGTGTTGAAACAAGAGTTTAACATTACGCATAAATCGCACTAAAACAAGCTATTAAAATCTAAGAGGTAAGAAGTCAACACAATTCATTTAGAGTGGTTTGGCAAATGACGCCTATGTCCATTATCACCGCAACTCCTCCTTTTGTTAAGATCATAATAAGATTACATGGTTGATCAAGTCACTGAAACTACAGTGTCACTGGTGGTGGAGAGCTCTCTACACTCTATCTACACCTTACAACTCTCACACCTACAAAAATAATTTCTACAATGTCCTTTTATGGCACTCACCAATAGCAACTGACTCACCCATTTATTATGTTCAATTATTGCATGTAAACCCACTCACTATGTTCAATTATTGCACATTCCAACACACACCCACAACACACATGGGTCCTAGGTGTTGTAAGGACAAAAAAGTCCTCACCAATTATGACAAATCACAACACAAGGGCCTATCATTAGGTTGGTGATATGAATAAATCAAATGCACCTAAGCTTAGACATTAGACAATTGTGATGCTTGCTTTCAAGGACCTTTGTTATAAGATCTACCATATGATCCTCAATACATATATGACAAGTTTTAATCAAACCATCCTATACTTTTTCTCACATTAAGTGATGATATATTTTGATTTGCTTGGCTGCTTTCATGGTAAATGGGATTTGCCATTATATGCATTACCACAAAATTATTGAGTGGGTCGCTCGAAGTGTACACCGTAGTCTCTAGAAAGTCTCATGTTCCATGTTATTCCACATATCATTGTGCCACAACTTGATATTCAACTTCAACAAAAGATTCAGAGACTTACTTTCTTTCTTTGTTTTCCAAGAGATTAGTGAATTCCCTAACTTTGTACAATATCTTATAACTAAGCATCTAGTCATGGGCCAAATGGCCTAGTTTAAGCCACAATACATCTTGTATTCCATCAATGATAAAGAAGAAATAAGTAATCTTAGGCTTAGAGAACCTTTTAAATATTTTACAATCTTTTTTTTTTTTTTTTACAATCTTATTAGTTGCTTCATGTGTGAATACTTCTATCAATTGGCTCAATTGTTGTACTAAAAAACTTATGTCAAACTATTGGATTGTATCACTTTGATGATGCAAAATCCTCCATTAATCTCTCACAAGCCATACCTATGAGTGTGAATCAACCCCATGATAGGCCTGTTATGTGCTCTCTAAATGATACACATAATAGAGGCCTGCTTCCTCGCAAAGCCAAGTGTTCTAATGTCTTTTCACCATAGAAGGATCCAAGAAGTGGTTCATCGATCTCTTTCTGGTTGATCGACTAGAGAATTGCCCTGTGACCCACCCTATTATGCATGAGCATAACAAATTGGTATCAAAGCATCCGATTGCAATGGGAAGGAGGTGCAAGGAGAACGAAAATGAAGATAGAGTTTCTTGCCACAATGAGGAAGGAGATCCTTAAGAGTGGATATGTCACTAAGAATTTTTTCAAATTTCACAATATCTCGAAAGAAGACAAGGTCAGGATCACCTCTTGGAATCTAGAGGCGAATCTAGAAGGCAAGGCATGGATATCGTTCGGGCTGTTCAAGGAGGTGCTTGCTTGAGAAGGATCTGATGGAGAGAAATGACCTGGGCGAGTACAATGATTTTTTCAGAGACCTGACCAAGTTGCAGCAGACGAGGTCTGTCGACAACTACAAAAAGGAGTTCTCACGTCTCACCTTGAAGACAGAGTGAATGACCATCAGGCAGCAAATCAACTACTTTGTGAGCAATCTCAAGAAGAACAAATGCATAAACATACAAATTTCCAAACCAGCGAGCTTGTCTACAACTATTGGGATGGTAAAGATTTATGAAGCTAAGCTGAAAAGTTTCGAAGAACATTTGCACCTGCGCTGGTATGGAGAATTATGAACCCGCAATCGGTGTCCTTTAGCCCAAACCAAGCCCCTTTGAGCGGGCCTATCAAGAAGCTGTCATTGGCAAAGATGGCAGAATGCAAAGCCGAAAGGCCTTGCTTTAATTGTGACGAGGGTTTCAACCAAGCTAACAAGTGTAAAGAAGATAAGGATTTTTAATGCAACAGACTCTTGCTTCTTCATTAAAACATATTCAACTTCCTATATTAAAATTAATTTTTAAGAAAGGGAGATAAGGATTTAGTTCATGAGTGGTAAGCATTTCGCTTAAATCCAAATTCCTTATATCATATCAGAAATTATTTAACTTCTTCCTTTAAAATTGGTTATGAAGAAAGAAAAAAAAGAGACTTAAATTTATAAAAAATATATAAAGTCAATGTATGACAATGTGAACAGCTATTATTTTAATCAAAATATTTATAAAAATAAGAAAATAAATATGTATACTTGTGATCACTGAATGTATTTGATTGAGACAATTGGCCGTTGACGGTGACAGCTTGGCTGTATTTAGATGGCATTTTACCATGAATTTTGGATCGTTTCATCATGATTATGATTCCTTTGTATTAAGAATTTTCTAACTTCATCAGTACAAATAGGGACAGGGAGGGAGTCTACCAAGCACCCAACATTAGAACATTAGACGCACAAGAAGAGGATGGGAGAAGAACTAATCCTAGCAGCAAAGATCATTCAGTCGGCTTTATTATGTGGGTTAGCAGTTTTACTTTGGCAACTCTACGACTCTTTGCTGTTGAAGCCAAAGAGGCTGACATCAAAGCTTCGAAAGCAAGGGATCAGCGGGCCTTCAACTTCATTTCTTTTGGGAAATTTGCCGGACATAAAGAGAATCAAGCTCAGTTTTCAGGCTGCCGCGGCAACAACTACTCCAGCAGACCACAACCCCAACGGTGTCCATGTTGCTCATGATTGGCCTTCCAAAGTGTTCGCCTTTCTGGAGCAGTGGCGAAACGAATACGGTATCATCTTTTTTTCTTCCCCTTCTTTTCCTTTTTGAGCTTGAAGGGAAAAATAGTATCAGTCGTGAAAAGATAAGAGAGGAAGAAGATCAAGAGACCCACCCACAGGTGGTTCACTTGGTAAGGGTTGGGCGTGGGATCCTTGAGGTCCCAGGTTCAACTCCCCATGGGGAGCATTTGTGATTTACGTGGGGGGTCATGGCGGTGGGTTGCTGTGCTAGCCTTCCCCGAGGATTAGTCGAGGTGCGCGCAAGCTGGCCCGGACACCTTGGTTATCAAAAAAAAAAAAAAAAAAAAAAAAAGAAGATCAAGAGGTTAACTTCTAGTAGTCTTCCACTAGGATTGATGCATGGCAGTTTGCATTATCTGCATCGTTTTCTACGCTCATCTTTCCTTTTCGTTTTTGTTTTTCCCTTTCAAAACATTGTTTCTGGTGTTTCCTTCTCTAATTTCATCTAAATGTTGGTGGAACTGGATTTGAAGAACAGAGTTCTCCATTCCTCTTGACAGTGTGTATTCGTAAAATCCGATACTGGAACCCCGAACTTTTCAGAATGTTGTCGGGAGTTCATTTACATACGAGGAAAGGAAACTCTTTCTACGCATCCAGCGAAGACAACAATGATGGCCTTCCTTAGTTTGACTTTTGAGGTTGTTTTATATACTTTTTTTTCCCCTTCAGGAATCACCATCAATGAATAAAAAAATGACAGTGACTAACAACGCAAATAATAATAATAATAATAATAATTTTTTAAAAATGATGTCATATCCAATAATGTCGTTATTTACTGAGCAATTTTTTAATGATCATGACAACTCTCTTTATCTTTTCTTTTTCGGTTTTCTGCTCAATAGAAATCGTTTCTTTTTTACTACATAATGATAATTACTGCTTTTCCCCTTGTCTTTTGCATGTTAACGAAGAAAGCCGGTGATAAGAGACCATAACTTTAAAGTTAACACATAAAACATCAACGAGTGCCTAGGGACCTGCAAGAAAGGAGAAATTTATTGCTGGCAAAAACGAAACACAGAGTTGATAGAATCTTAATTATAGTAGAAGACACTAGTACCAAAAGAAAGAACAGATCATTGGTATTGTTTATATCGACAGGACCGAGGTCTTCCCAACGTTTTCTGCCATTTCTGTCGTTTCTATTTTGGCTATATTCGCTGGACATCAGCCGGAGTATCTGTGGTATCTTTTCTTTCTTCCATTTTTTATATTGCCTCTTGTCATCCACTACCATGGAGCCCTCTAGTGCTTCAGAATTATTATCTTCATTCCATAAAGGAAAAAGAAAAATGGAAAAGGATTTGCGATCGGTAGATCCTGCAATTAGGTTTATTTGGGCTGTAAACATTTCGCGAAGCAGTCTTACTACCGTTAACTTTTCTGGTTTTTATCTGCATGAGACACTAGCAAATGTCGAGTTTTCTTCCTTTTTACGTCCAAATGCAGCCTGTCTTTCTGGCTATGGGCACATGCTTGAACAACATACAGTTCTGCTGGACAAGCAAATGGTGCAAAACCATATAATGGACCCTAATTCTGCACCTTCTCTTGGCTTTCATTGTTTGTTTAAAATCTTCCATGGGACTGAAAATAGTCATCTCATGTATCGATGGCAGGACCGACGTTCTTGTTTTCACTTGGAAATATGCAGCTGTTGTGCATAACTGACCCAGAGATAGTGAAGGAGATAGGCCTTCACACTTCTTTCGGCCTAGGAAAGCCTTCTTATTTAACAAAGGAGCGTGGCGCCCTGTTGGGGCGGGGAATTACATCGTCAAGTGGCCCACTTTGGGCTCACCAAAGAAAGATTATTGCCCCGGAATTCTACATCGAAAAAGTTAAGGTAAATCCCCAAAGCATCCGCTTTACTAATACTAATCAACATGTTTCTCCCTACAGTACTTACATATACACTCCACCAAAGATGTCAGTGATACTTAGAATAAATTTTAACTTGAATTCCTCCAAAAGGGCATGATGAATCTAATGGTGGAATCTACAAACGCAACTATAAGATCTTGGGAGAGAAGAATTGAAAATGAGGGAGGAATTGCAGACATTACAATCGACAAGGATTTGATAAGCTTGACTGCGGATGTAATCTCAAAAGCATGTTTTGGAAGCGATTATTCTCAAGGGGAAGAAATATTCTCAAAACTCAGAACTCTTGCAGATGTCTTGTCAAAGAGACCTCTTGGAATTCCTGGCTTAAGGTATAGTTGCATTGATATCTTCATATAACGTACAATCTTCTAGTGATATGTGATTCTCAAACTTAAAACACATTTGTTATTATGAAGGAATAGAGAACAGGCTCGTTCAGCCAACCACTTTTTATTTATGTTTACTATATATACACTCGAAATTAATATTCTTATTTTTTGTGAACACCGCTAACTGGGCTGCGGCCAATATAAATCAAAATAGATTTCTGCCAAGCAAAACGAATAGGGAGATACGGAAATTAGAGAAAGAGATCAACTACATGATACGGAATGTAGTAAAACAAAGGATGGGGACTACTTCTGAAAAGGATCTTCTGCAAATGTTAATTGAGGGGGCCAAAGATTCTGGTGATTATAATGGTGTATCCTCAGCTCTCTCTCCTGACGAGTTCATCTTGGACAACTGCAAGAATATATATATTGCTGGCCATGAGACTGTTGCTCTCACTGCGATATGGGGCTTGATGTTATTAGCTGCACATCCCGAATGGCAAGCTCGTTGTCGTGCAGAGGTGCTTGAAATATGTAAAGATGGCCTTCTGGATGCTGATATGCTTCGAAACATGAAAACAGTAAGTGGTTCATATAATTCACGTCTAAAACTTTACATGCTAGAAAGTTGTATACTAACTGATACAGAAAATATGGCCATTAAGGGTGTTTTCAGTAGGCAGAAAAGCATCCGATATGTCACAAAGATGAAAAACTGTGAGAATCAGATTGTTTATCTCTCTAGATTAATTTTAATACAAGTTCAATAATTATACTTGCAAATTCTGATATGTGCATCACGCTGAGAGTTAGAAGTCTGCCAAAAATTTAACTCTTAAGAATTTGTCTGTACAGTTATCAAATTTGAAGATAGAAGCGATGATCAAGTTCTATAACTTAGATAGGTTTCTTTTCAAGTCCTACTTACCCTAGATAAACGAAAAAATGATCCAAGTCTATACTAATTTTTGTGACTATTTGCAGCTGGGTATGGTTATTCAAGAGACATTGCGCCTCTACCCAGCACTGCCGCTTGTCACAAGAACAGCTTTGCAAGACATCAAGTTCAAAGATATATTGATCCCTAAAGGCATGGACCTTTGGATTCCTATTGCGATGCTTCAGCAACAACCTGATCTATGGGGGCCTGATGCCCACCAGTTCAATCCAGAAAGATTTGCCCATGGAGCTCTTGCAGCTAGCAAATTTCCACAGGCTTTTATGCCATTTGGACTCGGAGCTCGTATTTGCGCCGGCCAACCATTGGCCATGACAGAACTTAAGGTGATTTTTTCTCTCATGCTGTCCAAGTTCAGCTTCTCGCTCTCGACCACATACCAGCACGCCCCAACATTTGGGGTGCTACTTGTACCTGAGCATGGTGTTTGCCTTCAGGTGAGAAAGGCGTGAGTTGTATTATTATGTCTCCAAAACTTTAACCCGGAAAAGAACATGGAGAACCGCCGCTTTTGTAGCACTGCTATTCTCTCTCGGAAAACGGCATTGCACACCAAATATTGAAAAAACTGCAGTATCATTGTACTCACGAATTCTGATAATATCCAGGTCTTTGACAAGTATTTGCATGAACGGGTGTTGTTCATTGAGCTTTGTCCCTCATTGAATATTTGAGACTTCAACATAATTCTGTTTTTTCAAGTGATGCAACCAGATGAAAGAAAGTTCTTTTAGATAACACGACTCTATCATAGCTCTTGGGACAAATTAGAAATGCATCTGATTCGAAACATTTTTTTCAGCTCAAGAAAAAAATTCAATTCGTTAATCCAAAAGTATCATATAATACTTTATTACTCACCCAGACGATGAAGATTGCACAAATTAACTAGCTGAAGTACTGTAAACACTGCCCCAGCAATTGAAATCTCCATTACATGTTCAAAGCAAAACGGTGCACTACCACGAAAATCAGTTTGCAAGGACATATAACAACAACATAGTAATCCTTTAGAGAGACCCACATTTGCGTGTGGGACGAAAACCAAGCCATTAACTTAAACCTTACGTAAAGAACATTAATTGAGCAAACTCGAACAAAATTTTATTCAACTTTTTTAGTTATGCCATGGTATCAGCTCCATAATTAAGCGTTGGAACTCAACAACAATACACATGGTCGAAGGGCAGAAGAGAAGAAGGATTTGTTAGAAAAGTGTGACCCGAGTCCGACCCACGATCCACGACCACTCCAACCCGCAAAAGCGACCTACAACCCACGTTGTGACCCAACTTCACATTCGCCTCTCCCACGAAACCTTAGCACCGTTGCATCAAGTCAATTGGCAATTCTTGCCTGATTTGCACAAATTCTTGTAATCAATTTTTTTTTCATATTTTTTTCAATTGTAATTGTGTATATTAACATTTTGATGTAAATTGTACAATCTATCGAGAATTTCATCAATAAAATTGCATAGAATTTCACTGTCATTCTCCTTTTCCCTTTTCTGATTTTTCAACCAAATTAGGGTTCCAATGATCCTGCCCTTCTCAATTTCTTTCATGGTATTGATAGAGCACTAGTTGATACCTCCCAATCATAATCCATGGCCAACAATTTTGAACCCCTATCTTCCGTCTCCACCTATTTTTCTCTAGTAGTTCCTTCCCCAACCTCATTCAAATGCTTGACCAAATGAACTATGTTGTTTGAAAACCCATCTCATGCCTTTCCTCATCTCTTGGAATCTCTTTTTGATTCTCGATAGAGTGGAACCTACCCCACCCCCTACCACCCAATCCTCTAATGGTGAGACTCAACCTAACCCCAACTACCTTGCCTAGTGAACCTATGACTAGGTGGCACTCTCATGGCTCATAGTGATGGCAACCAACTCAATAGTCACTTAACTAATTGACATAAAGACCTTTGCTAAGGCGTGGTTGTTTTTATGTTGCTCCTACACCGTGCAGAGTTCAGCTCGTTCATCAATGATTTGCATGGAGATTCAAACGATTACTAAGGTAATCATTTAATGATTGAGTTCCTCTCCCAGATAAAGGATCTCCTATCCTCAATCAATTGGGCTCAATCGGTGAATCAATCTACAATTCAAAGTACCAAACGCAGGTGTTACGCAAACTAAATGATGACTTTGACAACCTCACCATCTTTGTGGCCACTGTTGAGTCTATTGCCGGGCCACTTAGCCAAAAAGCCTTTCACAACTTGCTCTTTGCCCACAATGGCAACCGTGAACATCATCAAAGTGTTGTCTTGCCAGTTGCCACCTTTGCAACCCAATCTAGCCACCAACATGGAGGCCCATCTCTAGGCTCCTCTCAATCTATGTGCCATCCCTCACACCTGGTCTCTACCCTACTCATGGGCTCTCAGCCCAACAACAACAACCCAAACCCTTATGGCCCAATCCAACACTCTTCTGATGGGCTTTTACCCACCCCCCAAGCCCAACCTGACCCACCCATAACAATAATCATAGGTCCTGCCACAACAGGCCTTATTGTCACCTATGTCGCCACCTAAGCCACCATGTTGCCAAGTAAAGGAAGTGTTTCAACCCTAATTTCAACGCCCTCACTATACAAGCCCAACAACCTCCTTGTTCCTCACCCCAGGCCCATTATGCTTATCCCACTACTATGGCCCATACCCCTCTCCCCTACGCCTACTACTACCCTCATCATGCCCACTACAACAACCTTCCTCTACCCATCAATCACTATTACCATCCTCCCCCTCCACCCTCCTCCCTTGATCTTACTTCTTGGCATCCTGACTTTAGTGCTTCTCACCACATCATTGATTTTGCCTCAACTCCCTATGACATAACTCCCTGTGCTGGGTCCCAGCAACTTACTATGGGTAATAGTGTCTCTCTTTCTATCACTCACATAAGTACTTTACACACTCCTTGTTTTCAACTAAATCATGTTCTTGTTGTCTCTTTTATTACTAAAATTTATTATCAATGTCTCAATCTTCCTCCAATAATAATTGTTATTTTTTTTTTTTGCCACCCATTTTTGGACCATCTTATGTCACACTAGGCAAATCATCTTTGTTAGAACCGTCGTCCACATCAGCACCCACGTCAGCCGCTGCGTCAGCATCCACGTCATTGACATGTCCGCCCTAGGGCAACGTCAGCCCTATGGCCACGTCATCAATTCACACATCGCTCCTGCATGCGATCGAGCGTAGTCGCCTCGCCCGCCGCTCGTCACCGGAAAACTTTCCTTTTCCAGATCTTGTAATTTTGTAAAGATCTTCAATTTGATTTTATGTGTAAATGCTTTTCCATTTATAATCTGTATCTAATTGTGTATTTAAACGATTCAATTTTAATAAAAAAAAGCATCGCAAAATTTATCCAATTTTTAGGGTTTTGATTTCTCTTCTGAATCGGCATTTCTCCGGTCGATCCTGCCGGAATTCTTGTTTTCTATCATGGTATCAACAGAGCCCACGGCCAACGCCTCCGTACCGGAAACCCCCATGACCGATCTTCAAAACCCTAACCCTACCCCTCCTCTTCCCACAGTTCTGGCGGCCTCCCCATCGCCGATGATGCCTGCTCCGACCACCACAGAGCGCTTCGATGGCACCAATTTCATCGTCTGGAAAACACACCTCCTGCCATTTCTCATTTACCAACAGCTCCTCCCGATTCTCGACGGTCGTCAGCCCGCACCGCCCGAAACCCTAATCAGGCCTGACGGATTGAAATCGCCCAACCCTGCTTATCACCCGTGGCTCCTCCGCAATCAAGCCGCGCTCGGATGGATTTTGGCGACCTCCACAAACACCATCGTTATGCAGTTGACGGACATCCGCTCCTCGGCCGCCGCCTGGACGCACCTCACGCGCTCTTACACGGCCCAATCGTCCGCGCGTTCGTCCGCCCTTCAACTCCGCCTCCACACCATCAGCCGCGGATCAAAAACTGTGACCAAATTCCTTCACGACGTGAAGGAAATTCTGGACCAGTTAGCCGCCATCGGCGGCCGCATCTCCGACGATAAGTATTTCACTCACGTCTTCCGCGGCCTCGGCAAAGAATACGACAACCTCGCGACGTCAGTCTCCGTTCTGTAGCAGACATAGGACCTCAACCGCGAGGCCATCCACGGCCTAATTTTGGCCCAAGAGGGCCGCTCCAACGGCCAGAGCTCCACCCCAATCGCCCCCTCTACCTACGCAGCATTTCCGGGTCAGCTCGCGGGTCACAAGCCCTCGAGTCAGTTCGTGGGCCAGGCGAACTCGGGTCAGTTCGCGGGCCCTGCGAACTCAGGCTAGCTCGCTGGCCTTGCAAATGCGGACCCGTTCGCGGGTCACGTGCATTCAGGCGCGCCTCACTCCAGCCGCGCTGACCTGAGCCCAGGCCCTGGCGCGCGCGGGGGCTCACGCCAACCCGCGTTCCTTGCAGCCCAAGCCCATTCTGATGGGCTTCTCCCCAACCCACCCACCAATAATTGGGCCCCCCGCAACAATTTTCGGGGTCGTCGCTGCAACGGGCCCTACTGCCACCTTTGCCGCAGGCCTGGCCACAATGTGTCCAATTGCCGTGAAAGGTTCAACCCCGCCTTCAGCCCACCCACCAACCATGGCCCATCTAACCCCTAGGCCCACATATCCTACCCAAACTCTCCTCTCACCTATTATCCACCTCAAGCCCACTACACTCAACTTCCGCCTCCCCTCTCTCACTATGGACCCCCCAACCCACCCCCCTCCTCCTTAGATGCCGCCTCCTGGCATCCTAACTTGGGGGCCTCCCATCACGTCACCGATTCTACCGCTACCCTCACTGGTGTCACTCCTTACTCTGGTTCTCAATAACTCACCGTGGGTGATGGCATTTCCCTTCCCATCACTCACACAGGTAACCTTCACACTCCTTCCTTTCAGTTACGCAATGTTTTAGTTGTTCCTTCCATTTCCAAAAATCTTTTATCCTTTTCTCAATTCATGTCAAACAATAATTGTTATTTCATTTTTCCTGCCACTCATTTTTGGGCAATTTATTGTCTCACAAACCAGATTATCCTCCATGGAACACTTGATCGTGGTCTCTACCGTCTTGAGTTGTCTGATGTGTCTCCTCGTATTTTCTTGGCGTCTCGCTCCAGTCCCCTCCTTCTCTGGCACCATCGCTTGGGTCATCCGTCACCACCAATTTTAGTTCGTCTGCTTCAATCTAGTCATATTCCCTATACTTCCCCTTCATATCCCCCATTTAAGGCATGTGCTCTAAGTAAGAGCCATCATCATCCCCATCCCCCTACCCAGTCTAGATCGAGTCATCCTTTGTAACTAGTTCACTTTGATATTTGGGGCCTTTTCCCCGTTGAATCTTCCAATAACAACAAATTTTATGTCTGTTTTATTGATGATTTCTCCCGATTTACCTGGCTTTATTCGTTTCACACCCGCTCTCAATTTTTTCAAATTTTTACTATTTTTCACAAGTTTGTCGAAAATCAACTCCAATGTCGCCTCCAAGCCATTCAGTGTGACGAGGCTCCTGAGTTTCTCTCTGAGTCCTTTCGTACCTATCTCCAGTCTGCTAGTATTCATCAACACGTCTCTTGCCCATATTTCCCTTTTCAAAATGGAGTTGCCAAACACAAACACCGCCATATTGTTGAAATTGGCCTCACTCTCCTAACTCAGGCCGCTGTTCCCTCCCGTTTTTGGGACTTCGCCTTTGAAACTGCTGTCTTTCTCATCAACCGTCTCCCCACCCCAGTCCTCAATAATATTTCCCCATGGCAAACTTTGTTTCACCATGCCCCCGATCTCACTCACCTCCGCGTCTTTGGTTGTGCAGTCTTTCCCTATTTATGTCCCTATGCTCCCCACAAACTTACTCCTCACTCACGTGCCTGTGTCTTTCTGGGATATCCTCCGGGCCATCGAGGTTATCGTTGCTACTGTCCTGTTACCTATCGCACCTATATTGCTGCTGATGTGGTGTTTCATGAGGAGGACTTTCCCTATAATCCGATATCCTCCTCTCCCCACTCCCTACCAGGCCCCCCCTCACCCCCCTCTCCCATACCCGTGGTCCCTATCCTTTCACCCCCATCCATCGGCCCTCATGAGATTCCTTCTCCCCTTGATCCCTCTCCCCCTCCGGCCTCTCCCTTGACCTCTCCACCCTCTCCTGGACCCCCTGACCCCCCCCCCCCCCCCCCCCCCGCCAGCAGCCCACTCGCCCCGTGACTCGCCTACAGGATGGCACTATCCCTCGCCGTCACATCACCCGTGACCATACAGTTGCCCTCTTTGCCACCGCCCCATCCCACCCTGAACCTACATGCTACACTCAGGCTATTCGGGAGGCTCATTGGTGTGATGCTATGGCTGCTGAGTACACTGCTCTTCTTCGGAATGGCACTTGGGCCCTGGTTCCTCCTCCACCGGGTGTCAAACCCATTGGCTGCAAGTGGATCTACAAGGTCAAACTCAAGTCAGACGGTTCCCTCGAGCGCTACAAGGCCCGCCTTGTGGCCAAAGGCTTTCATCAGCAAGAAGGGATTGACTACACCGAGACCTTTAGCCCAGTCGCGAAGCCAGTCACTGTTCGCACCGTCCTCACACTCGCCTACTCTCGCAGCTGGTCCATTCGCCAACTGGATGTTTCGAATGCCTTTCTTCATGGGCATTTATCTGAAGTTGTCTACATGACACAACCCCAGGGCTTCATTGATCCTGAGCGCCCTCACCATGTTTGCCGGCTCTACCGCTCTCTTTATGGCTTCAAGCAGGCGCCCTGTGCGTGGTACCAACGTCTGAGCTCTTTTCTGGTCTCACTTGGCTTTGTCATCTCTCTGGCCGACACTTCCTTGTTCACGCTCCACACTCAACGGTACAGCTTCGTCCTCCTTGTTTATGTGGATGATATTATTCTCACTGGGTCTCCGCAGGCACCATTCTCGGCTCTTCTTCAGGCCCTCCATCATGAGTTTGCCCTTAAGGATTTGTGCCCTATCCACTATTTTCTGGGCATTGAAGTTCAACCCACTCCCAATGGCCTTATTCTACATCAGGCCAAATTTACCTTGGACATTCTGACTCGTGCAAAGATGCAAGACGCTAAGGCTATCTCCACTATGTGCTCCACTGATGAACCATTATCGGTGCACTCTAGGGATCCTCTCCCAGATCCCATTCAGTATCGCAGTATTGTGGGGGCTTTCCAGTATCTCACCCTTACTCGGCCGGACATTGCCTATTCTGTCAATACTGCATGTCAGTTCCTTCACAACCCCACCACTGCTCACTGGCAAGCGTTGAAGCGCATCCTTCGGTACCTGACTGCCACTCCCCGCCTAGGGCTTCTTCTCACTCGCGACCCCACCACCTCCTTTCATGGCTTCTCTGATGCTGGTTGGGCGGGTGACCGCAATGATCATCGGTCCGTGGGTGGCTTCTGCATCTTTCTTAGCCGCAATCTCATCTCTTGGAGCTCTCACAAACAGCACACCGTTGCCAGATCAAGCATTAAAGCTTAGTACAAATCCCTTGCTGACACCATTGTCGAAATCATGTGGATTGAGTACCTTCTCCGGGATCTCAGGGCTCTTCCCCCCCAGCCCCAACCCTCTGGTGTAACAACATGTCTGCTCTGTATTTAACGGCCAATCTCGTCTTCCATGCTCGGACCAAGCACATTGAGATTAACTTTTATTTTGTTCGAGAACGCCTTGCTCGGAGACAACTCTTCATCCAGTTCATCTCCACCATTGATCAACCTGCTGACATCTTCACCAAAGGTCTCTCCTCTGCTCACTTTAAGCTTCTTCGATCCAGGCTAACTGTCCATACTGCCCCTTCAGCTTGCGGGGGGATGTTAGAACCGTCGTCCACGTCAGCCGCTGCATCAACATCCACGTCATTGACACGTCCACCCTAGGGCCACGTCAGCAGTTCGCACATCGCTCCTGCACGCGATCGAGCGCAGCCGCCTCGCCCGCCGCTCGTCGCCGGAAAACTTTCCTTTTCCAAATCTTGTAATTTTGTAAAGATTTTCGATTTTATTTTGTGTGTAAATGCTTTTCCGTTTATAATTTGTATCTAATTGTGTATTTAAACGGTTCAATTTTAATAAAAAAAGCATCGCAAAATTTATCCAATTTTTAGGGTTTTGATTTCTCTTCTGAATCGGCATTTCTCCGATCAATCCTGCCGGAATTCTTGTTTTCTATCAATCCTCCACAGAAACCTTGATTGTGGTCTCTATCACATCTCCACTCCTAGCACTTCACCTCCACCTCGTGCTCTTCTTGCCATCCGCAACCCTCATAGCGACCTATGACCCACATCGCAACCCAACTTCACGTTCACCTCTCTTGCAAAACCTTAGCATTACCACATTGAATCGATTGGCAATTCTTGCATGATTTGTACATATTCTTGTAATCAATTTTGTTTTCCATATTTGTTCAATTGTAATTGTGCATATTAACATTCTGCTGTAAACTGTACAATCTATAAGAGCATGTCGGCGTCCGGTACCCCATCCCCACATCTTTCAAGAACCTTAGCTCAAGCACGAGCTTGCCAATCGGGATGTGCAACTAGGGGCATCAAGCTCCATGAGGCTGTGACGGCAGTGGTCTCCTGGCCGGCAAAGTAGATGTTTGGGCAATTATCCACCATGAACTTGTCCCGAGAAATATTCTTTGACGGGCCATCATAGTCATTACTGCTTTTGGCGCCCTCAAGAATCATTTGTAGAAGATCCTTCTCATATAATGCTTCAACGCACTGTTTTAAAACCTTTAATATCATTGAGTTGATATCTTTTTCTATTTTCCATATCACTCCATTATGTTTGGTCGGCAAGAATCTGTGACATCATTTTTGCCATATGCAGGGTAAAATCTAAGGTCATCATAAAAAACAACAGGAAATTTTATATTGTTTGAAATGCCATCATACCTAAGGCCAAGAGCTCCCCAACCTTCGTTGGTCAGCATTATTTGAAGGGTTCCAATTTTTAATAATATTTCTTCCCCTCTGCAATAGTCACCTCCAAAACAGGCTCTTGAAGGGCTATCTGTAGATAAGCTTCTCCAATCACCATCGACTTCAATGTCCGCTACTCCTTTATTTTCAATTCTTCTGTCCCATTTTCGCAGCATTGAGGCTGTTGAGTCCAGTGTTAGGTGCACCATTCCCTTTTCAAAAAGATCATATTGAATGCTTGTGATGGTTCAACATATTGTTGTTGCTTCACGGAATATAAGTGCCTAATATCACCCTAATTTCATGGTTGTTTCTTGAAAAAAGAAAGAAAGAGAGAAAATGTGTCGGTTTATGTACTTAAAAAAGAATCATCTTCCTACTGGGTTTAATCTGGTAAGAACATGGCATTGATTGTTTCCAAAATATCATTGTCAAGAAGAACTTAAAAAGTGGTTGCTGCTAACATTATCTTGACGACAACTACAAAAGCTGGATTTCCATATTTGACTTCTATGAAACGAGTTTACCTTAACCTTGTCGGCGTAGTATTCTGGAGCTATGGTATTCCTTTGGTGGGCCCACATTGGGCCTATTGAAGACAGAATACCCTGACCCAACAACGCTTCGTAGTCTTCGGAGTGATTTTTTTTTTTTTTTTTTTTTTTTAAATTTTTTATTATAAACGCACACACCCGGGGGAGGGGAGGGACGGGATTCGAACCCCTGACCGGTGGGACGGCCGGTCAGGGTTAGGCTCAGAGAACGCCACTGAGCCAGGGCCCCCGCCCCAAAATTTTTTTATTATAAACTCACACACCCGGGGGAGGGAAGGGACGGGATTCGAACCCCTGACCGGTGGGACGGCCGGTCAGGGTTAGGCTCAGAGAACGCCACTGAGCCAGGGCCCCCGCAAAAAAAAAAATAATATGTAGTCTTCGGAGTGATAGGATGGCTTACCTAGGCACAAGGATGTGTAGAGGCTGATTTCCTTCACCATCTCTAAATCTGTTACGCACAATGTTTGTACCGTTCCTGATGAATACATGAAAACTGGCCCCGCCGCCAATATATGCAGTAGGAGCAAGAACTCGTGTAAGCTTTGGAGCGAGCAAAAGAGCTCTAATCATCCATCATTGTCAAGGTACTCTGTAAGCTCCCTATGATGGTCGAATCTCTTCTCAATTTTATGAATGGTCGGCCTCCTGTCTTCCTTCCCTACCCCTGCTCCAAAAGCCAGAAATGAAATATTTTTCTTTATCTCTATAAAATATTTTTCAGGAGGTCATTATATCAGAACATTCTACAACTGGTTAACCTAGTTGAGCATATTGTGCACGTGAAAACATTTAAATGCCCTTTTACACTTTTTATACATGTAGTAAGAAATTGAATATATAGATAGAAATTTCATTTCAACAAAATATAAATTTCATCGTCTATTAAAAACTAAATATCTTTTTTTTGTGAAATAAAAAGGTAAAAGTTATAAGCAGCAACTACATCTTCACAGTAGACGACATAATTAAAAAAAAAAATCAAAATCAATGTGGTGGAGTGGGGAGACGAGAGACCTTTGTTGAGATGGGAAAATGGCCTTCTATACCAGTAACGAGCACCAACCCGGCAATAAGCTAGGACTAGACTTACCTTGAACTTCTAATTAATCTCCCATGGCTGGCTTTTCCTGGGGCTAGGAGTTTTTTCTTAGCTCTTTGGCCTCTAGGTATATTTCATCTTAGGGATTTCTTTTTGTATATATATTTTTTTTTTTCAGTTTTAGTTTAGTCTATCGCAAATCACCCAGGTTTGGGGTTGAAAGATGAGACCGCAATACATCCTATTTACAAATAGTGTAACAGGAGGGGGGGGTAATGGAAACAAGAAGAGAGAAGACATTAACATATTCATTTCTCCACTGCACGAAATGTGGGAAGACGGTGGAAGGCCGTTCACGAGCGATGGCTGCAGGGTAATCCTCCATAGAGATTGTTGGTGTTGCAGGAACTTGCAGCTGAATCTTCTTCGTCTCACGAATATTCCCAAAGAAAAAGTGAAGAGAAGGTCCTCTTATCCCTTGTCTTTAAAGTCTTTCTGGCAGAAGTTTTGGTTTCAATATCAGGAGATTATAGAGATGCATCAGCAACAGTATAAGCCCCTCCCACAAACAATGATACCATAATCTTTTCCATCTGGAGTAGCTCTGCTTCTGTGTATCTGCCTGCCCTCTGCTATCGCTCTTTCTCCCTTAGACTTCGTTCATAATTCACTCTTAAATGTTTTATGTTCTCTTCTACAAATTTACTTTACCATCACGATGAGGATGATAAAGACTAAATAATTAAGAAACCATACATTTGGTCCCCATACATGAATATAATATAGGATATGACTTCATTGGGCTATGTGATGCACCTGCTCTTGCGAAATTCGTAGCTCTGAATCAACGAGAAATTTGCTTGCAAACCATGTTGTAAATGGATGCAGAAATAAAGAGGATGAAGAAAGAGAGTAGAAAAATTGTAGAGTACCCGAAAGAGTAGGAAATGTTTACATTCTCTTCTTTGGAATCAAGCATTAAATGAAGAAGACACTTAACCATACAAGAAAAATCACAAATCAATACTTTAATAATGCAAGATAGTCACTTCCAGTGGCTACCAGCAACAGGATGAAATTACAATGACTTAGTTCACGAACAATCATAGATGTTGTTATCATGTTACAATCTATTCAACTTCCTCCATTAGAATTGATTTTTAAGAGAGGGAGATAAGGATTCAGTTCACAAGTGGAAATTTATCTTGTTTTATATCAGAAATTGTGTAACTTCTTCCTTTGAAATAGGTAATTAAGAAAAAAAAAGATATTTGAATGTAGAAAAAAGATATAAAGTCAATCTATAATAACTATTATTTTAATAAAACCATTTATAGAATTAGGAAATAATTATGTATACATGTCATCCCTAATGGTAATTTTTGAGACAATTTGGTTGTTGACAGAGACAGCTTGGGTGTATTTGGATGGCATTGTACCTAGAATTTTGTTTTGTTTCATCGGGATCATGATAACTTTATACTGAGAATCTTCTAAGTTCATCAGTGAAAATAATAAATACAAAGAGGAACAGGGAGAGAGAGAGTTCACCAAGCACCAAAACAATAGAACATTAGTCACCCAAGAAGAAGATGAGAGAAGAACTAATCCTCGCAGTAAAGGTCATTCAATCGGCTCTATTATGTGGGTTAGTAGTACTACTTTGGCAACTCTACGACTCTTTGCTGTTGAAGCCAAAAAGGCTGACATCAAAGCTCCGAAAGCAAGGGATCAGTGGGCCTTCACCTTCATTTCTTCTGGGAAATTTGCCGGACATAAAGAGAATCAAGCTCTGTGCTCAGGCTGCCGCGGCAACTTCTCCAGCAGACCACAACACCAACGGTGTCCATGTTGCTCATGACTGGCCTTCCAAAGTGTTCCCTTTTCTGGAGCAGTGGCGAAACGAATACGGTATCATCTTTTTTTCTTCCCCTTCTTTTCCTTTTTGAGCTTGAAGGGAAAAATATAATGAGTCGTTAAAAAATAAAAGAGGAAGAAGACCAAGAGGTCCTCATGTATCCTTATAACTTCTGAGTAGTCTTCCACTACGATTGATGCATGGCAGTTTGCATTACTGCATCATTTTCCACGCTCGTCTTTCCTTTTCGTTTCTGTGTTTTCCTATGATTGTTACTGGTGTTTCCTTCCCTAACTTCATCTGTTCAGAAATGTTGGTGGAACTGGGATTGAAGAATAGAGTTCTCCATTGCACTTGTCAACGTCTATTAGTAAAATCCGGTACTAGGAACCCCGAACTTTTCAGAATGTTGTCGGAAATCCATTTACGTACGAAGAAAGGAACCTTTGACGTTTGATTTTTGAGGATTTTCAATGGATTTCATTTCTTCCCATGTTTTCTGCCATTTCTGTCGTTTCTAATGTTGCTATATTCACTCGAAATCAGCCTGATTATATGAGGTATCTTTTCTTCCTTTCATTTTTTATATTGTCTTTCGTCAGCTACTACCATTGAGCCCTCTAGGGCTTCAGAATTATTATCCTTAGTCCATAAAGGAAAAAGGAAAATGGAAAGAGATTTGCGATCAGTAGATCCTGCTCTAAGGTTTATTCGGGTTTTTAACATTTCGCGAAGAGTCTTACTATTGTTAACTTTTCTGGTTTTTATCTCTGCTTAAGACACACGCAGATGTCTACTTTTTTCTTCTGTTTTACGTCCAATTGCGGCCTTTCTTTGGGGTTACAAGGACATGCTTGAACAACATACAGTTCGACAAGCAAATGATGCAAAAACCCATATAATGAGCCCTAATTCTTCACCTTCTCTTGGCTTTCATTTTTTGTCTAAAATCTTCCATGGGACTGACTATAGTCAACTCCTGTATCGGTGGCAGGACCGACGTTCTTGTTTTCATTTGGATACATGCAGATGTTGTGCATAACTGACCCGGAGATAGTGAAGGAGATTGGCCTTCACACTTCTTTCGGCCTAGGAAAGCCTTCTTATATGATAAAAGAGCGTGGCGCCCTATCGGGGCGGGGGATAGGATTGTCAAATGGCCCAATTTGGGCTTGCCAAAGAAAGATTATTGCCCCGGAATTCTACATCGAAAAAGTTAAGGCAAACCCCAAAGCATCCGCTTTACTAATACTAATCAACATCTTACATATACACACCACCCAAGATGTCAGTGTTAGACTCAGAACATATATTAACTTGAATCCCTTCAAAAGGGCATGATAAATCTAATGGTGGAGTCTACAAACGCAACTATAAGATCTTGGGAGAGAAGAATTGAAAATGAAGGAGGAATTGCAGACATTACAATGGACAAGGATTTGATAAGCTTGACTGCGGATGTAATCTCAGAAGTATGTTTTGGAAGCGATTATTCTCGAGGAGAAGAAATATTCTCAAAACTAAGAACTCTTGGAGATGTCTTGTCAAAGAGACCTATGGGAATTCCAGGCTTAAGGTGTAGTTGCATTGATGTCTTCATATAACATAAAATCTTCTGGCGATATGTGATTCTGAAACTTTAAACACATTTGTTCTCATGAAGAAACAGAGAACACGTTCTTTCAGCCAACCAGTTTTTGTTCGTGTTTACTATATTCACTTGAAATTAATATTCTTATTGTGTGTGAACACCCCTAACTGGGATGCTCTTAAGAACAACATCTTCAAGATATGCAACAAGATGAAGAAAAATCCCTTTAGATAACACGACTCTATCATAGCTCCAAGGATATATTAGAAATGCATCCGTTTCGAAACATTTTTCAGCTCAAGAAAAATTCAAATCCTTTATGCAAAAGAATCAAATAATATTTT
Source organism: Casuarina glauca (assembly GCA_028551395.1). NCBI lineage: Eukaryota > Viridiplantae > Streptophyta > Magnoliopsida > Fagales > Casuarinaceae > Casuarina > Casuarina glauca. The sequence goes on along the minus strand of CM052349.1, from coordinate 9,632,064 downwards.
ATTACTCACTCAGACGATGCAGATTGCACAAATTAAGTAGCCGATATACAGAAAGTGCAATGCACATTACATGTTCAAAGCAAAACGATGCATTAGCACGAAAATTAGTTTCCAACGGCATATAACAACAATATAGTAATCCCTTTGAGAAACCCACATCTGCGTTTTAGGATGAAAGAAAGCCCTTAACTTAAACCTTACGAAAGAACATTAATTGAGCAAACTCGAACAAAATTTATTCAACTTTTCTAATTATGACATGGTATCAGCTCCATAATTGGCGTTGGAACTCAGCAAAGATCTACATGGTTAAAAGGTACAAGGGAAGAGGGATTGATGGTTGTAATGGGCTCGATCCAGCCCCTGCTGATTAAAGTTCTGAGTAGCAAATCCCAAGAGGCTTTTCATGAGAAGAAAGACCTGCTTCTGTTGCGTTCCAGTCGAGCTTCCCTCTATTGAAAAGAAGAAGAATCAATGGTTGTAAAACTATAAGCCGCACTCAAGAAATAAGAGTCAGTAGTTCTAAAACTATAAGCCATTCAAGAATAGAAAGAAGAAGAAAAGAAGGGGAGCGGGGGGGGATTTTGTGGAATCTGCGTTATACTATCTGTCAGTATTTACATCAGGTATGGAATCAATGTTGCTAACGAACATTTGTCTTTTTAAAAAAACTTTTGATGAATCATAGATATAACATGAAAAGAAAGGAAGATTTAAAATAATTAAAGAGATCCATTACCTCCTTTTTCTTGCATTCCTTGTAAATATCAAAATGTTCTTGACATTTGCTCTTGTCTGACCTAAATTCTTCCAAACCTGAAAGTATAGCGGCAAAATTAATTCATAATATTGGTAAGAAATTCTTTTGAAACGCGAAGCTAGGCCTAGTAGTCCATGAGGTCCACGGATGAGTAACTCTGTTGGAAGGAGCTTCAGATAGTATTGTTGAATTACATCAATTGTACAGCATAACAACACCCATAGATGTAATTGTAAAAGTTGACTCAATAGCTGATGTTACGGATGCATTCAAGACATTTTCTCTCGTGTGATCTAAATTAAGTCTCAATATCAGCTTGTACTACCAATAGTTGAAAGACTATACAACTAATGGATAAATTGTCTCTCAAGAAATGAAGATCATGTAAGCTCTCCCTGACGTCCACTATGATAGCAATACAAGAGGAAATATGAAATTTAATGTAATAAAAAAAGCATATGAGAAACCCTAATGAGTGTCATACAAAACATTGACATTATGTATGGCTCCAAAAACCCAAATCAAATTATCGGGTTATGGTCATGTGCTTGCAAGAAAATAAGCTTTCAGTAAGATTACTCACTACTAGCTCCAAGCTTTCTCGTTATAAAATAAGCTTTTATTTAGATTACAGATTACCGATGTTTCAAAATATGACATAGAATGTAGACCATTACATGCAAAAGAACCTACATGTGACCTGTAACAAGCCTTATACACAGCCATCAGAATCCTTCAAAGTGTAGATAGCTCAATGACAGAAAAAAGACATTTTAAAAATATGAAAAGAGCCTCCAGGACGACTCACCAGCAAGCCTTAAAAGAAAAATTAAATTACATTGCATAAATAAAAGTTCTATTATGCAATGTGGAAGAAATTTGATCGTGGGCACAGTATGCAACAGTCCAATAACAAAAACTTATAAGGCCCCGATAGAAGTGAAGCAGGAGTAAGGTTATCCCTATTGACTATTGTCAGAACTCCATAACTAACAACAAAGCTTAAGCCAGAGTTTCCAAGACAGGCAGGCAAACGGCTGGGCATTAAGAGGCAGACATTATTGATATCTTTCTATCCACTTTATACAATTTCAAGCAAATTGCTCCACTAAAAATCCGGCTAAAGCATCTGAACTCGCCCCAGGAAACAACACTGAAAACTACCACAACCCTCCAAAATTGTGCTACTAGCATCACAGTAATTCGAAATCACCACTGGAACTCCCCTACTAAAAGGTACCATAAAGGAAAAGCGAAAAGCTTGGTTAGTTAAAACCACGTAATTTCACTATGTATTATTAGATATTTGTGGCCATTGTCACAAACTTTCAGTTCTAACTTTCTACATACGACCTTAGAGATCTCTATTTTCTCATGTCCTGCATCTTTTGAGAATATATATTAGTCTCGAGAACTTATTCTATTCTAACTTGTGATTTGTACTCGATCTCTTTTGTTCTAAAGAGAATAAAAGGTTCCATCTTTAAGTAAAATTAAAACTCCAATACAATTCTTTTCTAGTTCTATCAGATTAGAAATTCCAAGAAAATTTCCTTCTTTATATGAAAGAGCCAATTCAGTAATTAAAAACTCAACCTACATATTGATCTTCACAAAATATGCATTTTTTTGTAACTATGAAACTCAAAACCTTACTGTCCCGAATAGTTGGTAAAACAAAAAATCGAAATCAAAGAAATCAGAGAGTGGAAACCATAAAACACAAAGACGTGAAAGAATTAAGTGTCTGATTTTCGGAGTAATTGCAAAAACAAAGAGGATAAAGGCTGAAAGGCAACAGAAGACCAAGATATACAGAACATAAGAAAAGATTAAAAATCATGACCAGGAGAAGAAAGGAAAGGTCTGAAGGTAAAACGCCTACATTTGAGAGAAGCAGTGTACTGAGGATAACATGGAGAATCAGCGATTCTTGCAGCGCTTGGATATGGCGGTGTTGAAGCTTTCGATGCCATTTTCGACCTCCCCCTCCGTCTCTCTTTCGTGGTTTTGGACCGTAGATGGAAGGTCGGTTGGACCCCTTTTTGTAACCCGGACCCGGATGATTTAAAGGTCCAGAAGTGTAATTTAAGGACAGTGTTGACTGCTTGGAAAATATATTCTTCTTAACTAAACGAGTCTGTGAAATCATTTTTATAGATCTAAAAATCACATTTTTTTCACAAAGTCGATCAATCAATTAGGAATCGCAAATGGAAAAAAATATCATATATTAAAAGGTTTATAAATAATTAAAAAAAAAAAAAAGAGTAATGCTTATGCTGTTAACGTTCATAATCTCACCGTACCATTGTTCTTACGTGAATATTTACAATTAACTCGGTACATAATAATAATCTTTCTAAAAAATACGTCTATAACAAATTATACATATATGTTGATGATAAGTAGACGAACCAATATTTATGACAAAATCAGCAAAATAAAGCTGGTGTGGCTGAAGACAGCAAATCCATCTTTGATCAAAGCATAAGAAAACAACAAATAGGATTCTGGAATGCCACACAAGGTATATGCTCTATTCACAATTTCTTGATTAAGCTATTGGTGGATATAAGACTTAATTGTGCTAAACATGATGCAAATAAGGAAAGCTGGAAAGAAGCATTTGGGCCTTTAAGATGATATTCGAGTTAGGTCTTATTTCATGTGTGCTAACCCAAATCTCATAATTGGGTCAATTCTTTGTTGACAAAATAAAATTAAAAATGGGATTACATGAAAATATTAACACTTAACCCCACATAAGAAAGAAAAGCATTTGTGAAGTGTCCTATAAATTTTGAATATCCCTAAGCCTTTAAGAGAAACAAAATTAAATTACATTGTTTGGTAATATGCCTACATCTCCCGCAAATCAAAAGGAAAATACAATCATTTAAGTCTTGACTCACTAGGCAATACCTTCTTTCATGTGATTACAAGGTTGTAAGTCAATATTTAACAATGCAATGGAATAAAAGATAAGTCAAAAATTATACATGAGCCTAAAAATTAGAGTAAGTCCAATCTACTATAATACTCCTCATTACTTTTGGGGTTTATAAAAGTCAAAAACTCTAAGTTTGGACAACAAAAAAGAGGGTTGAGGCTTACTAAGGGGTTTAATCGAAATATATGCTAGTTGCTGTAAAGTGCAAGTGAGATGTAAAGAAATGAAGCCTTGAACTAGTTTTCTCAATACAAAGTGACAATCAATCTTAATTATACTTTGTAAGCCCATGAAATACTAAATTAACATCCATGTGTTGCCACATTATTAGCATAGTAAAAGGCACAAACAATTTTAAGGTCAAGACAAGTGTAGGTTTGGTTAACCTCACGTGTAACCATTGTATAGGACCCATTTGCAAACTTAATGGATAAGCATTAGGAAACACATGAAACAAAAGTATAAAAACTACTAAGATGGCATGTAATATGATCATTTACACCTAAGTCTAAAATTCATCTATCATCATCATTATCACCAAAAAGTTTGGATGCCATACCTGCAAAGGTTGCTGGTGTATTAGTACTAGCATCGTTATTCATTGCACCAAGGGATCTTTGAAATTGCTCCAAGGAGACCCAGGAGTAGAAATAGTCAATGACAAAAATGAATCTGGTAGATTCCCCCAACAAAATTGCTGTAAGGTTGCATTGCAAAACCAACAAACCCCAAGTTATTACTAGGCCCATGTGCTGCATTCTGCTCCTTTATTGGCCTACTACCAACATGCCATCATTGTCCAAAAGCTGAGGGAAAAATTGCATCCACGGCTTAGGCCGGTAACCATTGGCTTGTAGGACTAAAAACATAACCTGACCCATAAGCTTTTCTAACCACAGTATTTGCATGTGACGCATTCATGTATGGTTTGCAGAGTTGCAGCCACCCCCTTCTTTCCCCAGCCATCTCTGGTAATCCACCCTGGTGAGGAACCGATCAGATGGTAGCACTTCTTGCATTATTAGAAACTGAAGGGCCCAACTAAAACACAAAACTGTGCAATAGTGGGTAGCCAGCGGAAGCTTATAAGGTCAGGCTCTCTTGTCGCCTTACCCAATGTGGGACTGGATATTTTAACACTCCAACACTCCCTCGCAGTCTCACGTTGGGTGCGGTGAGAGGTGGGACTAGTCTAGAGGGACCACACCAAGGTAGGCAGGACACAGGGCCTGCTCTGATACTAGTAAGCAAACGGGCCCCACAGTTGTCTCACCAAAACCCATAGGCAGTAGTGAGATGAGGTCCCGCACTTATAAGGCTGTAATTTTTGAGCTCCCTTACCTGTGTGGGACTAATACTTTTACACTCCCCCTCAGTCCGAGCTCGGTCAATTTTGCCGGCTGGGACTGGACCCCACATGAGTAAGGAGAATGGCTCTAATACCAGTAAGCAAACGGGCCCCACAGTTGGCTCACCAAAACCCATATGTAGTGATGAGATGAGGTCCGACACTTATAAGGCCGTGACTTTAGAGCTCTCTTACCGGTGTGGGACTAATACTTTTACACTCCCCCTTATAGAGATCGCTGGAACTGATCTCTGAAGCTGGTCTAGCAGGATCTAAACCATCCCTTATCCCGATGGAACAGAACAAGAAATTCACAAGCATTGAATATGATGAAAGTTCCAGCGAAAAACCTGATGATCCACCTCTTGCAGATCCATCTGTTTACAAACGACTAGTTGGGCAACTAATCTACTTGACTCTCACCAGGCCTGACATCACTTTCCCAGTTCAACTTCTCAGTCAGTTCATGCACGACCCGAAGCAGTCCCACATGGACGCTGCTCTTAAAGTGATCAGATATCTCAAAAGTTGTCCAGGACTTGGTCTCATGTTCCCTTCATCTTCACCATTTGAGCTGAAAGCCTACTGTAACTTTGATTACAGCACCTGCCCTATGACGAGAAGATCGACCACAGGATTTTGTATCATGTTGGGAAACTCACTGATCTCATGGCGCTCGAAGAAACAACCCATTGTGTCTCTTTCCTCCGCCGAAGCTGAATATCGTGCCATGCAGGTCACCACTTGTAAAATAGTTTAGATCATTGGTTTACTCAAGGATTTTAGTTTTCATATGAAGCGTCCCGCCTTATTACATTGTGACAATAAGGCAGCAGAAAAGATTGCAGCAAATCCCATCTTCCATGAACGTACGAAACACATTGAGGTAGAATGTCACTACGTGAGAGAAAAACTACTACAGGGTATCATTACAACTCAACATGTTCCCACTCAAGAACAACCCGCAGACTTGTTGACAAAGGCACTTTGCAGTAAGCAGCATTGGCACCTTCTTTCCAAGCTCGGAGTATTTGACTTGTACAAATCTCCGGCTTGAGGGGGAGTGTTAATGAACATAGAATCCCACCAACTAAGTTGCCATATTGAGCACTAGAATCATGCTCAATATATTGTAATTATGTTGTAAATATAGTTTCCTATATTAGCTAGGTTCTTACATTATAAATGTAACATGATGCTTGTACAGTGAATTAAGTTTGCATAATATAGAAAACCCGTTGCATAACTCTGGCCCCTTCTCTTCAATCTCACCTTTTCTTACATGCATGTGTGGCCCGATTTTTGCCTAGAGAAGCGGCTTGACGTGAGCTGTTGTGCTGGAGAGGAAAGCAAAATGTGGCGGGTCCTGTTTGTCAATAATACCATCGATTTCGACAAAAATATGGGAGATCAGCGTGCAATTGTTGATACTCTTCTTTACACATGCTAAAGGCTAGATCAATGTTGGGTTAAGAGGTTCTTGTCAAAACAGTGGTTCAAAATGTCTTGGAGGATGCTCGGAGGGCAAGTAAAAATTCCATGAGCCTTGTTCCTTGCGTCCTCTCTTCAATTCTTTCATTTACACGACATTTACAGCGCCCACACGTACACAAAACAAAGGGTTCTTGCACATCTATTTCCTCCCAAGTATCTGCCATACCTTGAGCTTCGATCTAAAAATTTCCCATATGTTTTTTTGCATTCCCAGTTCATGACACAAAGGGCTCTAAGTTGTTGTCCACAAATTTTTCCAGCTTGCGGCTTGGTCTAAGAAGAGATCTGTCTATAAACCCAAGTTTATTCTTAGCTCCAAGAGCATTCAACACTTGTTTGCCCCATAAATCAAAATTTGAGCCCTTCAACCGCATCACAGTTCGAAGAACATTGTTGGAGGCTAAACAGTATGGGTCTTTGTAGGGATTCGACAAAGGTATTGACTTTGAATCCTTCGTGCAAATAAAGTCATTGCCCTCACACTTCATAAAAATAGTAGTGGTCTTCTAGAAACAGAAGGATATGAGGTTAAAAAGTAAGGCTTTTAGACCATAAGAGCTGATTCACCATTCACTTAAACAACTTTTACATTAATGTCCCCTGCACACTCTCCCATCGCATAGCCAACAAAGTGCATTCAGAATCCACTACTATTTTCATGAAGTGTGAGGGCAATGACTTTATCTCCACAAAGGATTCAAAGTCAATACCTTTTTTTAGCTTTGACGGTGCCAATCATGCAAAGTGCAACTTTCTACAACTATTTCCCCAAGACATGGAGAGTTAATCAACCTGGTCAATTCTGATACCACAACAAAATCTGCCGTCAATCCATCTTTGAATAGAGCGTGAGAAATCAGCAAACACAATTCTAGAGTGCCGGTGGGCTACATACTCCATTCCTAATTATATATGAATGAAGGAATACATGAGTATTTTATATGCTTGCAATGGAATAAGAGATGGACAAAAACTATACATAAGCCTAGAAACTACAGTGAATTTGATCTACTATAATAATTTATCTTTATAATTGTTCTGACAAAATAAAGGTCATCAAATGATTTTTTCATCAAAGAAAAAAATGAAGATGAAATTATCTGAAAAGTGGGTTATTTTTCCTCCCTCCCCATTGCCTCTATCAACAATGTCACATGGGTTAAATAGTGTAACAGTTCTTGATCAAGTTCATCCCTAGGGATCTTGATACTATCGGCAATTTTACCTGTTAAGTATTAGGTTCGGATGACAGTGCTATTATGTGCAGTCCATCCTATAAAATCTATCAGGGCATCAATTATGGTTTGGTCCTTGATAGAAAACAGTCATGCACAATACAATAGACTTGAGTCCCTAGAATCTGATTATACCAATTATTTGAACAAAAGGAAACCTATTATACCTAGAGATAATGATTCAGCAGTAATACCGATGTTGGGGGACTTAATCAGTAGAGAATTTTGTTGGCAGTGTTGGTGAACAATGCGCAAAAGCTGTGAAGAATGATCTCAAAGATGACCTCGTTTAGCACACAGAGTCAATGAAAAAAGTAAAGTTGTGGCGTGGGAGCAGGCATCACAGGTCCTCGTATGGTGAGCGGTGAGAAATATGAGGCTCCGTTTTCCACAAGTCCTTTTCACTCAGGAGACAAGACAAAATGGCATGCAGAAAGAACCCAAAGGCTGCAGAATCAGGCCGCTTTGTAGTTCCTTGGATTCAAAAGTTGGCAGGAGCGTGAAACTTAAAACATTGTTTGAAGAATATGCCTGCGTAAATCACCATAAAAAGAATAGAAGTATGAAAAAGAGCATAGGATGTAGAGATTTGTTGTTATCTCCTAGTACTTCTCGTGAAATGAACTATTATTTTACAGTTTACGCCACCACAGCTGCTCGGAGAATGGAAGACAAAAAGCCATCGCCGTCTAATCTTTTGAAACGTGCCCATGTTCTAGACCGACCCACTTTTCGAAGTTTCACATGTCTATTCCAACAATATGTGCCACGATTAAAGCATCAAATTCGTAAGCATGGCTACTGTTGAAGATTTAGAAGTGGAAATCCATTGGCATTCCATGGAAGACCAGATTTCTGAGTAGCTGAGTATGCAGACCATGTACAGTTGGAGATTTAACAACATTTAAATGATTTTTCATTGACTCGTCAGCTTTACACTTTCGGTGGGTTTAGTTAGTGGTGATGAGCAAGAAGTGTGAATCGTGTGCATGGCGGTGATTAATTCCTGGATTTTTAAATGTTTGTAAATAGGAAAATAAAACAGGAAGATATTGACTCCAATTCAAAATCTATTTCCATTTATTTTTCTGTAAAATGTGAAGCGGAAAAAAGGATAATTGGGTCTCTCCATCACAAGCAGGACAACAAAACAAAGAGAGACAGGGGGAACCTTAGAGGAGCTCAGGTGGCTCTAACCCATTTCCTGTCTCTCCCTCTATATCTCTCGCGCTCTCGTATAATCACAAACCCTAGCTCTCTCCGTCGCCACCATACATTCTCTCTCTCTCTCTCTCTCTGTCTTTCTCTCTTTCGTGTTAGTGGACCCTGCCTTCTGTTGAACCTGTTCTGTGTGTCTTGGTATATCTTCCTTCTCTATAACACGGCAGTTCGATTACCAAAACCCTAATTTTACCTTTTTCTTCTCTGAATGCTGGGGTTTTTGACTGAATAACGGTTGCGGAACTTCAATCTAGGGTTTCTTTTCGCAAATCCGCGCGAGTGCGTGAGAGCTAGAGAGACATTTGGAAGAGCTATGTACAGGGATCGAGGAGGCGGCGGTGGGTCATCGAGATCGGAGATCGTGGGAGGGCCGTTGGATCGCAAGCGCATCAACGATGCGCTGGATAAGCATCTAGAGAAGTCGTCTCCCTCGACTTCCAGGGGTGTTTCCCTTAACAGTAAGGACAAGGAGAGGCTTTCCGTGCCTTCCACTTCCACCGGCAAATCTCAGCAGCTTGATCATCGCGATTCTCGCTCGGCGTCGCTTTCGAAGAACAAGTGCTCTGATGGTCAGACATTCTCTTTGTTGTTGCTCTTTTCTTTTCGATACTGGCTGTTTATTTTCTGGGTGAAGTGAAGTTGGGAATTTTTAAAGGAGAGAATTTTGTGGGGATCTGGTTTTGTCCAATTTTTGCAGCTTCAGCTTCTGGTCTGTTAATCGGGGTTCATTTTGTGGGTTTGCTTGCTTCTTATGCCTTATCTGAAGCAAATTGCTCCCACTGGATGTTGGGATTTGGACTAATGTGCTTGAAGAAGCAACTCTATGTTATTGAACTTTGCTGCGGATCTGAGTTTGTCCTTTTTTTTTGATGTGTCAGCTTTGAATGCGTAAATTAAGATTTTCTTTGCTTTTTGTTTCATTTTTTCCTTCTTTTTTTTTTGGTTGGGTGTGGGGGCGATGTTTCTTACATGTTGTAGCCATTACGGGGTATTGATATTTGGACTGAAATAATTGGTTTACCAACGTGGTTGGATTCGAATTTACTGTATACTTCTCTTTCAACCTTTCTCTGGGTCGGGGTTCCAAAAGAAAGGGAAGCGTTTTGTATTAGCCATCTGTTTGAAGTACATGATTAAAATTTTAGTTCCAATGATTATGCAGTTTGAGATTTGTGTGAAGTCAATTTAGTATATTTTAGATCTTAATTAAGCAAAGTATCATTTTTTTCTTAGTTATTAATGGAATTTGCGGTGCCGGACTAAGAAAGGCAAATTGGTAATTGACAGTAAATTGACATTGCCTATTAGCTAGTAAATGTGCTTACAAATACTTTTTGTTTCAGTCAACCTGATAGAATCCTTTTAGTGTAACATAATAGAAATTGTGTATGATGATAATCTTTTATGCTTTATTTTATGGGGGGCTTTGCTTTTTGGTGCTCCCTCTGCCCTTTTATTTTATTTATTTATTTTTTTTTTTGGGGGGGGGGGGGTGGCTGCTGGTTTGCTGGGACGTTGGCGCTATGGTTGTGGACTATTTTCGTCAGAAAAAAAAAAAGAATGGAAAATTATCAACATAGAAGAAGTAGTTTAGGTAGTTGGAGTGTGATAGATTGAAAGCTTTATTATAGTCATGCTTATCTTTTTTGCTGATAATCGCCTTGTTTGCATTAATCTCAGAGGAATCTGAAACAGACAGCGAAGAATCAGATGTTAGTGGTTCTGATGGAGATGATACGTCATGGATTTCATGGTTTTGCAATTTGCGAGGCAATGAATTTTTCTGTGAGGTGGATGATGAATACATTCAAGATGATTTCAATCTTTGTGGATTAAGCAGTCAAGTTCCGTATTATGATTATGCACTTGATCTGATTTTGGATGTTGAATCTTCGCATGGTGAGGATTTTTCTGAGCTAATTTGTATTTGTTTTACAAGTTTTGAAGTTGCCTTTTTTGCCAACTCTGATTTTGATAAGCCTCTAGCTTCTGTTGATGTAGGTAAGTGACTGAGCATAGTTTTATTTGATTAAGATATGTGATTGAACACTGTATAAATTAATTTAATGTTTGTTTATCTGATTCTAGATGCATTCTAAATAGTATATTTTGTGTATCGACAAGCTTTATGTTGGTTATTGTAATTTATAGTTTCTTCGTGTGTTATCAAGTTCAGTCATTTTGTCCTTTAGTATGAGGAGTAACAAGTAGGTAGGTTCTATGACTGAGTGTAGAAACTTCTGTTGTTATCATGGTAAAACTCTGATCAAATCTCGCTGCACATTCTTGATTCAGCCATTTCATAGATTTTGTTTTCCTATTGAATTTTAACCCATAAATGAACATCCTCTCTTTGTTACTTGCTACCTTTTTATTTGTTTGTATGTACATGTATACAGATTCGTGCATACAATGAGTGTGTGTATGTGTGTGTTTGTTCGTGTGTCTGTCTGTGCAAGTATATGTTTAGTTAGAGGATCTTGCTGCTTAATCCTCTTTTATGGTTATTGGTATGGGGTTCTCAGGTGACATGTTCACTGAAGAGCAGAATGAATTGGTTGAATCAGCAGCGGAGATGCTGTATGGTCTTATACATGTCCGGTACATACTGACCAGCAAGGGAATGACTGCAATGGTATGATTTTGAATTAACTGATACTCTTTTCTTGCTCTCTTTGTGTCTCTTGGTTTTTGTTGAGAAGATAGCTGCTAAAACTTCTGCAGTTGGAGAAGTACAAAAACTATGATTTTGGAAGGTGTCCTAGAGTTTACTGCTGTGGACAACCCTGCCTTCCGGTTGGTCAATCAGACATTCCACGCTCAAGCACTGTAAAAATCTACTGCCCCAAATGCGAAGACATTTACTACCCTCGATCCAAGTACCAAGGCAGTATCCTTCTATTGCACTAGTTATCACTGCTTTGAAACTTTATTTGTATATATCCTGCATCTAGATGAGCATTGAGTTTCCATTGATAAAGCTTTCTTCAGCTAAAAGTGGTTTCCAGGTTGGGTTTTATGAATTATCGCTAAGCTTAGGTTTGAAAGGATATTTTTTACTGCAAGATTTCTGCAAAGTAAAATTAGTTTGTGTTAAGTTGTATATTAAGTTGTACATGCTCTATGATACTTTGATTTGATACCTCTGTCCCATTGGAAAGTCAAGTCAAGTCTCTGCTTTAAGACATTTTGATTTAGAGATTCAAGTTTTTGATTTGACAGAGTGAGACTTAAGTTTAGATTCAATATAAATGTGAGACTTTCATCGACCTTTGCATCATTATGGGTATTCTTTATGCTACTACCCTCTATAACTGGAGAAGTGGATGGAAGTCTTATATTTACATTAAACCGAAATTCAGGTATCTACCTATCAAATTTAAAATTAGACCTTCAAAGTCGAAATAACCTAAAGCATAGGGGTCCTATTTTGATTTCCCTTCGTACAGTTCAAAGTTTCATAATATTTTGTGCTCTTATGTTATGCTTGGAATATAAATTAAATTCTGAATTGTAGTCTTGCTTGTTTGTATGATCATCATCATTCATATCACATGCAGTTAAATTGATTTAGTGTTGGCAAATATGTCATATATGTGCTTCCATTGTTCACTGGCAACACTTTATAAACGTTGGTTCAAATGTACATATGAGTTGGCTATATCTTTGGCAGGCCAGGAGAGCAATCTTCAAACCACTGGACCAAGAGAGGGAAAATAATGTTTCTTATCTCTGTTGGACTGGAATGACCATTTTGTAGCCACCAAGTAATTCTTTTATAGTCGTCTTCAAATCATATTTTGGACACATGGAATGAGTTCGCAGACATAATAGATTGCTTCTATTATAACGTCCTGTGTCTCATGGTATACTCATTCAATTATTTCGGGGTGCTTTTCCCTTAGAACCGCTACCCTTTAATGATTTTCATTATTGGTATTAAATGCAAAGTGATTTACAGTATCATGCTGGTTTATAACTCTAATTTGATCAAATTTAGAATGTTTTTCAAGTTGGCAGAGTCAACTTATAGAAGCTGACTCAGGTATGAATGAAGTCAAGCCAAAGACTCTGTTTGTGCGCTTGGCTTAGACAAAGTTTGATGTACTCGCTATCTGGGTCTCGATGGGATCCAAAACTGGAAAATAAGTAATTGTTGGCATGTAAATCACGGCTGTTCAACCCTGACAGGAGTCTAAAGTATGATTTGATGATGAAAAGGAGAGAATGTTTAGACCTTTATCCCCTGTGATCTAGCTGTTCAAACCTCTCAAATTAAAGCCACTGATGCAAATGCCAACATCATGCTAGCTGATGGTAGATGCTTTTTTGTTAAACTAGCTGATTAGTCTAATACCTGAAGTTCATATTAGAGCTGAGTTCATTCTAGCTTTTGGTTGATTGCTAGTAGATTATTCGTTTGTGAACCATAAGCACACAGCTACCTAGTGGAATCTGAATCAGTTAAATCTCTATATTTGTTAAAAATGATCATTAGCCAAAAATTGTTGGTGGTTAGATGCCATAGTGGACATTACGGCCGTAGGAGATTGCATTTAAGTTGTTTGATATTGCTGCATTAATGATATGTTCTTTTACCTTTTTTCTGCTATATCAGTCTGCAAGTTTTATTTGCTTCCATTGCTAAATGCCCTTGACTGTATCAAGACATTGATGGAGCTTATTTTGGGACGACGTTTCCACACTTGTTTTCAATGACATACGGACACCTAAAGCCACAAAAGGCAGCACAGAGCTATGTTCCAAGAGTTTTTGGCTTCAAGATCCACAAACCATGACATAAAAGGTGCAAGATACACTCTTCGAGATGAGCTCCCATGGTCCATTTCTGATGGTTCTTTTGTTGCCTCATGTTTGGGTTTAAATGTGAATGGCCCTAACAAGCAAGATGAAATGCAAGAGCACTACAATTGATTCACCAATGGAAATGTTTAGAATGAAAATTTGCCTAATAGCAGAGCAAACCTATGATTTTATTTTGTTCGTGAGTTTACTGAGCCTTTGTAAGCCTCTCTCTTCTTCGCTTGAGGATATGTCAAAAGTGCTTTGCTGTTTTCTTTGCTTCTCCAATACTCTATGATATGGTTAACAACACCAGTTTTCAAGTCGAAAACTATTCGTGAAGTTGGAAAGCCCATTGAAAGGGGCACCTTGTCATGCCTGAGACGTTGGTCAATTTATTAAGTCGTAAGTAAAATGATTGATAGCATTCTGATATATTGCGAAACATTCAATGTAGTTAAGCTTTTCCTCTGTCGAACTCGTATGCTGTCATCTTGTAGGTTAGTAAAAAAAATCGATGCCCAGGGAAATTCTAATCTCGAACGATGTCTAACAAGTTACAAAACAAGTTAGCAATAAATGATAATCTAGCCAGTCTAAAGGATAATCGAAACAAGTACTACTTTTTGAATGTGTACACCTGCAGTCTGCAAAAGCAAATTGTACAACGGCTGTTTATTCTACAGAAAACGAACAGTGCCTTGGGAAAGGAAAGTTTTTTCATCTTCTGTCCATTAATTCTCTCTGAACACTGTCCACTCTCTAACTGGGAACCTTCCTAACGGTGAAAAAGGTGATAAAATTTATAAAAGGAAATAAAAATTTGGGAAAAGCCAAAAATGGGTTGGCTCTGGAACTCCCTAGATTTCTCCATGATGCGTTTTGAGAGAGGCAAAAGTGGCTGCAAAGTTAACTCAAAACCTGAATTTGTTTGTTTATTTTGTTTCAAGTTAAGACCAACATTCGCCGACAAAAGCTTGCGTCACTACTACATGTTGATTGCTTGAACTCAAACTTGCTGCTTCTTAATCACCAAGGATAAAGCAGAAGGTTATTTTCTTGCTTTTCAAAGAAAGCAAAAGAAGTTGTATTATCCAAGAAATTCTATAAATGGTGCCGAAAGTAGAGGAAGGAAAAACCATGATATGTTCGAGAAAAAGAAACCAGATAAAGAGCGGCCATGCTTGAATGTTAAAAAAGTTGAAGGAATACTTCAGATATTCTCTTGCAATGTAGATCATCATAATTTGTTGGGCACGCAACATGCAGAAACCTCATTCGTGGTACGTGGAAGGAGTGACAGGGACAGCAATTGTTCACTGAAGACAGCAGGCATTCACAAGATCGTGGATGGTAAAACATCATCTAACCTACTTGACTACGGCATTTTAAAATGGGAAAGAAGTGCCAAAAAAGACGACCCTAGCAATCACTTTTTACCAGCTTTTCCATAGAAAAAAGGATTTAAAAAAGATATATCCACTTCTCCAGCGTTATCTTCTCCAACCTGATCGAAAACAAGATCAAACTCCAAGTGGGTTTTTGCCATATGCAATGACATCATTTCCTTTCTGTGACTATCTCCAAGTGGGTTTTTCCTTTGTCCTCTTTACTCCTTCAGTTCACTGAATCATGCTCACTTCTCATCCTGGAAAGGTTGGTCGGCTATGGAAGACTTTGTTGGAGATAGATTGATGATGTTTTGTACATTAGTATAATTTTAGAAATAGAATATGTTGTTCTTACGAGCAAATATTATTTTCTTATTGACTGTTCTGTATTTGTATTATAAATGTGGCCACTGTACATGTAACTCTACCAAAAAAGAAAAAATAAATAAATAAAAATTCTCCAAAATCTCTCTTGGCCTGTCTTGAAAAGGTTCCTCCTTGTTGTCAATATCTGGCCTCTCGTGGTTTCGGTAAAGCTTCCTTACCTACCGATAACGTTTGTGATAGATTTGGATTTTGGGTCATTTTCAATACACCAACACCACCAAGACCTTAGAGCATGTCTTCAGTCAACTCTGCTGGCGGAGGTGTTTCTCTGAGGACCTTCTCTCTGAGTTATCCTGTACTTTGGAACTCAAGTCCACTGAGAGAAACGGCAAAGGCTTGGCCTTGAAAAGCAGCCTACTTCTTGGAAGCCTCCGGCGGGAATCCATTACAAACACAACTTGGCCGCCGGTGGCCATTCTGGTGACTGGAAATGGCACCAAAGTTGCAGGGCTTCTACTAGAGTGGCCATGTTTCTAACCTTGAATGTATCCCGGTGCATCCATTGTCATCTTGGTAATCAACGGTGGAATCCAGAATCTTCCTTGGGGAATTATGCTTTAAAAAGTAGTACTGTTCTTTTCTTTGTGAATACATCAATTCTGTTGGACCAAACAAATAAGAATGAATCAAAGGGAGAAGGAAAAAGCGACAAAAGCATTACATCAACAATCGACATCAATATTGTACATAAAAAAGAAAATCAACATCATGAACGGGTTTGATATTTGCACTCAGATATGTAATTATTGTTAAAACAAAGCACTTAAGAAGTCTAAGAATTTAGCAAGTTTTATTCATTTGTTGATGTAAGTTGTCTCTATCTAAAGCCCTAACAGTCAAAGGATAGCAACTGGTAGTTTGTAAATCAATATACTTGGAGCCCTCTATAATCTGAACTTTTTTTTAGATTTTTATGTTCTATGTTTGCAGATAAAAGAAACGAAACCATAGTATCTGAAGAGAGAAAAATTTAAAAATATATATCATACTGAGAATGAAACTTTAATAAAATTCATTACTTTTCAAGATGACTTACATGCCATAGCTTCACAAAAGGATAAGTATTCTTATATGTTTGGTATTGATTATTATAAATCCGCATTTAAAATTTTCAAATTTTGTCACTTTAACTTTTAGTAAGGTAAATGAGTTAAAAATAACATACATTAGATAAACACACCAACCCTTTATTTAGAATACTCAAATTATATCTAGAATGTAAAATCAAAACTCAGTTTATTTAGACTATAATTTTGTTATATTTAAAGTGCTTATTTGGTTTCTATCATTAAAATGACACAATTAGTTTATATCCTTAAAATGACATACGTGTTGCCTATATTCAAATTAACTATTTAAAATACAAAACAACTAATAAATAATCACTAAGATAACAAAATTAATTTCTGTCCTTAAAATGACATATTTGTTGCCTATATTCAAATTAACTATTTAAACTACTAAATAACTAATAAAATATTAAATAGTAATACAAAATAATTCGAGGAAGACGTTATCTTTTCAGTTAATGTTAAGAGGTGACCAAATAAAATTCTAATCGCATCTAAAGGTAACTAAATCAGCTTTTTATCCTTACAAGGTTGTTCATTCACCGTAAATGATTTGTTTTGGGTTTTTAACTAATCTGTGAACTTAAAAATTCAGAAACAATTAACATATTTATCACACGTGTTATTTCTACCTATCCTATCGGCATAAGTTAACAAATGGTATAATTTACCACGAGGTGATAGTTTAAAATGATCAGTCATAATTTTCTAAAAAAATCTATACTTCTTTTAAAAAATATGTCAACTTAGAGAATTGAGAATTCATTTTGCCACATGTATCCAAAAGTTAACAATGACAACGCAATCACAAAGGTCATGTAATTATCACAAACGACCTCACTCCTTTATATTATTAAATTATATTAAAAATCAATTTTCCAGGTTTCTTTTGCCTTTTCATTATAATTAAATAATATTAGGAGCTTCTTCTACACTGGGGAGGGTAGGCTTGTGCATGTTGGTTGATGACTAAATACTTAAGAGGTGTTGTTATGCTTGTTGTTTGGTTATTAGTTTACTTACCTTGTAGTAGTAAATTAGGTAATAGAAGCCAAGATCCCAATATGACCACGACGATTAGATATTTCGAAACAGCTAAGAAGGATGTTGCTTTCAAATTCTGTCGACAATAACTAGAGATATGCAGAGTTCTCATTATATCTGGGGAAATCTACATTTGTATGAAGACAAAGCTGCCCAAGGTCGGCCTCGACTACGACAATTTTAGTGAATTCTTTATCTATTTTGCTTTATATTATACCACGTTCCCTTGTTTTCATCGGAGGAAAAGACCAGAAGAACTGCAACCTTGATGACGAGACGGCCTGGTTTTGTTTCATCAGAATATACAAAGGCCAAATGAATTAATTACACGATATTCTTTCCTCGAGCTGAAAAGGGTATTAATCATCACCCTCCATTGGTTCTTAACTCGTCATTAAAAGTTAAGACCTTTCGGGGTGCACTTAAAGCCATCACAAATCATGTCAACACCCAAACAGCTTTCTTGATGCCGAAAGCAACCTGAGCATACCAATCAAGGAACTTGCAACACAAATTTTCTACGGGAAGAAAGATTTAGGTGGATTTCAACTGCAACGTTTTCTTTTTCTTCTTCAATAATTGAATCCAGTTCACGCACAGTGACTTCGATGTGCCAAAACATATGGAGGAGTTGGTTGTATTCTTTCCAAATTCTGAAGTTTGATGAGTGCTTGATGGGAAAGAGAATCCCATGCTTGTATAGTTTCCATAGGTGGATGATAACTTAAGCAAGAGCTGGTACGTCGAGTTGTGTTCACTTGACGTGATTATTAGGTCTTCCAACTATCCATATTAGATTAACCACTTCTTAGTTAATCATGCAAACTTGTGACCCAAAATCATGTCCGATCTTGTATCTTAGAATAGCTGAAATTACACGTGATATTTTGCGTAAATACTAATGAAGTGGATAATTGCATGGTTCTCAATTTGACGTGAGCTTGTTAAGTTGATTCTTCAAACACGTCTAAAAATGATTATGGGATTATTATCTTTAGAGCAAGAAACACCCATTATACAGACTTCTTGATTTGCATAGACAAATGTTTGGTTCAATTAAAAATTGCACTCCTTAAGACTTCTTGGTATACTTGATGTGTTGGTTTAAATGTGTGCAATAAAAAAATTAAAAATTAAAAATATCTTCCCACACACTAGTCATTGTTATGATTATGAAATACACGTAATTGGCAACGACATCTTTGACAATTGTTGTTTTCCTTGAGGTGCAGCTTTGACAAGTAATGACAAAACGATTTCTATTCAAATAATAGAGTCAAACCTCGGTTTCTTGGCTATCAAGCAAGAAAGAAATAAGTTGAAGAGAATAGTAATGAATAATTTCCACCTACTTGTTTTCATTTGTAGACCGAAAACAGTGTCAAATAAAAATGGGAATCAGGTGGCCAAGATATTTTTTAGATTATTTTCAAATGCCTAGCTTGAAAGAAGTGAAAAAAGAAAAAAAGAAATTAAGAGAGAGAGGGAGAGAGAGAGAGAGAGGATATGATTGGGTAAGGCGAATCGATGAGGTCAAAAACAGGGAAGAGCAGACCTGCGCTTCCAATCCGCAGGTGAAGTTAAGAGGGCAGAGGCGGTCATACGGGTGTTGTCTCTCCCACACGTCTTGCTGCTTCAAAAATGCTTCTCTCTCTCTCTTTCTCTCTCTGTCTCTCTCTCTCTCCTTCCCATTTACCATAAACTTCACGCACACACCGCTCTCTCTCTTTCACAAACACCCTCAGCATTTCTTCATAGAAAAACACGCCAAACCCACAAACCCAATTCAATTCCTCAACTCCAGACAGGCGATTAAAGCCAAAAGTCAATCTAATCAAACATCCAACACCAACAACAACAACGAGAAAGAGAGAGGTGACTGGCCGGAAAGGCCTTTTCTCTTTCATTCTTCGTGTGTAATGCATCAGAAGAAATCTGAAGTTCAGATCGGAAAAGAAAGCAGCGGCGTCTCTTCCGATTTCAACCCAACCCCGCCTCTTCTCTTCCCTCCTCCCTCCTCTATCCACCACAAACAATCCTACAATTCCCATCTTTCCCCCACCCCTGACCAATCCTTTCAGCCATGCCCTTCTCACCTTCAAGTACAATACAATGACCCTATCGATCCTCCCTCCCCTTCTTCTTCCTCTTCTCCGACCCCGTACAAGAGGACCCTATTGACCCAAGCCCACTCTTCTCTCACCAAATCCCCCACTCTCTATCAATTTCATTCGCACCCACCTCAATTTTCTCATCAGAATGCCTCTTTTTTCTCGGTTTCTGTCGCCGTCAAGGCGTTTATGCATCGAGTGCTTCGAAAGGCCAAGCGTGTTCGGAGGTTTCGGGTCCATATACGGCTCGTCCTCTTGCTCTCGCTCCCGTTTTTCTACTTCTTAGTGTCCAACCCGAGCCGCTCCTTCCTTTTGGACTTCCTCTCCGCCTTTGCCTTCTCGGCCGCGCTCTTGTTCTCGCTCAACCTCGCGCTCCCTCGCCTCCCCTCCATACGCCTCTTTCTGGCTCGCTCATTTCCGATCAAGCTCTCCAAAGCTTCGCCGGCATGTCGACCGGCTCTACCGGTGTTTTGGTCAATTGGGTCTCGCCCAAAACCCGAAAAGAGGCCGAATTCGGGATGTTGGGTACAGGTTTATAGCAACGGGGACGTATACGAGGGTGAGTTTCACAAGGGTAAGTGTTCAGGGAGTGGGGTGTACTACTATTACATGAGTGGGAGGTACGAGGGGGATTGGGTGGATGGCAAGTATGATGGGTATGGCGTCGAGACGTGGGCCCGGGGAAGCCGTTATCGGGGACAGTATAGGCAGGGGCTCCGGCACGGTTTTGGGGTGTACCGGTTTTATACCGGGGATGTTTATGCGGGGGAATGGGCCAATGGGCAGAGCCATGGATGTGGAGTGCATACTTGTGAGGATGGGAGTCGATATGTCGGGGAGTTCAAGTGGGGCGTCAAGCATGGCCTTGGCCACTACCATTTCAGGTGATTGATTTTTATGGAAATGGAATGGTCGTGTTCTTGTTTTTTGTAAATCGGATACTGATGTTATAATCTTCCGAGGATAATTCCTCGGTTAATTTATTATAATCTTAGGCATTGTTTGAACTAAATGGATTAGATTTTGACTTCTCTCAGCAAATACCGGAAAATTTAGTTTTTCATGATGGATTATGGTTGGTTTCTTTTAGTTTCTTGATAGAATTATTGGATTGTTATTGTCTGTAATCAATGGTTGAAGTTTGTGAGTGCGTTGGAGTAGATTTGATGATAATTTTTGATCGATAGAGTGTACTGTGTATGTTGATTGGTTTGGCTGCTTTTGCTCCGTTTGTTATCTTGTATGGTGGTTTATCTTATATTGGAATTGGCATGGATGATACAGCTTAGGTCTGAATCTTTTAGCATGATGTTGTCATACATCTATTTGAGATTGTTAGAGATTGATGAACTTAATGGTTGTTGTTTCTGTCAGGTCCTTCGATATCAGGAAAGATTTGAAAGTAAATTGGATCTCTCTGTTTTAAATATATTTTGGCCTGTGCTTCGGACTGAATCACTGTACCATGCTTATCAGTCAGCTTTGTTTATATAGTACAAAACACAGGATAGAACTACCCACTTGTGATAGATTTGTCACATCACAGTGTTCTTTTGGAGTTGAAGAGATGGTTAGCATTCTCAAATTGACAAAATGAGCCCACACTGACTATAACACGTCACTTTGATTTGTTTTTCTGCTTGCAAGCAAATGTTTAGTTTTGCTTTGCTAACTCATGAGTGCTTCATTAGCAAAATGGAAAGAACAGTATTTAACAATGTTGGGCTATGTATTGGAGCTAAAGGAGAACCACGATCAGTTTTTCCTGTTACAGAAGGAAAATTAATGCCTAGTTAGCTCTTCAACTTGCTAATAAGTATCACATTACACTCTATCCAGGGTTTGTGCTCTATATAAAAATTACCTTGATTTCTCTGCTTTACCCTTGGGTGCGCGTTCCCATGGTTAAGTAGGTTATCAATGACTTCCGCCTCCTGCTCTCTCCATTTGTATGCCTATATATTAAAACTAAAACAGACATGCATCCATTTATCAAGCTGTGTTTCCTTTTTGGAATGACTCTCAATCTCTCTTATTCTAGCGAGCATCAGTTACTAAGTCTTGTAGCTGATTTTGCATCAATTAATATCTTTGTTGCAGCATTCATAAACATGCGCACACAGACACCCAAAAGAAAAGAAAAGAAAAGAAATTCAGATGCTAAAAGCTTTCGGCTTATACTTTTTGTCAAACTCACGTATTTTTATCTTATTCAGAAATGGGGACACATATGCCGGGGAATATTTTGCAGACAAGATGCATGGGTTTGGGGTCTATTCTTTTGCAAATGGGCATCGTTATGAAGGAGCCTGGCATGAAGGTAGAAGGCAAGGCCTAGGAATGTATACATTCAGAAATGGGGAGACACAATCTGGGCACTGGCAAAATGGAATTCTTGACGTTCCGAGCACCCAGAGCAACACCTATCCAGTATCTCCTGTTGCCGTTTATCATTCTAAAGTACTTAATGCTGTGCAGGTATTTACTTCCCGTTCTAATTGTGTAATGCTTTAAATATCTTAACAGCTCATCAAACTAAGCCTGGATGCCTATTTATATTGTCACTTTTTGGCTATTAAAGTGGGGCTGCAGAAGAACTCTGTTGCCCTGGGCTATTGTTCCCATGTTTCACACTTCATTTGTCATTTACTCTTGATATGCATCGCCAGCCATACTTAGCTCTATCAAGTAACAGAGAATTGCTAGGCTTAGGTCTCCATTTCCCATGCACATTCTTAGCTCTCCACTTTTGTAAAATTTTGCTTCTGTATGATTTAGAGAAGCATCTTCTCCGTGAATTTGTATGCTTGAATCAAGAATATTATTACAATTCTTTAGTTACCAGCTGCTTTTAACATCCTAATATTCAAGCATCTTTTTGTATGTTCCATGATAAAAATATTCAAGCATCCACTTCTTCCTGGTGGCTGCAAAAAAAATATAATTACGCAATTTGATTATAAGTGAAGATTTTCTCCTTTTTTCTTTTCCCTTATCTGATTAGTTTTATATCTCCGTTGACAATCAGGAAGCTCGGCGAGCAGCAGAGAGAGCCTATGATGTGGCCAAGGTGGACGAAAGGGTCAACAGGGCAGTATCTGCGGCCAATAGGGCAGCCAATGCAGCTAGAGTAGCAGCAGTTAAGGCTGTTCAAAAACAATTGCATCATAGTAGCAACAACAGTCCAATTCCAGTTGTGTGAGACTTCAAACTGCAGCTTGGGGTCTTTTAGCACATGAGATGGCAGCATCCGGACAATGGCTTATGTTGGTTTCCTCAACAATTTAGCTTTGTGTTTTAAGTTGTTATCCTCTCTTTCGCATCTCGCTTCGGGAGGATTCAATTTGCGGTGCCTCTTGGGACGTGAGTGGTATAGAGGAAAAGTAACAAGGATGGAGGAATGGTCATCTGTACTTGTTGAAGATTGTGTATACATAGAGATCAGAGAGAGAGAGAGAGAGAGAGAGAGAGGTCGGATGAAGATGGCATCCAAATGTAAGCTGTTCTTTTATCTTTCCATCCCAGTACATTTTTGTATCGATCGAGGTAGATGTAATATAAGTGCTGGTGCCGAGGTAAAAACCTCAACCTGGCTTATTTTGTATTTGAAGCTGTTGATTTTTTTCTAAGGAGCTGACAAATTTTCTAACTACACAGCCAAGAGAAGAAAAGAAAAGGAAAAGAGAAGAAACTTCAACGTATTCCTCTTTCTCTCTCTTTATCTACAGTGTCTCAATGGCCTTCCACGTTAAACCCAAGTCGAAACTGCAGCAATTCTTACAAAGAAAGCAAAATAATGGCATAATATTGGGCACTCTTCCAGTGACAACGAAGAAGTAGAAGAGATGACGCGGGAACGTGTTCCAGAATTAGTAACCGGGAAGTTGTCATCGCTTTAAG
Source organism: Casuarina glauca (assembly GCA_028551395.1). Taxonomy (NCBI): domain Eukaryota; kingdom Viridiplantae; phylum Streptophyta; class Magnoliopsida; order Fagales; family Casuarinaceae; genus Casuarina; species Casuarina glauca. Next base: position 9,608,347 of record CM052349.1, on the reverse strand, counting down.
GCATCAAAACAACGTAATCCGAGGAACAAGTACTGTAAGGCGTATACGCATGAACTAAATCAGGCGTAGAGGCACTTTCTGTTGTTTGACCCCCTTGAATTTTTGCGATCAGTTTTATCTGGGCCTTCTTTTCTTCACGTTTATAGGTGGGTTTTTCTCGGCGCATTTGAGCCAACCAATTCCTCGCAAACCACGACGGTCGCAGCGGTTTAGGGTGTGATTTCGTATGAGACGGACGAAGCAATAACTAAATCACGTGGATTTCATCCCTTAAATTGCCTATTTTGGCTCATTGAGTTTTCATATCAATGCACAGTCAGGGACTAAAACCTGCCATTTGTCCTTCAATGTTTGTTAGTGAATGGTTAAAATCTATTATACTTCGCTCTTATCTTTGATGTCACGAGGATCATTCTATTGCTTCATTCACTTTGTTCTTGCTTCTTCAAGACTCAGAACGAGTGCCAATTTGCTGTTATTGCTAGAAAAAAGTGAAAAGCTATTGATGCATCATATCCCTAAAACTTCTTTCGATTTTCATTTCACGTACTCCAACTTGCCCAAGCATATTTGAGAAAACCAAATTAGTGTATAACAATTAGACCCAGAATCCTTTCTCTACAATTTTCGTTTTTAGCTAAAACCACCATTTTCCCGAAATTAGTAGCTGTTGCCATTGCAGGGAGCATACTCTTCCACTAAAGCGATATTGTTGTTTCCCATATCACTTATATAACATGTCCTCGTCCTAACATTCATCAGGTTGATGAAACATGGTTATGATGCTAAGATGTTGCTTAAAGTAAATGATGGTTCAGCCAAAGTAATAGGAAAGGAGCCGAGCTTCCTTTGGTACTTGCAATTCAAAAAAACTAAATGGCAGTACTTCCTGAATGCAAGTACGGTTAGATTCCAAGAGTAATGATACTAAAAGGAGCTTAAATTAAAATGATGGCTTAGCCACAGTTAAAAACCCCAAAGGAAAGCAAGACAACTAAAGGAACTCTTGCCCTAGTCCTTAGAACACAAGCAAACCAGCCTGATAGAGACTTGTTCTTATCTCTACTAGCCTTAATTTGATAGATAAGATGCAAACGCCCGCTCACTATTAACTAGAAAACCGAAAGGATATGCTTCAACTTGCTTATCTTGCATGGATGCCTATGCGAAAACAATCGTACCACACAACTGATCATTAAACGTCAATCCCGTTATCAGTGAATATGATACGATCCACATTGGCGAAAAAAGCACGATTTAGCATAGCTTATACTATCAATCAAGGGGCAGTGAAAAACCAAATTCCAATGCTTTAAAAAGGACAAACAGAACACCCTGCGGAGTCTACCGCATCAAGGCACCTAACAAAACATGACAATAAAAATAATACTCTTTGTATCTCAGAATCTTTCGCCAACTACATTGAGATTGCTAACGTCAAATCAAACAAAAAAGCATGAGGTTTCAACTCTCGGTCTGTTCCCTCAGCCTCCGGATGGTGCTCCTAACAGTAACAGCACTCGCAGTGCTGTCAAATTCGAGCAGAAGACAGAAATTAGAACCTAGAACTAAAATGGGATTTGGCAAATGACAGAAAATAAAACTTGAAGAACATCCTTACTTCAATGTGTATGCACCTCCTGCTTTCACCTTTCCACAGTCCTTGCAACCCCAGATTCCAACGGCCTTTCTCTTCACTGCATACTGCAAGATAACACCATTTGTTGAAATGAGTACGGAAAATCAGGACCAACTTACAATGAAACCCAATAAACACTTGTGCCGCAGTGCAGATCATAAGACTAGAAGATAAGAGAAGTACCTTCCCACAAAACTCGCAGAAGAATTTGCTGTGTTGCGAGACTTCCATCTTCTTAATCTGCTTCCTCAAACTAGCACCATATCGGGTACCTGAAATGAAAGAATATTAGCACCACATATTTCACCTATAACACACGTTCACAATCAAAAGAACACAAGCTCATAATAAACAGCAAACAGACTGAAAAATGAAAAAAATAGAAAATGCATGCTAAAGATCTTATCAGCTATGGATGGAGCATTACCACCAACCCCCGACACAAAGAATTAATATGAATTCAGCACATTGCGTAAAATAAATTGTCCTATTAATCAAACAATCCAGGAATATACTCCAGAGTCATCTGCACACCAGATTATTCATGTCTTCACTCCATGCTAACATCTCATATGATGAAAATAGCCTAAATATCATGCTGAACACCCAATTTCACTTATTAATTCTCTAATCTACCATTAATCCAACCGTAGTAATGAAAATAACATCTGACATTAATCTTCAAGTGTCCAGAAATTTATGGATGAAGAAAAACCACTTTCAGAACTTACCATACTTCCCGACGATACCGGCCTTCTTGGTTCTCTTAGTCTGCATAGCAACAAGACAGATCAGGTTAGAAAATATCAAATAGTACAGCTAAAAAATCATACATCCTACTAAAGCTTTTAATAAAAAAGAAAAATATAACAGAGACAGTAAATTCTATGATTGCCTTGTGCCTTGCATAAGCCCATATATTTCAAGTGAGTTACTTAAGCCGACCTCTGAACCTAATCTTAAACGACGCAATACCAAAAAGGGAGTAACCTGAACTGCGCGCAATGACCAAAAACTCGAAAGAACAACACAAAAAATTAGATTTTCCCTATTTCCTATTATTATGGAGGTTGCTAAGGATTCCTCGGCAACCAAACATGCTCTACACCCTAGTTTTGACTTGTTTGTCAAACCCTAAGGCAACACAATAGATCCATCTCCACATCATATCATATGCTACACCATACCAAGAGGGCGAGAAAGAGAGAGAAGAGAGAGAGAGAGAGAGAGTACCATTTTGGAGGAGCAGAAAACCCTAGCTTAGTCCTGCCAGAGAGTTCCTGATCGAGCGGCCAAGCGAAGCGTCTGGTCTCGCTGATTGCTTACATATATATACGAACATCGCAAAGCGGAAGATTTGGTGCCCTAGGGTTTAGGAGTTTCGGATCTTGGCCCATGGACCATAAAATGGACCTTAAGCCCGATATACCCTTTAAAGGTCAAGCCTACCAATCCAAGGCCCATTTCAACTCGGTTCGAATAATCCATGTTTTCCGAAAACATATATGCTGTTCAAGGTTGCCTTGACGGCAAGCAAGAACACTTCCTCAAAATTCCAATAGTAAATCGAATAACATTTGACTTAAGAACCAATTATATTGCAATAAGAATCAGATTAAAAAACGATCAACCTATCAAGATTTACAAGTATATTTTGCATGGTGCACCGCACATGTAAGTTATGCTTCTAATCTTTCAAAAAAGGGGGGCCGAATATTTGATTCCTAATCTTTCCATTTTCTTTGATGCAGAAAGTCAATAATATTTTTCTTTTTAATGAGTTTAGCTCCTTAAAAGTTGGTATTGCGTGATTCCTTAGCCTAATCCCTGCATATATGACGCCCATAGAAAAATATAGTCCAATCAAGGAGGACGAATATATGTTAAAGATGATGTGCTGGCTAAAAATGGTTTGGCTTGCTCCTTGGATTTTCAACTTTTCAAAACAGTGTTTAGAAGAAAAATAAAAGAGTAAGAACCATAGAAAAAAGTCTTTATCTAAATGTTACAGGTTTATAAATCTATGAAGTCTGAAATTTGACACTCTATATATGTAAATTGGGTGCATGTATTGTAATATTAAAAAAATTAAATATGAGATTATATGAGTTAACTATATAATATTTTATCTAAAGTGTAAATTACCACAAAATGAGTTGTAGAGTGTAATAATTTATTACGAGTTAAGGACAATCTCAAATAAAATACATTAATACTAACCTCTAAAATTGAGTCTTTTAACAAAACAATTGACTCACATAACACTAAATAACATTCGTTGAAGGTGTTCCCACACAGGCCATGGCCAACACTCCTCCCCCACCATTATCTCCTTCTCAAAAAGGGTTTCTCGTTATTGGATAGAGAAGGCTATGAAAGCTGTGGGTCACTCCCATGAAAAGTCAAATTCAACTGTCCCACACGGACATATAATTTCAAGCTCCTCGACAGTGACTCTTATAATAACAAAGAAACTATGATCCCTGCCAATGGTAATGACAAAGTAACTTTAATTAAGTTGCTCAAATACAAACCCAAACTAAAATAAAAGAAATAATCACTGATCAACCGCACCATTTCTCACCTACTCCCAACTAATATCAATATTTTTATGACTTGAATTGAATTACAATTTATATCAATTAGTATATTGGGAATTATTTAGACGTTCCCAAGTAGTATATCAAATCGTGGACACGAGATCATGCATAAAATTGAATTTGAACTATTGTCATTCCGCCCATGACAATAACTTAAATCTCAACGAAAATTCATGGAAATTGATAATTAAGTATTAGCTTAATTAAGTTTTGTCTTGTTGATAGTTACAATGAAATGATGTAATAATTGAAGGGTGAAAATGGATTATCACTCATATTACATTTAGTTTTATCTTTTCATATTAGTTCAATTTTTCAAATTAATAATAATAGTTTGTAAATGTCGCTTAAGATTTTTTGGTCTCAAGTTTAATATGAGTATGTACAAGATTATGTGTGTGTTTTTGAAAAAGAAAGATTAACATTTATTTTAGTTTTTATTTTTTGGATAAACTTATTTTTTCAGTAAAATTCCATTAATTAATATTTAAAGAAAGCAATTCACGGCTATTGGTTTCCACGCAGTACAGCGAAGCTTCCATTAAGAAAAAGGAGTATATTTTGTATGTCTGCCGTATCCATCTTTTCTGAACAGAACGTCTGACCAACTCCCTCAACCTCGCCGGAGGGACACCCATTCATCGCAAAGTCGTTTTTTCAACCCACCCGTAAACGCTCCACCAAGTTCTCCAATCCAGCCATGTGGATGCTCATCAACTGCACCCACTGCCACACGCCTTTGCAGCTACCGCCGGGCGCACGATCCATTAGGTGCGCCATCTGCCAAGCCGTCACGCACGTGGCCGACCCGCGTAGCGGCCCTCCTCCTCCTCCCTCACACTCCTCGCCGCAGACGTATGCCCCGCCGTCTTATCCGCCTGCTCCGTCGCCATACAGCCACGCGCCGGCGGGGCCCCCGCCGAACGTGCACGGGAAGAAGAAGGCTGTCATATGCGGGATTTCGTACAGGTACTCGAGGCACCAATTAAAAGGTTGCATCAATGACGCCAAGTGCATGAAATATCTTCTCATCAACAAGTTCCACTTTCCTCAAGATTCCATTATCATGCTCACCGGTACGTGCGATAAGTAGAAATTTTTAGATCTCCGAAATTCAGACAGAGACCTTCTAAACGATGCATGATTACTTTTCTTACAGATCGTATTCATATCTCTATTATGTACAATGACTAAGTTTTAAAAATAATCTTCGTACCATAAAGGTAACTTTATTGAAAGTTACAGTCATTATTTTAAATTGGACAGATCAAATATTTCAATTTCAACACTTTAGCTTTTAACTATGTTTTGCAGATCCTTACTTTTTTACTTTCTTTATCGGTTCCGATTTACTTCTACATAGTGAGATGGTAACATTTGAAGTAGTCAAGAGATTAGGAGCTATATAATGGAGTTATTCAAGAAAACCAGAAGAAACTTGTCCATGTCCGTATGTATGTGTACGTGCAAATGTGATTACATTTTAAGATGTGTTTGTGGGGTTGTCTTGTTTGCAAGACCTCTTTTTTAAAGTGAATTTATGAATTTGCTTTCTTTATAGCTTTTGTTTGATTTCAATATTACTTTATTAGTCCTCAGATTTGTTGTCATTGTCGGCAAGATTCAAATTGTGGATTCTATCTTTTTTTTTATTATGGTGCTTTTCAAATTGGTATGATTCTGAATGTGATTTCCTTTCGCATAAGCTGGACAAGCAAGAAGTTTCAAAAAATTAAAACATTTGTCCTTGAGGTTCCGCTTTAGATGAAAATTCTAATGAAAGGCGTCTGCAAGGTAACGGTTGATGATTTGAGTTAGAGAGTTGTTTCGAGGAAAAGGTCTTGAGTGTTTTAAAAAAGTTTTGTTCTCTATCTTGAGGATGAAGAACCACAAAAAGGTGATAAATCTTTCTGGTTCCTTGGGGTTTTTGTGGGGTTGTGTTTGTATTGTTGACGGAAATTTAAGCTTTGTGCGGATGCTGATTGAAATTCTATTCCATTTATGAGTAGACATTAATGAGAGAACTGAAACACAAAAGAACAATTGAAGTGTCAATTCTACAACATCAGGAGGCAAATATTTGATGTGCAAGAGAACATTTGTGTTACTTTTATTCAGTTATTCTGAACACCAGAGATTTGTAAAATGGAAGTCCAAAGCAGGGAAATAGAAGTACTTACTTATAATCAGTTCTTCCATAGTTTAAATGGAGAGGTTACTCTTTAAACTGAACTTTGGTTCTGCAAGTCACAGTATTCTTGTCTATGCTTTGTCCGGACAAGTACAAGGGCAGTCTGCCTCAAAATGCGCCTGCAGTAGGGAGATTTCTGAATTCGTGGGAGCAGTGTTTGAGTGAAAAGACATGCGGTTTGATCTGGTTCAATTGTCCCCTTTGATGATGAATATTTGTCGACTATCTGCATGCCTGGATCTTCTGTATCAATGCATGTCAGCACAAACTTCATGTCAGATCATGTAAATTTCAAATTACCTAGTTACTAGTATCAAATATTTGTAGAGTTTCAGTAATAATTATTGAAGATTACATATGCATGCTATTGGTTCATAACTAAGTGCCATATCTGAGGTTTCACATCCAAATTATCATCGTTGTATTGTGTCTTCCAGTAAACTCTAACAAAGGAAACCTCCTTTCCCACTAAAGAATAGAACAGGAGGTGAGGTCATTGGTTCAAGAGCTAATGGATGCATGTGTAGATTATCATTTGCTTGTAGCTATGTTTTATCATCACATTTGATGTGAACATCATAATAAATACACCAATTCTACTTTTTTTAATGACTTCTTTAGTTCCACATGCGAAGAAACAGAAAAAGAAGGAAAGGGAAAAGGAGCCTTTTTTATCCTTCTATATTCCTATACGAACTTTAATAGGAACCATTAGTTAGTTCTCTTTGCATATCTGGTATGATCTGTTGTCATCAGCCTTTTGAAATTCAGAGTGATAAGATTCTTTAATTATCAAAGTGTGCTTGCATGTATTAGAGAAATATAAAATCTTTTGGCAATGAAAGTGAAAAATGGTAAATTTTCTATTGGCCTCTGACCTCAAGGTCTTCAAATCCCCTCACCCCTATTACTTATCCCCACACAAAAAAGGGAAGAGAGAGGGAGGGAGAGAGAGAGCCTACCTCTGCTCGAAAATTGCTTGTTTAGTGCATTTAGTGTTCCAAATTTGTGTGTTTTGGAGAACTTATACTTGTTGGTTCTTGCTATCCAGTAACCTTATTCCATCTTGTAGGATTCACTGTTCCCATTTCTGTAGTTTACTTTTTTGCTTTTAAGATCTTGAATTACTAGAAAAAGGAAATTGAGCTCATGATCACTTGTGGCAGCCAACAAGGCGTCGGTAACTTCTTTGCTTTTGAATGAGTCATGCAAGCTGTGGTCAAATAAATAGATCTGTGTTGTGCTTATTTTTTAAGATTACTCGGGCAAGTGGCGGTTGAAACAACTGGAAAGTAGTTCACCTGAGTTAATGGAATGGTCATAGTTTACTGGTGTCCCATTCCGCTTTGACATGCCTATTTTAGTCTGTGGATATGTTCTCTTTGCTGAATGACTTTTGAACTTTTGAGTAGTGCCAAATCCCTTAATATGGATGAGGGTTGCTGAGGTGATGAGGCTGGATATGGTTAATTGTTCTTCCTATGCCAAAGTTGCGTGCTCTTTCCTGTTTCTCCCTTTTTTCTTCTTTGAGAAAATAAAAAACAAAAACAGTGACTTGAAGCATCTCTTTGACTTTAAGTCTATTATCAGCAATAGTGATTCTGTCAGTTAGTCAAGTGAGAGACTCATGCAGAAAATGACCCTTGCGCTTCACACTATCATGATCTGAGCCTTTATTTGAAACTCTGGGTTTTCAGGAACAAAAGCATAGTTTAGTGCTTGCAAGGCATGACATGAGCCTTGTCTAAGTTGATGGGAACTTATTTAGTCTAAAGATGCTCATTTTGTTCTCCAAAATATATGTATGTGCATGTGTATCTGGCGCAGTGGTAATCTCCACTTTGAATTATGATCATGCTTGTAAAGCAACCAACTGGGTTTCTGATTTTTCTCTTAAAAAAGAAAAAGCAAGTTGCTGTGATGACTGAAACTAGGTTAGAGAACTTTTATCTGTTAGCATAAGGGAAGTTAATACAGAAGCACGCAAGAAAGACACAATCTGCATGCAAAATCCCTCCAAATTATCTGCAACTGTAAGGATGATAGGGATGAAAAAGAAACAATTTCTTGCTATTCTGCGACAAGAACTCATGTGTCATCAGTTGCAGAGGGCTGTATGCTTTCTTAAGCCTCAAAAGAGGATGTCCATGGGATATCTGCTGCATAGTGCTACAATAGCTGGTTCAACCTCTGAGAGGCAATAAAGCCAACTACATTAATACTTTATACAAATCATCACTTAGTGTCAACCTCCTGAATACATCCTGTATATACCGTTGGAGTTTGAAAGTTATTCCCAGGGTTCATATCTGGAAATAGGATACGAGTTAAACTGATTACCATTGTTGTTTTGAGGCGTGTCTTATGAGTTGTGGTTTATGTGAATGTGGTTGAATGACTGTTTTTATTCTCTATGAGAATCCTCCCAAAGTAATACCATGGTGTTAGTTTAAAAAGCAAACACCATGCACGTATTCTCCCTTGACAACGTGGTTATGATCTTATTTCAACTATTCCAGCCGGATCGAATAAGACTAAAGCAAAGTAGAGATCAAAGTTCGTAATGACTTAACTAAATGTCATTTGAATTTTAAATACAAATCTTCGAAAGGCACATGATTGTTGCCTCTAACATTAGCTTATTTTTTTCATGTCTCCTTATTTACTCTTGTTGGAGCCATTAGGCAGAGTAGTTTATACTTTATTGAAAAATCTGTTCAGTTGAAATTCTCATCTGAAATACAAAATGCAGAAGAAGAAACCGATCCATACAAACTTCCAACTAAACAAAATATTAGGATGGCGATGTATTGGCTTGTGCAAGGTTGTCAACCAGGAGATTCCCTGCTGTTTCACTATTCCGGTCATGGCTCACAACAAAGGAACTACAATGGTGATGAAGTTGATGGATATGATGAAACTTTATGTCCCTTGGACTTTGAAACTCAGGGTATGATTGTTGATGATGAAATCAATACAGCAATTGTCAGACCTCTCCCTCAGGGTGTTAAGCTTCATGCAATAATAGATGCTTGTCACAGTGGCACTATGCTAGATTTGCCATTTCTTTGCCGTATGAACAGGTTTGTTTCATTAGAAATGTCCCGTCGCCTCAGTTTTTTGTTTTTCTTTTTTGTTTAACTTTATTGTTGGTTCTTAGCATGGGGTAATGGTGTCTAGGAGGACAAAAGACATCAAACATCTTTATCTTTCAATGAGAAGGACATAAATTTTCGCTTGTGATAATGTTTACCAACCCCTTAAACTTTGCTTTTGCATGGTTTCTGAAGTACTGAAACAACAATTATATCTATATGCAGTTTTTTCGGTGTGTTATCTGAATTTATTGTGGGTATAATGTGGTATCTAAATATACATGTATACAGTATTTAATATTCATTGAGTTTCAGTTTTTCTTTTCCGTCAACCTAAATGTTTGTGAACATTTTCCGAATATTCCGTAGTTTCATTTCTTCCAGGATTTTTTCCCTTCGTTATTTGTATTTTAGCATTATCAATCTAATGAAGACCGTATGATTAATCTTTCCAGTTAGTTCTTCTCAAGTGCCCAGCATTCCTTTTCTTCTTTTTCTTTTTGCTGCACTTATTTTTCTCCTTGATAATAGGTCTGGACAGTATGTATGGGAGGATCATCGCCCTCGATCAGGTGTATGGAAAGGAACAAGCGGTGGAGAAGCTATTTCATTTAGCGGTTGTGATGATGATCAGACTTCTGCCGATACATCTGTATGTTTCTGATAATTTGAGTAAATACATTGGTGCAGCTTTGTACAACTATATTCTTTTAAAGCTTAGACCACATGATGATTAAGGTGATAAAAGAGTTAACACCTGCAATAATTAGCAACAGCAGTAATAGTATGTAACCTCATGCTTTTATAAACAGGCTCTATCAAAGATCACATCAACAGGTGCCATGACTTACTGCTTTATCCAAGCAATTGAACGTGGGCATGGGACTACATATGGGAGCATGCTAAATTCGATGCGTTCTGTCATTCGAAGTACGGGTAGTGATGGTGGTGGTGGTGGTGTTGTGACATCTGTCCTCTCCATGCTCTTGACCGGGGGCAGTGGTCTTGGTGGGCTAAGACAGGTGTGTTTGCTATATTGTTGATTAGTCCATGGTGTGAAGCAATTATTGAAACTTTGTACATGTTTTCGATTTGTGATAGTGGCATTTAAACTACTTTCAAAGTTCATCATCCATCAGAAGCATTTCACTATCATTGCTGCTTTGTGTGTGCGAAGTCTAGTAGATTTAGTAGTTGGACTGATTCATTCCTTGTGTTTGTTAACAGGAACCGCAGTTGACTGCCTGCCAGCCATTTGATGTCTATACTAAACCTTTCTCCCTATGATTGTTAGTTCTCTATTTTTAGAATAATTAGAGTTAGAAATTATTGATTGTATGATAGAGAGTGGTTTTCTTTATTATTGAAAACGCATTGAATTTGAGTATATGATGGATTCTGTGATTGGAAGAAGTTTTGCACCCCTAAACCCAAGTCAACAAAAAACAAATACCTAGAAATGCTTGAAGCAAATGTAGCAAATTGCTCAGTCATTGAGTCTAGGTGATTAAATAAAAGGGTGCAGGGCTGCACCCTTTTTCCCCTACAGAGATGTGTTGCAAAAAAAAAAAAAGAAATAGTCCATAGAAAGAACTTGGCACAGTAATCAGAGGGAAGGATTGGGTTAATTGATATGTTCCTCAGTGGACCACCAAACCTTAAACCAAGCAGATGCGACCCTGGAATTTTGTTTCCTTAAAACTCTGATGCGCAAGAACAAGGTAAACGGTTACGGTTAATAAGAATGTATTTCATACGAGGCATAAAAGCGATCAATCATTAGTTACTGAAACATAGAAGTAATCAAAAGAAGTTCAAGGAAGAAATAAAGATCTCAACCGAGTGTCACACTTTGCAATCATTGTTTGGCAAATACCCAGGGGGTACTAAATTGGAAAATTCATTGCAGAGCGGGAGTGAAGTAACAATCAGATCAAAACACAACCAGTCCTACCTGTTTAACCGGAGCAAAACTGTAGCCTTCATACCTTCTCGTTCATCGTCTTCAGCGTCAAGCTGCAGAGGTCGCATGCCTAAAATCAGGAGGACAATGGTCTTCACCGGAAGGAATTTTTCTATGCATCTGGTCCCCAGTGGTGGATGCTCATTGAACAATTAAAGGGAATGTGGCCAACTAGAGAGAATCTCCGGAAAAACTTTAGGCGGCATCCGCTACTGAATATGCCACCAAATCGGCACAAATATCTAGTCCAATTCTGGCACTTCGAATCTGTTGTGTTGACATTCTCCATCCTAACTTGAGTTCTAAGTCGAATCTCACGGGTCGTAACCTTCTGTAACATAAATTATGACGTAACCTACATGATTAGAATTTTTACTTTGATCACCTAGGCATGTCTAAACTTCCTCTGTAACAATTTCTGTGTAACATTTTCAGGCAGGAAATTTCAAAATCTCCTTTTATATATCGGCTGACATCTGAGAAACTGATTTCTGAGATCCCTCGTATCATCCGCAGCATGAAAGGACTAGTATGCCCGACGCTTAATATAACACCATCCACAAAACAGCAGCAACTAGTATGACCGGATTGACACACTGAACCAAAAAACTGAATTGGAGATCTAAACTTGTGATGCTCAATTGAACCTTTCATAATTGCAGTTAACATTTGATGAATAATATTAAGACATGGAGAAGAAAGCCCAATATATAAATCCCTACCCACCCATAGAAAAATATTTTTTTTCGCAAATTAATAAGTACCCTAAGAACACTAACAGTATTTTCCTTTCTCTTCCTAACAAGATACAATGAGCACCAATATCCTCTAAATAAATTTTTCTAATTTTCTTGATCTGTTAGGATCTTGAGGCCGAAAATCCTCCAAATGCAATTTGGAGCCTCTACGCATATCACTTAAGACTTCATCCCCCTTGTCTGATCTTACATTCTCCAAGGTGCATCCAAGAACCTCGGCTGCAAGCCCAATCTCTACAAGATGACCTGGCTCTTCTCCTCCATTACGTATTAACATCCCAATTTCTCCCAAAGGAATCACATTTTCTGTAATGACTTTGGCAAAGATTCGACCAAGAAACTCTGCTGCTCTTGGAGCATCATTCACAGCATCCTCCAATGTAGCCAGAACAGATTCAAACCTGCCCACATGAAGGGAAGCAGCAATAGGTAAATAAAACAATACATCTAATTCATACTTCCACAATATAACAATAACAGTGGGTAAGATATCGATCGTTAAATATCTTTTACCCTTTGCTGAGCTGGGATTGAGTCAAGACACCATCCTGCGACTTTGCAAGGTTCACTAGTAACTTCGCCAAAAGATCCCGTTCCATGTCCTTTCTCTCAAAGGAGTCAGTGACCCATAGAGATACCATCGAAGGATGGAAGCCTGGTGAATGTAGATCTTTAATGCACAACTCGACTTCTTTCTCATCTCTGGCACTGAAATTAAATAACCTTCATTTAGTATGTCAAGAAACAATTATGGCATCTATATTATTATTATTGACAAAACCAGATATCACAACCACCCCAACTGCCAAAAACTACACATATAATGGAGGTAGATACCTAGAAATACATACACAGACAAAATCAGCTCAAACCTTCAGCCAATAAATTGACAAACTCACTGTAGAATTAGATCACACAAGCACCTTACAAGGCCAGTTAACTGGCTCACTGGCCTTCCATGGTTTAACTGTATCTTGGCTGAGGTCAAGATGTATTACCCAAATCATTATCTCAAAGAACTGTTAAGATGACAAGATTTGTACAGCACCAACAACTTTAAAACAGAAAGAGCGTTCTCAGACTCAGGCAGAGAAGGCTTAGCATCCTATTTGTTCGGTCTTGTCCAAGGACTATTCCATACACCCTTTCATGAAGAAAAAATTATCACGTTTACTCTTGTATATCAAATGTCCTCCTTGAAAGTTATAAATGACCTCGCCCTTTGCCAACAGCCTAATTCTCGAACAACTATAATTACTATACATCCATTCTTGAACAAGTACAATAATTTATTAAGTAAATGATTTAGATGTTCCAGAAATCATTTCAAGAAAATCCAACAAGGATTACCATCACCATGCTACCATCAGAAGGAAAACCTCACCTAGTCACAAAATTATGGCCACCACTAAATAAACGGTGAAAATACCAGTAATAGAGAAATATATTGACTCTTAACAGATGGATTCCAAAAACCTTGGTCAAGCTAGTGCAATCCAATAGAGATAATTCAAATTAAAATTCTGTTCAAATATTTAAAGGAGTTGAAAGTGTAAATTCTTCTGTCACCTTAAATTTTTGGGACTGTTCAACTTAATCAGACCACAGATCTAAATATTTAATTTGATTTTATAGTTCGCTTCCTATTTCATTAAAAGATCTCATGTATTCTATGTCAATTGTTTAAGAGGAGTTTGAGGCCCCCCAAAAAATGAAGAATGTTACCAACAATTCATTTCCAATCACTTTAAACTTTTAACACAATGGATTATTTAACGAGTTTCACCCGATTCCTTCACCAGAGACATTAAAAGAAACTAATACTTAATTCATCTACATGTTGAAAGTTGCTTCACCTCACCACAAGCCAAAAAAATTCCCCCTAAAACTAATTGATAAAAAGATGCCGGTGAAACAGGAAGCAGAGTCAGTGAAATTCCACATTACAATTCATGAGAGAAGCGAATTACCAAATCACAGGTTTTATAAGGCCTATATTCTAAATATCACATTCCATAATTTGTTTTGGAATGGGACAAAATGCAAAAATAAGTCAGAATAAGCAGTTATTTCCATACAAGTACCACGCCTTCTTAAAACAGTAATAAAATAGAAGTTCTGAAATAAGCAACAGTAACTACAACTTCCAAGACTGCTTTTTTTTTTTATTTCCGATTCCTGAGGTCCAAATCCGACAAGAACCCTATAAAGTGCACTACTTCCACATAACAACTCTCAATAAATAACCTGTGCATATGGAAGGTAAAGTTTAAGAGCACAATTTTCACTAACTGAATCAAGCAATATAAGATAATGAGAGATAAAATTCACACGGTAAATTTTCTTTTACACATTCACCGCTTAGCCTCACTTGCCATTTTAGCCAAAATAACGTTAGTTCCCTCCCTGGATATCATATTAGATGAATAAATTGTAGTTTTCATGTGAGAGCCCATACACTCGCATGTAGATGATGCAAAATTCGATACCATAATATGGAGAAGAAGAACAGGACAATGAATATGAACAAAAGAGATTATGATACCTATAAAACTCTTTAATTGCTGCCAGGGACATATCCTGAAGCTTGTCTTCATGCAACACCTTTTCCATGGGCGCATTGTGGGAAACAACTGTTCCCTGTCCTTGTGTACGTGATGAAGTTGCAAGAGATCTCTCAAAACTCCGATCTGAATTCCTCAGGTCTCTGTTACCTAAATTCACATTACGCTCTTGAGAACCTAATTCATCATAAGCAGCTGAAGATGCAGTCCTATCAGTAGTATGTCGTGGCATGACATCCCCCATCACACTAGTTGTTGTCCTATCTGATACAGCACCATAACCATTCAAACCATGTGCCATTCTTCTGGAGTCTGCAGCAACAGAAGGTACATCAGGTGCAGGAACACTTGACATTGCTGTTGGTCCCCTAATTGACATTCCTCTCCCAAGACCACCTTGAGGTCCAAGAGTAATAGAATCATCACCAACAGGTCTTTGCGGCAAGGCCATGGATGATGTTCTGGCCTCATAAGACGGTCTTTCCTCCATCCGAACATCCTGATGGCCATATCCACGAACTTGTGCAGGCATTCCTCGGTAACCACCTGACTGTGCATTTGGGGAAGATAACATTGTTGACCCTCTTGAACCAAAATCCATAGGAGCCCTTCTTGATGACTGGTTTATGCTAGGAGCACGAGCCAACCTGCTAGCTTGTGCCTGTCGTTCTTGAGCAGCATCTCTGTGCACTTCCTCAATCTTTTTTGGCCCTTCAACTTTCCTTCTCTGTTGCCATTTATTCTTCCTCAAATCAATTGCATCCTTCAACATGAACCTTACCCTAGAAGAGAAATTCATATTATTGGAAAATATCTTCATTCTGTCAAAATATGCATCTATATGCTCCTTAGCTTTTGGATGGTCAATCATCTCACCAATAGTACTCATCAATTTGCACAAAGCTTCAAGATCTTCTTCATCGGGATCCTTATGAGTACCCAGCAATTTCTGTATGCATGCATGCATTATTCGCTCAGTTAACATTCTCTTCTTGTATAACTCTCCAATTAATCTAATGTTTCCCAACATTCGTCTTCTGGCCTTGATTCTCTTTTCTTCTCTTTCTTCTGCAGTCTGTTTGATCTCACCCTCTTCATCTGCTTTATCCGCCTCCTCCTGCTCCCTTTCTCCCCTCTCAAATTCCTCCTGGCACTTATTAAGAAGCACTCTCTTAAAAGTTATCTTCTCATTATCTTCATCAAAACCAGGCAACTCCACAGCAAGATGACAACAGAAATCAGCATACATCTCACAGAAAGTAGGCTCCATTAGAGCTTTATCAAAGATTTGTGAGATGACACCATTCAGTGTGCCAGCATTGTCAATGTTAACTGCTTTCACTTGCTCAAAAAGCTTGTCAAAGTTCTGTGGAGTAAGCTTGTTTAGAATGGCTTTCAATTGCCTTTGCTTTGCCTGTTCCTCATCCGTCACTTTACCCACTTCATATTTATTCTTAGCTCTGTGCATAGTCTGTAATGGTGTATTGGGAGAAGGAATTAAACCCTTTTGTATATTAGTAGCACGCAGCCACCTCTCAGAATCAGGGCTATTTCTAGCCATTCCTCCCTGAGAACCCACAGATGGCCCCAAGAGGATTCCTCCAGAATACTGCATAGGTGGCTGTCCACGTGGATTCCTGAGGACGCCATAATTGCCACCTGGGGCCGGTCGGAAACCTGCTACACTACCTCCATGCCCAAGATCCAGTCGAGTTCCACTGAAATTACTAGGCAGTTTACTCCACCTGTCTTCTTCAACCACACCACTACCACGACGGTCTATTCGAGATCCCCCACTTGGCCTGTCTATTATTCTCCCAGGACTAGGGTATGAATCACGTTCAACATGTTGAGAGATACTGAAATTAGTGTTCATCAAAGCCTCAGCATCAGATGTAATCTCGAAACCTTGTGGAAGCTCATTATATTGCTCCGCAAATTTCAAGAGGAAATCTCTGGAATATTTTTTGCCTGTGATTACCTCTTCTTTTTCATGATTATCCAGTTTTCCATGAACCTGATGTCCCCTATCTGAAACTTCTAATTTTGGTGTAGATATGTCAGCAGCATCTTCCCAATCATCAGGCTCCGTTTTACTCATCCCACCTTTATCACCTGGTATAGCATCTACTTCAACAGCATCAGCATGTGGATGCTTCACACTCACATCATCAGATGTGCTCTCAGTGCTTAGCACAGACATGACAGTTTCTTTCTTTTCCTCTGGGCCCTTATAAGCATTATAAAGATCAGAAGTAGTCCCAGCAGCATCAGCTTTCTGAAGAATTTCTTTCCTCTTCTTCTTTCCTTTAGCAGTACTCTTTGCCTTACTCGGATCAAGGCTTGGCTTATCCTTGGAAGCTGATGCCAAAGAGACCACACTGCTGCCAATGTTCTCTTCAGCACCTTCCCCTTCTGGCTTCAAAGTTGCTTCCAGAAGATCAGGGGTTAGAATAGTAGAAGATTGCTGATCTGATATTGAAGAAATTGTAACAACTTCAGTACAATGTATGCTATCACTTCCTGAAGCAGCATCTGCAGCTGAGGTCTTCTCACCATTACAGCTTTCACCATCTGGTAAACCAGTTGTCTCGTCTGTTGCTGCACAACACCCCGCAAGTTCATCCACCCCTCTCTCTTCAGTCTCTGAAGTTAGAACCCCTTCACATGTTATTTCCTTCAGCTGAGAATCCTGTCCAGATTGTTTGTCCTCAGTATGTTCAACACATTCTGAGGATTTTGCTGAAATTAGCTCTGATGAAATATCATTATTGCTAATATCTTGTTTGAACCCTTCAGGCAATCCACCCTCCCCTTGTTCATCCTTTCCAACAGTTTCATGTAGCAATTCTTTATCCTGAAAAGATGATTCATCCAGCTTGGCTCGGCACACACTCTCAGAGTTATCAACTATGATTCCAGGAGCAGAAATTTCAGATGAGAAAGTGGCAATGCCTTCTCTAACACTTCCAACCTTCAATTCAGAAGTATCAGCAGCAGCACCAACTGTTGACTGTGATTGCAAGGATGATGAAACATCTTCACCAACTGTTGGTGTATCAAGAACTGGTTTAGCTTCTTCAACTCCAGAAACTCCTCTTTCAGAGGATGTACCATGCTCTACAGCCTGATAATGCATATTTGAGGTTGATGTAGATTGGCTACCAACCTGTAGAAAGGTGTCATTTTCTTCCATAAGAAATAAAGGACTCGAATAATAGGAAAATAATTGAACAATAAGGAAATACAGCACAGAAATACCTGATGTTGTGACTGGAGATTTCCTTTCTTGCCTGGCTTTTTCTGATGTTCTTTAATAGAGTTTGATCTACCAAGGTTTTCCCTCTTTCTGCCCTCACCATTATGCACAACTACTACAGATTCCTCAGATGAAACCAAAGGAGAAGATAATGGATTAGTAACCAATCCATCAGAAGAACCAACAGCAGTAAGCTGGTCAGTTTCCACTGGCAACAACTTGGAGGCCACAGAGTCAGAAGTAGGTTTAGAAGGTAGCAAAGAGCTTTCTGGGAAAATCTCAGACTCCTTTTGAAGGTGTGATGAACCAGCTTCCCCAGATGCCCTCACAGGTTTGGGAGATTCACCCTTTTCAAAACCATGTGAGCTATTTGGCCGCACTGACTCTGCAATCTTTTCTCCAACTGAGGTAGCACTAGGCTTAACTGTAACATGCACAGTTGATGGAGCTGAGGAGAGAATACTATGTACCTCACGGGAATGTTCCACATTTGGCAGATCTGCCACACCACGCAATTGGTTCCCAGTCTTATTCACAGGTAAAGAGTTATGAGCAGGACTCATGAATGCCATGTTGGGGGGACCCTGGCCACCATAGTTAAATCTTGGTGCTTGGGGATTGGGTGCCATCTGGCTACTTGTTAAAGAAACAGAACTCTGAGGTTGATAATACATGGAACTAGGATTGAAAGAATTGGGAGGATAAAAGCTAATAGGATGAGAAGGTGCATATGATGGAATAGGCTGGGATTGAGGAGGCACATAATGGTGGGACCAAGGACCAGAAGACCCACTATCTGTATAAGAATCAGTCCGTTTATCAAGCCTCAGCTCTTCACGGGTATCTGGATGAGTAATCTTAACGGGGGTTTTAGGCACACCACCAAATTTTCCTCCCTGCTGCTGTTGGTACTGCTGAGACATGGTGATCCCCATATTGGCCATCTGAGGTGGCAACTGAGGACCCATTTGAGAGGGGAAACCCAAACCCTGACCTTGATGAATAATTCCTGGAGCCTGCATATGAGGGTGAACAAATTGCACTTGTGGATTTCCCATCCCCAAAGGAACAGGCAACTGCATTTGAAGAGATGCAGCAGCCGTCATACCCTGAGATTGAAGCTGCTGGTTGGAGCCACCAAATGGCACGGGAACCTGTGGTTGGATAAAAGGCATTGACATGGACATCCCACTCATGGGAACACCAGGAGGCTTCTGTTGTTGGCCTACTGTGTGTGTTGGGGGTGCTGGTGCATCCCTTTTGGCTTTGGGCACCAGTTGAGCCTCCCCAGTATTAGATTGGTTAACAGCACTCATATCCTTCCTTGGTAACTGCTGCTTAGGTGCAGCAGGAGTAGGCATTGAAGGAGCAGATCGATAAGAATCATGGCGTGCCTGCATATAGCAAATACAGGTTTCTTAAATCCTTGGGGAAAAAGGGTCAGGAATAATAAGATTTCCTACATCCCAAACTGTGTATGTGAATTATCCTACATACATAGAGAATTTTCCTAAGTTTCAATGGCACATTATGCAAAGTTCAATATCACTAAAAACAATCAACAGAAGGAATGACAGCAGGCACAATCAATAAGTGTTGGACTTTTAACAGACAAGCAGACCAGAAGATACCACTCGAAAGAACTAAACAAACCTGGTCCCGTTTCTGCTCATCCAAATTTGGGGGTGCTGAGCTCGTTCGAGCAGGAACCTACAGATACCAAAATCAATACAATCATTTAACTCAATTGAGTAAGGAGAGAAAAATGCCTAGCACCATTGTGTGGAGAAAGAACTAACTGGCATTTAGCGAATGAGATAGCATAAGCACACCTGCATCCCATTCATGATACCAGGACTTAGGGACCCAAACTGAAAGGAGAATGCATTAGATGCATCTCCAGGGGCTGCTCCATAGAAAACCATTAAGAGAAGAGCATTAGTGGTGGTATTCAACAGCTACAAGCAAATCTCAGGATAAATTAACATTGACAGTCTCCACATTATAGCAAAATTGATATACTACATCCACAGTAGAATAATATCAAGAGAACATAGCAATACCTTTTGTTGGTGTTCTGGGAGCTGCCATTTCTGAGCTCACGGAGGAAGCCTGAGAAGTTGGAGCTTTCGGAACAGTTCGGTTGCTTCTATGAGGAACCGAAGACTCGGCTGGTTTGGCAGCCGCCATATCAGATGGTCCTACCACATCGCATAAGAACAAAATCCCAGATCAAAAATAGAAGACACTCCAACCCAATCAAATAGGCAATATCTATCACAAAAACCAATGAGTTCTTCCTTCAATTGCATTAAAAATCCATCAAGATTATGCAACAAAGTTCACAAGACAAAAACACAAAAAGACAACTTTTTTTTTTTTTTTATGCCTTACGATTAAACGGATTAGGAAAACAATCATACCATGTAACTGAGGCTGCACATGGGAACCATTCTGTAGAGCAGCACTCCGCGGAGTCGGCCCGTTGTTAGACTCCACTGAAGACGTATTCACATTGGGGACGGCCGACCTAGACTGCCCTCCTCCTTGTGCATTAGTGTTATTCTTCTTGTAACTAGAACCAGAAAACCACAAATCAAAAGGAAGGGAAACAGAAGAAGAAAACCAAACCGTAATTCCCCCATCCACCACAGAACAAGCATCAAAACCCTAAGTTCCGCAAACCCAAGAAATCCAAAAGCAAAGCTAAAAGATTGGAAATCAGAAACCCTAGAAATCCTGACCTGCTGCGGTTGCCGCCGGGATACGCGTTGGACGGAGAAAGGGCGGGCCCGCCGCCCTTACCGTAAGCACCTGAGGATCCCCGCTGCTGATTGGAGCCGGTGGATCGCCTTTCGGATTTCCGGTATTGTGTGGAATCGCTCTTGTCCGACCTTGATTGATTGTAGGACATATATTCCAGCCCTTAGATTCCCTTGCCTTTGGTTTCTCCTTCCCTCACAATTTTCTCTGCAGCCAAACAAGATCCAAGCTGATCAATACCGCCACCCCACTCCACCAAAACAGAAACACAATAATCACACCGACACAAACACAAACGCACGCACACAGAGACAGATAGCCGAAACCACCTGCGCAGTGAGAGTGTAGAGGATGTTAGGGTTTATTGGACGGTCATCAGAGACGGTGAAATACAGACAGCCAGCGAGAGAGAAAAAGAAAGAGAGAGAGAGAGAAAGAGAAGAGAGAGATAAAAGAGAAAACAGAGAGAATCGGTAGAGAAATAAGGAAATAGTTAGGGTAATTCCGTAAAAAAAAAAAAAAAAAAAACCCCAAAAGAAAAAGAAGCAAGTTTTGTTTCACTGTTTGGAAAAGGAGAGTTTCGGGGTGCGTGGCATGCTTAACAAACTGACCAGGTTTTTTAGGAGATCTCAGAGCCCTTCTCGCTCTTTCTTATTTGCTTTTTCTTTTTTTCTTTTTTTATTTTTAACTTTTACCGTGCCACCCACCTAATCCTCTCGCGCGTGCTACGTGTGCGCAGTTCATTAAAACGCAGGCTTTTTTTTTTTTTTTTACTTCGTGAAATGGAAAGGAGATTTACCGCAATTAAGGCTTCTCACTAACTGATACAGAATTTTCTATAATTAGGCAAAAAGCCAAATGTACCATTTTAAACCATAAACCACGAGTTGTATCGGCTCACCACATACACCATTTTTTGTTTTAGATTTAAAACAACAACCAACTTGTTTCTTGTTTTGTCAAAAATCCGGTGACTTTCCCAATGATATTAAGTTAATTCTTTAAATGCAATCAGTTTCACTGAATTGTTACATGAAACGTTGTTTTCATTTTATGTTTTGAGGATTAGGCTTTTAGAAGAAAAACAGCTGTCTATTCTTAGAAATCTGTACAAGGAACGTATCTAGTCTTATTTATTTTTCTATAATTTCTACTAAATAAAATACTTATTTTATAAAATCTCCCACAATATTATTTTTTTAATTAACAAATTTGTATATGATTTTTTTTTATATATATTTTGCATGACAACTTAATATGTATGTATCTTATTATTTCATAAAAGTTAGACTTTTACCTTGTATTTAATATTTATCTAATATATGGTTATTATGTATAATATTGTCATTTAAAAAAAAAAAAATTGCCTTAAAATTCGATCTCATGACATCTTTTTTTGTATAAGTGATTCATAAGGGTCTAGTTGTTTTAGAAAGTTTGTAAGGTTTAGGGCTTGAATTTAAGATTTTATATGCACCGAGAGAGTTTGGAAAAATGCTCTATGTTTGCATGAGAACATCACGTTTGTGGCAGGGAACTACAGAGGCGTATATTGTACTGCACAGATGTTGTTGCTTTACGATGTGGTCAAAGAAGACATTATTGGAAGCATTGGTGTGAAAGCAAAGATCCTCTCAGAGCAGCCACTATTTTTTAATCTCTGGGATAGTAACAGAGGAATTTCTCCTTTGTGAAGCTTAAAAATTAGATTTAGGGAAGCTAAAAATGCTGGCTAAGCATATTGGGCCTCAATAGTCTGCAGCAGGATTGTTAATGGCTCCAATGACAACCGAAGTCTTCGCCATCAAGGTAACTAATAAAGAAAGGAATATAAATATCAAGTGCTAGCCATAGCCATTGGGGTGGATAAAGGTGAACCCGCTTTGTGTTGTATCACCTCCACTATTGTTGATGACTTGCTTTTCCACTCCCCCTTTATGTTCACTTATTCTCTCTTTTTCAGCCAAACGATTCAAGAGAGCTGAAAAGGCAATGGAGAACTTTTGACGGACCACGTAGCATCTCCATTTTCCGAGAACGTTAAAAGGGCTAATGTTGTACGATCACATTCTTCAGGCACATCCAAGACGATGTTCTTGGGCCAGTAGCGCCTTGTCTGGCTCGTTTTCTATTGTCTGTTTTTCTCTTTGCTCGGGTGTAGTCTTGCTCTGGGCTACAGATTAAAGCCCGACCTATTGGTTATTGTACAGCTCCAAATTGTGTCTTTCTTTTTCTGCTGTGTGTCTCTCTTTCCCTCTTAACAATTTGAAAACCGTTCTACATGTGAATGAATTGCATGTTTATGTTTCGGGCTTATAAGCATCCGCGGCAGGTTTAGCTTATTAGTGTCTTTTGGTGTAATACCTATGATGTTGTCATATTGGGTCTTATTGCCAAGTAGCTCGATAGTGAGTTAGTGGAGATTCTGATCGTGAGGTCTAAGATTCAACATCCGTGTAAGTAAGTTTGGATGTATGAGTTGTAATATCTAAAAAAATAAAATAAAATAATATTGGGTCTTAAAATAAGGCTCAATATATTGTAATTATTATATATATTATTTTTCTTAAATAGATTATGTCTTATGTTTTATATTGTAGTCATTATATTGGACAATATTCAAATAAAATAATTCATAAGTAGCCAAGGCTTAAACCTTTTAGTAAAATTAGTGCAGATTGTAACAGTTCTTGAATATCCTTACATGAGGGCTTGGTTTGATCTTTAATTGCAAATCAGAGAAGCCTTTTCTCTTGTCTCTTTTCATACAGAGTTTGTCACACGACCTGCCGCATAGGCGGAGGCACTTCTTCAGCTGTTGAACGAGTACGTTGCCTGGAAACCTCTGTACATCGAAATGCCAAATTTCAACATAGGATGGTGTCGAAGAGTGTGTAAACCCCAACAAAAGTTCATGGGTTCATGTGTTGTTGTCTCAGACGTTGAGATCATCGAAAATCTTGGATTGCTAAATCTAGATTGCAATTTAAGACATCCATACTGCTTTTATTCTTGATCCCCTAAAGCATATCCAAATGACAAGTTTACCAAAAGAGTGAACACCGGGAAACTTGTCTGAAATCAACAAATTTCTACGTTCATTGCTAATAAATTCTCCTGGAAAAAAAAAATTATTACCTCTAAAACTAGCAAAACCACCTCTTTCTTTATTTATAATCATTTTCAATCCAAAGTTAATGGCGTATGTATAAGTATGTATTTATCTGTCTATTGATTTGCTCAATTAAAGGACAGTGCACGAAAGGGTAAGAATTTCGAGTATTGCAAAGCTCTAGATCCAAAAGCGTTGGTTGTTATGGGCTAGTGGAAAGATTTTTATACACTTTTTTGAATCAAACATGTGCTTTAGGTAAGATGGAAAAAGTTATTGTTAGAACCTAGAATTGGGCAATAAGAATCTTCCAACTCCTTTGTGACAATTAATATAGTACCATTTGAAATACAGTATGCTTTACACCCCCCCCTAAAAAAAAAAAAGAACAACCAGGATGATGATATCAAGTGTATGACATCAACACCTCGGCATCTAGCGGTATAATAATAAAGAACACTTAGAACAAAGAGAAGTGTGCACTTGCAGAAGATTTAGTACTCTTATATTACTAACTTACTTTTGATTAGTGTATTCACTTTTATTTCCTTAATCAGCTTAGATTCACTTGACCACATGCCTCTATGACACCTACTACATGGTAAGTGAGCTGCTAATCTTGTAGTCTCCTGCTTCTTCCAAGTGCAGTATTCCTTGTGCATGTTTTAGTGTCCAGCACAATAAATGTTTTGTCACTCATTGACAAGAGATGTTTATATTTATATCATTTGTGGGTGGTAGGTCATAGAATCTTGAAATAGTTATATCTTATTTTAATTGATTTACGCTAAAAACAATATGATAAAGTCTTCGTTTTTATAAAGAACAAAAATATATTTATTCTTGAGTTGACCTATAATAAGAATAAATTTTAACATAATAGTAAAATTCGAGTTAAAGTATGCACCCACTTGCTTGTACAAAAATATTACATAAAAATCGTATATTCACAATTAAAGTAAAAAGATATGTTAAAAACAATATAACAAAGCCTTAAACTATCTAAACCCAAACTAATTACTTAAGGTCTTCATTTAAATCACCTAATCTCCTTCATTTAACTAAATAATAATAATAATAATAATTTACATTGTCTAGATACTACTTAAGAATCTTTTTTATAGCAAATAAAATACATAAAATATTTAATTGCCAATGGTAGAGTCTCGACTTAAGTGATGGAAACATAGCTGTTTGGTTATCGAAGTTTGGTCCTTTATTTAGTATAAACTTCTCCTTGAGCCCATTTACTGCATGCTCCAGCATAGCCCGTCCTGCTCTTCATCCATGGGATCTCGAAATGGACGTGTACGGTCTGTCAAAATTATTCCAAGCTCGCGCATATCCAACAAATTCTTAATTGCGTCTTGATCTTGGTAATAGAAGTTTACGTCTCGATATCAATAGAGATTGGCTTAGGAAAGGGAAAACTTTGATCACAAGTCTTCAACAATAATATCGCCATGGGAAAATGTAACTAGGATTTCTAACCTGCCAAACCGTGAAATGGAGAGTTCCCATTTGATGGTGGTGATTAGTTAATTATACAAAGAAACAGAAGTCGATAGATGTGATCAGAAGGTATTAAAAATCCCTGCTTGATAGGGATAACTTGTTCAATAATACCGCCATGGGAGAACGTAGATAAGGACTTGTAACCGGCCAAAGCTCAAAATGGAGAGTTCCCATTTGATGTTTGGTATATAGTTAATTATATTAAGATGGAAATGTTGATAGATTTGGTCACAAGGTATTAGAAATCATGTTTTCTCTCATGTATTTCAAACTCAATCTTTTGCTGACAAAGCTCATTTGTGAAATTGGATTGCCACCCACATCGAAAGATTGGTTCTAATATTATATAAAGATTAAAATTTACCTTTGAAAAATAATAGTCTAAACTTATAAGATACATTAGAAATATTTTTTTTTAGTATAAAACTTTATTATCCCATAGGAAGTTTAGGCTGTCTCATCCTAAAGTTTTTTAGCAATTTTTGCTTCCCATGGTTATTTCTGTTCTAGAAAAGGACACAACTTGATCACACCCTCAGACTTCTTTAGAATAATACAATACAACTCAGCATTTAACAGACACCTGCCTCACCATTAGAGGTCAAAAAGGCCGAAGGAACATTAATTTATAATGAAATGCTAACCTGTTAATATGGCAGGTGAGCCGTACTCGACCTTTCTTTTTGAAAAGATGTTCTTCGTTTAACGTTGACGTGGGAATCATAACGCCAATTTTCATCAGGGATGATGCCAACCAACACTGATGTCTCAGTTCCTGAATGAGAGGGAATCGTCAATGTCGACAGATTCGTTGCCTTCCTGGTGTAGGCTTCTTAACTTTTTGTTCCCAGGACCTTTTCATCAAAGCGTCATGTCAAAGGACCTTTTACCACTTTTCCATAAAATAAACCATTTCCGAAGGTTCTAATTCATTGAGTATTGTCCTTAAATGCACAAGAAAAGTCGAATAAGAAGCAAATCACCTCTTAATTCAGTAATAGGTTAAAAGGGTATTGATTTCTTGATCTCAAATTCGCTCCATTGCATAAATTGGACATGGATGCGAAAAAGTTAAGGTATCATGCGTCTGTCTATTCATGGCTGGAGAAGACACGATCTGAAGAAACAACTGAGCAATCATCCTAGGTGAAAGAGATTGAACCAGACACGACAAACAACTATCGGATAGAGGATTTCTGGGTGGAAAACTGCAGTCATATGAGAAGATGGCTTTGTCAACCGTCATAACGCGTTGCTTGACCGAGCAGGAACTGACCACTTGGTACTAATGTCTTCACTGTTCTGCACCCGTGCTGAAGTGGAATTGCTTACCCGGGAATAGAATGAATATAGAAAGAAACGGATAATTACAAAAGGTCGTCCCTGTGGCTAGCAGAATTGAGTTTTGTCTGAAAACTTGGGTCGGTCTGAGCAGAAAAAACCAACTTACGTTGAATTTCGATTTCTTCGTTGAATTCTCTCATTGAAAAGTCTTTTCTGTTCCTAGTCCACCTTCGACCCTAATCCCCGTGCGCAACCAAAACAGAACTTGGTGATAGCTCAAGCCGTTGTCCGTTTGGTTTTCTGATGTGTGTATATTTATTGAGAGAGAGAGAGAGCAAGGCAAGAAAATAAATCCATGAAAACTCTTCCCCGATTCCATAGGGAATCAAATCCATAGATAAAACCTTTGGTTACCATCTCGTTTCTTGCCTTCTAGTTTTGCTTTTATTTCATTCGACAAAAGTACTCAGTTTCTATACTTCGTCTCTCTTAATTCTCATGTTTTGCTTGCGTTTCGCAGTTTTGATTTTGTCTTCTCATCTGGGTCACCCTTTGACTTCCCCGAAATTTAATTTCCATTTGCATCTCCACCGTAGGGTTTGCAAGGTTCATAAGTTTTCTTGAATTCCCAGCTGGGTTTGTATCAGTTTCCGTATTCTTCTTCTCTCAGGTAACCTCTGCTCCTTTTTTTTTTTTTTCCTTTCATTTTTTCCCGACTGCTTATCTGGCTGTTCTTTGTCCTCCTCGACTGCTTCATTTTCGTGTCATTTGCACTCTTCCTTTTGCATTTACAGAGGGTTCTTCCATATTATGTTTTCTTCCTTCCATTGCCACGGTTTTGAATTTCTTTTTCTTGAAAAGAAGTTCTCTTTTGTTTGGATTTTCGCTCTTTAATTCCTTTGCTCTCTCTCTCATTCTTTCTCTACCTTTCCAACACTTATTTTTTATGCGTTCAGGATGCTAATGCTTTACAATTATCTGTCTATTCAATTGCAGACCTTTTTCAGGGGGCATCTACCGGCAGTAGAAAAAGATAGCGTTTAATTTAGGAACTTGCTCTTGGTTCCATATGATGAATTGTTTCTACTACTTTAAGGATAAATCCAGAGGCAGGAATCGAAGATCAGCGCCTGAGTTGAAAGAGGAAAGAACACCTGATTATTCAGGACCGGAAAGGGTCGCCAAGTCTTCATGCTCGGAGTCTTCCGTGCGCGGGATACCGGAACTATACGAGGAGAGGGCTCATAATTTACGCGTTTTCTCGTACTCGGAGCTCAAACACGCGACAAATAATTTCAGCAGGCTGAACAAGATTGGTGAAGGCGGCTTCGGAAACGTCTATAAAAGTTCAATCAAGTCTACCGACGGAAAGGGCGATCCAGTTGTGGTTGCCATTAAAAAGCTCAACAATAGTGGCTTTCAGGTATGATATTTGACTTCTAAGACTGTCAAGTGTTTTTGCCGAAGAACATGATGGGAATTTTCTTTTGAAACGTACAAGAATAGTACCAAGTTCATGCTTAGCATAAACGATCAACGCTCTGCAGAATAATGTTGAATTATTGGCCTAGTTCTACACTTAATCTAGAGGGTTTCTTCTGATTATTTTTAAAAAAAATGTTGGATTCTTGATCTTAGCCACTCTCAGTAGGCCAAGTATATCTGCTCTGTTGTAACTTTCTCAAATGTTGAAATTAAGTGTGAGGATAGTGATGGTTGGCCAATATCTATCTCCCTTATACATGGTTCTGAGAGAACCAGTTAGGTGTGATTAAGATCAGACTCGAACTTTTTTCTTAAATGTTAATTAAATATTAATACAGGAACTTATTCGTACAATTTCCTTTAAGGAAACTGCGTTCTTTTCGTGGAGAATTATTTACTCCCTAGTGAGGTGCTGATTAACAGTATCTATCTGAAAAAGGAAACAATCTTCAGCCCTGATTCTCCACCAGTGATTTGGGGGCTGGTGGATTAACAGTAGCGATAATTTAAAGTAATAGACAGATATAGCCACCATTTCAATAGTGAGCAAAATGGAAAGAACCCATCCTTGCTTGTCAGCTGAAAAATGATAGCATGGAATCCTTCTTCCGAATATTATGCTGGCTTGGACCATTGAAAATTCAATGACAGTATGTGATGAGATGAGTGGAAGTGCATGGCAAGCCTGTTTCCTTAATTTTCCTCCTCAAAAAATTAAAAGAAAAGAAAAGGGAAAAACAACCATCTATTTGTCCACACACAAACACAACCCAAAAGAGCCTATCTGTGCTTGAATTTAATGGAATATCTTACCTCCTGTCTCTTATTCTTTTTGCTTTTCGTAGTTGTGCTTATTTTCTCTTGATTTCAACCGTGATTGCAATGATTTTGGCTTCCTTAATGGATATTAGACTATAATTATCTCTTTCCAATTAGGGACACAAACAATGGGTGGCGGAAGTTCAATTTCTTGGTGTTGTGGAGCACCCAAATCTTGTAAAGCTTGTAGGGTACTGTGCTGTTGATGGAGAAAGAGGTATCCAGCGATTGCTTGTATATGAATATATGCCAAACAAAAGCTTAGACGATCATCTTTTCGGCAAGGCATATCCAGCACTTCCTTTTGAAACAAGATTACGGATAATACTGGGAGCAGCCGAAGGACTTGCTTATCTGCATGAAGGATTGGAAGTCAGGTTCTTCTCTGAAACATAACCTTGGTGTTGTTTTATACAAATGTCTGCTGCAAGACAATTATTTTTGTTTTCCCTTCTGAAACATAACTTTGGTCCTTCGAACACTCGAATCTTTTTATCTGACATTGTAGATGTGGCAGCTTCATGCCACTCTATGTATGTGTGTGTGGGTGTGTGTTCTTTTAGATGTTGGGTTTGTACGCACAAGATGCAGTCAGTGCCCGACATAGATAAGAGGGAGAAGGGGGTGGAAGTTGGATCAAATTCATTACATGCACCCAGGAGAAGTATGGAGGGGAGGATGGTACGATGATATTTTCTGACATATATAAAGAGGAAAAATCTGCCAAGCCGAATTCTGGTGAATGCCACTTGCAGTATGGTGCACCCTTCCTCGTTGATTGGACTTCCTTTATTAGATTCTTATCCTTTTGATTTCGTGGGGTATACATGCCTTTTAATAGATTGATATTTGCTACATTTAAGTCGTAGCCTGCCTTCTAAAAAGAAAACAAGGGTGACCCAAATGACATGTATAACCTCTGGTGCTTGCAAAATGATCTTGAAGCTCATATGTAACAGAAGCTCTGAACCAATTAGTTTTTACATCGCAGAACCCATATGTTTAGATCTCTTTTCCGTAGCTTTGGTACTCATACAGGTTGCATTTCTGGTCGATTGCAGAAGATAGCTGCATCTCTAACAGTCACTGCCTTTCTGATCCAAAAACATTTACCACCCTTTGATAATTTTAGTCATTGATTCTGAAAGATAGTTTACTGTATGAAAAATTTCATAAGGTATGTTTAATAATGTGCTCGCTCATCGCTCATGAAGAAGCAATCAAAGATGGTATGTGGCAGTCATTCCTGTCCAATTAGTTCTACATCATGCCTCCTTCTACTCCTCCTACAATATGTTATATTGAACAATCAAAATTATTCATTCATCATTGCCAACCTAAAATGAATTATGCTCATGATGAAGGTAATTTTCCGAGATTTCAAGGCCTCCAATGTGTTGCTGGATGAGAATTTTAGAGCTAAACTGTCAGACTTTGGGCTTGCTAGGGAGGGACCTGAGGCTGGACAAACTCATGTTTCAACCGCTGTAAGTGTTATGTCTGCTAGTTCTTGCTAGCATTTTTGGTATCAAGGAAAATCCTCTTGGATAATACTAGAGACCATATTATATTCGTTTTTCCACAGGAAATTGTTGAAATTTATGTAATTGCAGAGTCGATAATCTTATAAAACTCGAGAAAATGTTGTTGTTTGAGATAATGAAATTGTGTTTCCATGAATACAGATGCTGATGTATTTCTGCATGTTCATTAGTAACTTGCTAATCGTTGCATACAGTTTGTTTGAAGCAAAGCATAATGCATGCTTACAGGAAAAGTTAGGTTCTAGTGGAACAACTGACATGTAAAAATGGGAAGATTATTCTGGTGCTGATTAGTAAAATTTCGTTGATCAGGTGGTAGGTACACATGGATATGCTGCTCCAGATTACATTGAGACTGGTCATCTAACAAGTAAGAGTGATGTGTGGAGTTTTGGTGTGGTATTGTATGAAGTTCTCACCGGCAGGAGATGCTTGGACAGAAACCGCCCAAGGGAAGAGCAGAAGCTTCTGGAATGGGTGAAACGGTTTCCTGCTGAGACCAAAAGGTTCACTATGATAATTGACCCTCGACTGGAACACCAGTATTCAAGCAGTGCAGCTCGGAAAATTGCCAAGTTAGCTGACAACTGTATGGTAAAGAACCCAAAAGAACGGCCAACCATGAGTGAGGTGGTAGAGAGATTGAAGCAGATAATCCAACAATCCACCAAGGAAAACCCTTCTGAGAAAAGTCTTGAGTTCGTCGAGAAAGAGACGGCTGACTCTGATGAGAAGCCGGATGAGATTGGGCCGTCAAAGTCATGGAAGAGACGGATGACGCAATTGGCAAAACTTGGAGAGCATGTGGAGGGTACAGATAGAAGAAGGCGTTTGTTCATGCAGAGGGCCAAAGTGAATTAATTTTTGTGGAAATTTCTTTGGTTTCATAAATCCATATGGGATGCGGTAAACGTTATAAGTTGGCTCTTTTAACTTTTTTATTTTTATTTTTGGTGTACAGGTTATCAAATGAGACTTATTATGAAAATTTTTGGTTTCCTTTCTATTCAACCTATGATTTGCTGAAAGTTACTTTCCGAGAATTGCACCTGACGATACAATTGCAGGTGAGATAAGCGATACTTAGCTGAAAGTAAAGACCAGCTTATCAAGTAGAGCCTTGTCAGAGAACAGCGAGTTACCATAACACTGGGGAACAAGACGGCAATTGGATTCCTGGTCCTTTTTCATTCTTGTGGTTAGAAGAGTTTCCCAGGGCACTGAACAGAAGAAAACAGTCGTATACAATTTGAAATTTAAGCCCAACCATGATGTGGACCGTGCTAGCTTATAGCTGGTGCACTAAGGGAAAAGTATTGATCGCTCGGATTCGTATTCACATTCCCACAAAAAAGTCATTAAGGATGTCAAAAACTATTTCCCCAGAAGTATAAACCATGAAACCAGATGCTCGGACAAAGAAGAAAAAAGAAAAAAAAATCAAATGCCATACACTATGAAGTGCATCATACTCTGCCGAGCCAAAAAACCTAGTAATATCAGCCTTTGAGCTGGATGAAACTTCAAGTTGAAGTGCATCCACAATTATTCATTCAGTGTTGTATGCTAACCACCATGAACGCCTCTATGCACTGCTTCGACAACAAACTCCCATAGAACTGGACACATATTGACACATGAAGTGCAATGTTACCTAGAGTAATAACCAGCAGTAGTTTTTAGAGTAAAGCTACTTGCCAAAAGAGAAAATCAAACCCTCGCCTCCAGTGTACTAGCTAGACTTCCCAATTCGTTTGTGGTTCCATGCTGGTTGAACTTTCCAGAATCTGAAGCACATCGGTGAAAGTTCTGCTTCGGAAGAAAGACAATTCCCATGATTGGGTAATTTGCATGCCAACTGTGTTCCTTAAATGTAATAGCTCTTTCTCAGCACCATCCAGAAACAAACCTCAAATTTCCAGAATTTGTAACTACTATCGGACCTATATCCTACCATTAAAAGTTGGTAGGACAGAAATTCGGCACAAGAGTAGTGCAAATCCGTCAAGTTATCATGAGTGATAAGAGCAACAGACAAAACCCATCTCAAACTTTTATCTACAAAATCCATACCTTCCAGAAGACAGGATGTGCTGCCCATATCAGCTCCTCCAGTTCGAGACGACACACAAACTCCAATAGACCAACATGACTTAACTGAGCATAGGTTATTCTTCAAAAACTCTTTGGCTGCTCAGATAATTCTTTTCAATTGCCCTGCTCTATCTAAGGTCAACTCTCTTTTAGAATCACTGGTTGCCAGTCTTTTTTGCCGTCTCTACTCCCATCTTTCTTTCCATTTCCTTTCACCCTGACGTTAAAACCAGTTCTAGAACAGTCAATCTCTTTCGAAGCCACCTTAACCCAAGAGGTGTTCCTAATGTCCTTTGAGTTCTCATCATTACAATTCATTAAGAGCCCTTCTACCTCAAGAGCGCACCTACCATACTCATGATTGTATTATATTGTAATCTCAAGAATGGAACTGCTATCTTTAGGCCAACTTTCAGGACTCACCAGAACCACGTTCAATTAGTTAAGAGGTTTCTGGCTTTTGTTTTCCTGGTCTAGTCTTATGCAAGTAATCATATGTAATGTACATCAAGAAATCAAGAAACAGGCTCTTTGCAGATGTTTCTCTAACATGTTCAGCATCTTCTTGTATATTATGGTAGGCTCTATCCATTATTTTATATGTAATCTCATCAAAATCAAATGAAATCCCCCTCAACTTCTGACACCACATTAAGGTCCTCTCAGGCATTCCCTGTTTGCAGAAGTGGGACAACAACACATTGGTTGTTACAATGTTTGGAAAAAAAGCCGTCTTCAGCAGTTTTGCAGTTATAATCATAGCACGATCCAGCATATCACTACACACCCCATTAATCATAGTGTTGTATGTTACAGTGTTTGGAACAATACCTGCTGAAACAAGCTCATTCAGCATCATCACAGCTTGATTCATTTTTCGACTGCTACAGAAACCATGAATGCGTATATTATATGTTGTAATATCTGGGTCCCAACCACTGGCATACATCTTGTCCACAAATTCATCTGCACTAACCATGTCAAATGCTTTACAGAAACCACCAATCAAAGTGTTATATGTGACAATGTCTGGACTCAGCCCAGTCCGCTGCATATCCGTAAAGGCATCGATTGCTGACTTCATTCTACCGAGTTTACAAAATCCATTAATAATCATATTAAAGGTAAATATATCTGGAAAAAGTCCCTTCTGCCTCATTTCTCTCTCCAATTTCAACGCTTCATTCACCTTTCCCTGGTTACAAAAGCCACGAATCAAAGAATTATATGCAAAATTATTTGGCACGAGGCCTTTCCTCGACATTTCTAAGAAAACATCATATGCCTCCTCCAACAGACCTGCCTTAGAAAGTCCATCTATAAAGGCCGAAAAGGCAACGGCATCTGGAGATACTCTATGTGCCATCTCATTCCATAGACTCTGAGCCCCTTCCAGATCCCCTTTATCGAAATATCCACCCATAAGTACTGTGTAGGCCACGTTATTGATGGCAAAACCCTTTTCCATCATCTTACACAAAAGTTCTCTCGCTTCTTGCAAGCTTCCCTTCTGGGCCAAACCCATAAGCAAAGAACTACATGTTGAAGACGAAGGAATTAAATCAAACCAAGCCATTATTTTATAGGTCTCATAGGCCTTCTCTTCTAAACCTGCCCTGCTGTAAGCTGCAATCATTGAGTTAAAGGCAACAACACTTGGAGTTATGCCTTTTTCAAGCATATCCTCTAAAAGCTCCATGCCTTCATCCAACCGACCAGCCCAGCACAGGCCTGAAATTGAAATATCATAAAGTGAACCATCTGGCAGCAATCCTGATAGAGAGATATCCCTCAATAACCTGTCAGCATCTTCTTCCCTTCCATACTTGAGATGCCCAGAAACTAAAATGTTAAAGGTTATGCCATCAGGAGGTATACCCTTTTTCCTCATTTCTTCATAAAGCATGTTTGCCTGGACAATGTCCCTCGCTTTGACATGCCCGTCCATCAAAGTGTTATAAATTATGGTATTAGGAGAGAAACCCATATCTTGAATTTCATCAAAGAGCTCCCTCGCTTCCACAACCCTTCCCTCCTTGCACAAGGCATTTAAAAGTGTGTTAAACGTCACATAACTTGGTCTACAGCCCCTTGCTATCATCAAACGCATCCAACTAAGTGCATCTGATGTCCATCCCCTTATGCAGTATGCATTGATCATAATGTTATAAGTGAAAACATCTGGCTCACACTGAAATTTGCGCATCACATGTAACAAACTCTCCCCAGTTGTAACCAACCCTTTTCTACAAAAGCCAAAGATCATAACGTTAAATGTATAATTAGAAGGGTAAGGGCCTATCCGAGCCATATCCCTAAATAACTTCCATACACTACCATAATCACCTACTCTAAGCAACAGCTTGAAAAGAATTGTAATTGCTGACAAACTTGGCCGCAATCCCACCTCCCTCATCCTATCTAAAATCCCCAATGCTTCCTTCCCCATTTCCTCATTGATAAAACCACGCATCAATGTATTGAGGACCGAGAAATCCGACTCGTATTCATGGTGACCCCTCCACATGAATTCCACCAATTCCTCACTCCTCCGCGCCCCAATTCTCCCAATAACCCAAGAAACCACGTCCTGCGCGAGGAACCGAAGCTCCTCTCCTGCCAAAACATGCGCGGCAACACAACACGACCGGACAGTTTCTTCGGAACCATTTCTAAAGGCGAGTTTAAAGAATGCAAACGCAGTTTCACGAGTGCCGAACAGTTTCATTATTTTAACTAAGAAAAAAGGACAAAAATTCCGGGAAAATCCCTTCAATACATAGGCTTTTCGCTCTTTGATTATCTTCGACAAGCCAACAGCAATCCTTCGCCGCTCATTTAGATTAATTCTGCCAAACCCACCCGAACTCGAAGTGGTAAGAGGCAAAAATTGTTCCAGAAAATAAAATTTCTGAGAAGTATAGGGGTCAGATGAAGAAGTAAAGGGGGCAGGGAGTGAGGTTTTACGGTTTAAGGTTTGAGCGGGACAATGTACCTGGAGAGAGCAGCACACTACACGGCGCACTTTAACAGACATCCGAAGGCGCCGGAGTGGTTGCAGAGGTCCGTTTACGCTTTGACGGGGAAATGGCACCGGCGGACTGGGCGGCGCAATGTAGCACAGTACACGGTTGGGGAGAGCTGCAAAAGGAAAGTTTTTTGAAAACGTTGGAGTGGGTATTGGGCCTCGGCATAGGAGGGTGTTGGGCACTGAAATGGGCTGCAATTGTACTCTAATTTCATAATCATTTTCCAAACTTATTCTTTTGTTGGGATTATTTTTTAGTGTTTACTAGATAAAATATTTTTTTAATGTATATCTTTACCACAGTTTCCTGCACTTTCTGGACTTCACCCAGTAAAATTAAAAATGAGGACCAATTTCTGGGTTTTCTTGTGTTTTCAATTACATTCCAAATTCTTGAAGGTTCTCTTGTAACCTACTCTCATAAAAACAAGTATTACTCAATTCTTGTTTGAATGCAATTGAATTCGTTATGTAATTGTAGGTAGTTTTGAAGCAAATGGATGAGAACTGGCTTGATCTCAAAGTGGTTTGCCTGTGGCATTCCAAAATGTTGGTGCAACATAGTCTTTTAGAAGTCTATGTGTACCATTATATCTTTTTATTATTGTTGCTTAATCTTTCTACAACAACAATTTAACAAAGATTTTTTTTTTTTTTTAAAAAGTAAAATAAAAAATAAAAATTGATTTTTTTTCAACAACTAAAAAAACGATTTTTTTTTCAAGAATTAAACGAAACGATTTTTTTTTTTCAAGAACTAAAAAAAAAAAAAAAGTTTAAACTTTTGACTTAATAATTGAGTTTGTTACACTATTCCTGCTGAAGTTAATTTTATTTGTAATTCGCTACTTCTTATTTTCTTTCCTACGTCATATCAAATATGAAATCTAGAGTTTAAATGAAAAAAGTATGCGAATTTCGATGTATCGTTATCCCCAAGGCCCAGAGCATTAGGAAGCATTCCTTCATTTCCAAGTTTCTGGACAGTCCCGAAAGCTATTCGTTCGTGCGCTAGATTGTTGGCTCCTATGATAGCATGACGCGTGTGTAGCAATAGTATCTTTGGGGTTTGTTCCCATAGGGTAAATCGACCGAGCAGCAGCTGGTTCAAAGTA
Source organism: Casuarina glauca (assembly GCA_028551395.1). Classification (NCBI taxonomy): domain Eukaryota; kingdom Viridiplantae; phylum Streptophyta; class Magnoliopsida; order Fagales; family Casuarinaceae; genus Casuarina; species Casuarina glauca. Next base: position 9,571,519 of record CM052349.1, on the reverse strand, counting down.
ATAGATCCAATTTCTTAGGGAAGGTGACCTAGCATTATAGGCAACTGTAAGCAGTACAGGGTCCACCGTCCTTGAAGAAGGCCCAGAACGGCACCTTTTGTACTTTTTTTTCTTGATTCTTGGCTGGTAATCGCTTTGAGTTAATCAATTCATGTTGACTCGGTGACTTATCAATCACAGCTTTTGTTGTATTGCTTCTTACTTTATATGAGTTCTCACCCACTATTTCTGCTTAAGACCCCGAAAAATTTGAAGGCATGGCAAACCCCACCTGCCATAGACTTATATTCTTCAATCTTATGCTCGAAGAGAGCCTGGTAGCGATGAGGACTTCGATGATACCAGAGGAACAAAGAATTACAGATAAAGATGAATCATACAAAATCTCTTTGGTACATGATGGGCCGGGGAAAGCAAAAAAAGGAAAAGAGAACAAAAGTGAAAGAAGAATGACGCAAATCCAGTCTAGACCTAACATGGATGCTCTTCCTTATGAACATCCAACAAGGGAAAACAAAATAAAACTCTCTGGTGGGCTTCTTTTTTCACAGGAGCATCCAACCGTCTCTTCATGGCTTTACAAGATTGGATTCTTGTTTTATGGATCCAACTTTCCAAGTGGGTTCTTTCAAAAAGACCGAAGGAACAGTAATCTGCTTCCTTCTACAAACTAGGACACCACGACAGTACCCCTCCGTACAGCTTTGTTAGGTGTAGAATCCCTGCTGGTGTCTGATTTTCTGATGTTTCTATTGGAAGAAGCAGGAGAGGAAGAAGAAGAAGAAGAAGAAAGTTTCCAGCTTTTCTTCTCACCGGCCTCATCAATCTCTATCTGTTCTTGTCTACACTCTTTGCTACAGAAAGGCGTGTTCCCTCTGCAAAATTTTCCAGAAAAAAACCCAAATAAGCATCCAAGCAATCACGTACAGATCTGATACGAAATTAAGACAACAAAACAAGAAACAAGAAACGGCAAGCTAACCTGTACATGAAGATGTCACTGTTGACACCAAGCGGTTTCCGGCAAAGAAAACAAGCTTCAAGGAAGTGGGGCTCGTTGTAATGATCTTCGCAACCCACGTCCAGGAACATGCCTGATCTCATAGCGAACACAGAAAAGAGATGAAAGAGGAGGAGGCTGTGCACAAGACGAAGGAGCAAAGGAGGCGCATATAAAGAGTGGGCATCTTGACTTGACAGAATCAGGTACTTCACGGAGCACAAAGCACCTGCAATCTACGCCAATCACATCCTTAGATGATAAATCTAATCAGTGGAGTCAGTGGTCCATGGAGTACCAAACAAGCTCCCGCTGCAATCCCGGCCATATTAAATAATCCTGGTTAAGTCCACTAGCTATTGGAGTATCCAAGTGGGAATTGAATCCGTTGGACGAAGTACGTGCACCCCTTTTAAAAAAAGTCATGGTCTTTTGTCCTTTTCCTTTTTTTGCAGTGCTTTTTTAAGAGCTCGGTCCCTTTGTGTTGGGTATTTCCAGTACATACGCAAACTTTGCTGTTTCTTCTTACCGTCTGTGTTAACTGGGTACGCTTCATGAAGACGGTCGAAGCTACACACCTGGGTAGATACAGGCCTGTCGAGGAATAAACAAAACATATTTCGTGCACCCATCTCCTTGTTCGAGGAAGATGAGATTCTTGAAACTCTTTCATTGCGAGATGCTTTGGTGTTTTCTAGGCTCTTTTATGGGATTAATCTATGTCTAAAGGAGGGGAAGAATCTTTCCTTTTTCCTGGGCATGTGTCACCCTTTTACTGTCAGCATGTGTCTAGATTATAGGCCAACGTATTGTGGGCAATAGCGAGTTTTACCATTCCTTTGTATTTAAGAGATACTCGATTTTTGTATTGATTTAATAATTGGAGTATAACGAGATCAAATCTTCATCGCGAAATATAAAATGACAAGTAGGTCGGATTTCAAGGCGTCGGACCACCTGTAGCGGTTGCTTTCGCCAATTCAGTGTCCAGCCAGCAAATAGGAGGGCCCCACGGCGCGGATCTTAAACTAAAGAAAACTAAGGCCGTAAAATTCCAAACGCAGCCTTGGAGCTGACAAGGTAGAGGGACCCACAACACTCAGAACCAACGAAAGTGGGACCCAGGTGACACATGGCCGTGCTGGCACCTAGTTACCAAGTGGGGCCCGTGATGTACTTGACCTGCGGACCCATATCCCACCGAGCGTGTCGCCCATTTAGCCGCCATCTTTTCTAGCTCTCCGTGCCCATCGGGTGGGCGTCGTTCATGTGAGCACCAGCGCAGCGTACACACAATTATTGCACGTGAAACGTGTCGAAAGTGTGTCGAAGAAGACGAGAGCGGTTTGCCGTATGCGGTTTGCGCTGGCACGTCGTCGTAGGCAAGTGGTGACATCTACGGTGAGTTCGCGCCACGCCATAAAGCTTGCGATGGACGTAGGACTGACGCTCCTTTCACACCCTCGGAACGTGTCAATAATGCCACTACCAATTTATTACTGCCTTTTTTCCTATTTATTTTACTTGTGGTTGTCATTAATTTTATTCGGATCTTCACCTTGATTATTTCGCTAAAGTCAAAGGTGTCCTAATCGTGTGCTTTCCTTTCTTTCATGTTTGTTTAATCAAAGGAATCCCATTTCGACACGTGCTTACGATCAATTGACTTCAATTGATCAGATCACACACCCGATCGTACATAAAACGGGATTTCATAAGTGGATGCTGACGTGCCTGTTCAGCATGGAAAAAGGAATAGAGGCTCCAACTTTCTGAATGCCAGAAATGAAGATTTCAGAAATTATTTCCACCAATTTCACATTGAAGACTGAAACACAGGAACCAAAATGTCTCGAGTAAATATTGGCTCCGGCAAACAAATCAAAAGTGTCGGTGGGCAGCTTGAAAGAAGCAAAAAGGAAAAACAGCTCTAGCCTGTGAGGGCGGAGTTGAGAGCGCTATGCACATCAACTCCAATTTGAGCTTCAGCTTTCTCCAAGTCGGTTGAGGCGGAGCTCAGCTTCTGGGTGAACTCTGCCAGCCCCTTTTGGACGAGGCTCGGATCAATTTGGTCAACAGGCACAGCCTCGACGGCTACTATATCGGCAAAAGAATTTGCATGGATGAAAGCAAAGCCACTGCTGATGAAATACTTTGCCACATCATTCCCTTCATGCACTGTAAGGATCCCAGGTTTCAACTCTGCAATTGTTGATACATGGCCAGGAAGAACACCCATTTGACCAGTTGTTGCTGGGATTATGACCATGTCAACCTGTGAAGACACAAACATCATGAAAAGTAAGTTATAATGAGGGGCAAGAGTCATTCCTCCAGTTGCATTCTACAACTATTACGCTGTCCAAGGAGGTGTAGAAATGCACCTATCATAACCAGTGTTTCATAGCATTTGAATATGATCATGCAGTTGTCCAAAGCATTTAACATGATTCGACACCATGGAGAACACAATTCTGACCAATTATCCTCTTCTGTTATTGTACTCCTAATTACTGAAAGCCCCACCCCTTATTTCACTTTTTAAGCAATCACTCAAATCCTAATAAAAAATCCAAACACTAGTTGATAATTTTCGACTTATGTAATAGATGATAAGGATGGACCATCTTTGCCCTCAAAACAACAAATTCGTTAGTCCAATTAATAGGCCATCATTGTACGCACTTATACAAATCCTTAGACAGGAAAAATTAGAATAGATCAAATTTTAGCAAGTGCAAAAAAAGTTCCTATTAAACATGCAAAAACAATAAATCTGAGACACTATTATAGTGAACCATTCCAGGATTTCATGTACAAAGAAAGTACATTTTGTGGCCAATCATAAAAATAAAAATAAAAGCAAAACATACACAAATAGATTTATTTGTACAACTACAAAGCTTTGTTCTCCTAAGAGCTTGTAGGAGAAAGTTACTGGAAGACTGTACACAAGATTGGCAAAAGCCATGTCCATTATAGTTACAAGAATGATGCGAGAAAGAGAGATGCCTGTTCCTCTAAGCAAGATTGTAGGAAAACATTCCTCCAAGCCCATACACAAGATTGGCAAATGTCATGCATGCTACAGTTAGAGAGTACGCACAGAGAAAGGGAGGGAGAGAGAGAGAGAGAGAGAGAGAGAGAGCAAGAGAAGAAGAGAAAAGAAACAGAAAGAATCTTCAACAGACTTCAGAAAACGAAAGGGAAGGTTGATACCAATATAAGTCTTTCACAATATGATCCTTCCCTCATTAAACCATACATCTTCCTAGCAAACATCTTCATTTTCTTTATACTTTTTTCTTTACCCCAAACGCGCACAAATTAATTTTAAGCTCATGACACATCCTGTACCCCATTCTTCTGAGGGAAGAGGAGCATCTAAGTCAAGAGTTCATTCACCTACATCTTTCAAGCAAACCACTTCCTCACCTCCACGGTCTAGAAATGACTGAAATATAGGCACCAGGGAAGTGAATTTCATTCTAGGGATCATCACATCCCTTTGGTAGAATTGGTGAAAGATAAGCAAAATAGCTGCAGAAAGACCAAATTTCCCATATGCCAACAAAATACAGATATAAATTCAGGTTGGTATCAAGATATTAATGCGAAAAGCAAATGCTCAATATGATGCTGGGACTTATTTAAGTCATAATACAAACGGAAGTTTGAACAATATTATAATCACAAAACTCTTCAGCTTATCTTTACTTACTAAGCAAAGAGTAAATTACGTACCAAACTATCTTTACCACACTAGTTGTGAGTTATTTAACCTTCATACAGAATAATCAAGAAAATAAATAGAACATTTTTGCCTCATGGAGAAAGTTTAAAGAATCACAACTTGCTTGGAAGAAAAGGGCTACCAAAATCTCAACGGAATCGACAAGAAAGTTACACCCGGTTTCTGAATTTCCACTCTCAAAGGGAAGAACAACAGATATACAGTTCAAAATATTTAATTAAAAATAAACTCTTTTAAGATAGAAATAGGTGGTGGAATTACAAGCACAAAATATTGTAAATATTCTTTTGAATTATATAGGTGATTGGATTTTGGGCAACAACTCTCTATCGCAAACAAAATATCTTAAATCCTTCACGGATATCAGAGCATGACTGCCAACAGAGGCTTAACTTCAATTCTAACCCAGGTTCAATCCACATGAACAAAAAGGAGATTTTTTTAACTACAGTTAACAACGATTAAGTATTGAAATAAAAAATAAAAAATAACAAAACCCCAAATTTGATTCTTCTTGCAGAAGATGTCTTTATAATCCCCCACTCAGTGCAGGCAATCTATCCATCTTGCGGGACTAATTTTGGAGTGTTACAATCTCCTCCGCTCAAATCCCTGACATCTTCATCAGGATATATATTTTATACATGCGATATGGTACTATTAAGTTGCTTTTACACCCGTTGTGATGACTTGGGAAAAGTGCTAGTCACATCTGATAAATACTGCAGAAGTTACAATTGAAGCTCTTTAAAAGTTATTAAGACCAAACTTCACATTGTAACTAACAAGGAACTAACTCGGTAGATGGTCTCAGTCAAGGTAGTTTTTCATCTCAAATTCATCTCCTAAAGAACCCATCAACATGTGTCAAGCTGATATTCCAAACCATGTTTTAATTATATGTTAGCAATATGTGTTATAATATAAAGGAGCACTCACATTCTCATGTCACCCCCGTTGATGATGATACCCAACTTGACTCCTCCAATATGTAGGAGTCAGTCAGAAAGCCAGTGTTAAAAGCATTTTCCTAAAAAGAATTTTCTTTTCTTTTCTTTTCTTTTCTTTTTGTTTTTAAATTCCAAGACCTAGTTCTCTTTGGTTTCAGCATTTCTGTAGCACATGGCCAAAGTTTTGAGCTTAGTTAATCTAAGTTGCACTCCACTTTGGAGTGCCTATTCCAGATACTTTGGCATTGTGCATATGCACCAACACATATAATCGGGAGATCATGAACTTTACCAAATAAAGTCCCAGAACAATGAGCTGAAATTAGTACAGTAATCTAGAAAGTAGGCATTTAACAAGCTCTAACAGGGTAACCTAGGGTTGTGCACTCTCCCACAAAGGCAGAAACGTTTCTTCCTGCTTCTGCTCTGCCAAAGTTGAAAACATCAGAAGCTCTGGTGCCACCCCATTGATGATGATACCCAACTTGACTCCTCCAATATGTAGGAGTCAGTCAGAAAGCCAGTGTTAAAAGCATTTTCCTAAAAAGAATTTTCTTTTCTTTTCTTTTTGTTTTTAAAATCCAAGACCATATCTGACTTTTGAAATCTCTTTTTAATCTCAACTCCGAAGAGAAGAGACTTTCTTCATCAGAATTCTTCATCTTCAATGGAAACAATGAAGAATTCAAAGATCCCTTCGCCTTTCAGTGTTGAAGACAAAGACAACCCTCATTGCCCATCAAAGATCAAGATCCGTTTTTTCTAGTGTGAAGACAAAGAATTCTGTTCTTTGACAGTGAACAAAGAGAGAGACGGCAATGAATCAGGGAAAAATAAAATATAATTCAAAACTGCAATGAATAAAGAAAATTCAAGAAGAAGAAGAAGAAGAAGAAGAAGAAAAGACGGAGAAGGGTAAAGAAAGAACTAGTGAAACACGGCAATGAAACCAAAAATAAGAAAATTCAAAATGCTGAGAGAATGGAAGAATCTGCAGAGAGAAAAGTGAAGGATGAAGGTTAGGGTTCAGCTTAGAAGACAATGAAGACATCATGATAATCAAGGATTGATTTCCTCTCCTTCGTGTATGTGTGTGTAGATGTGTGTCTGGATGCATGGCTACATAGTACATTTTTTAGCCTATTTTGCTTAATAGTATAAACTGCTCAATTAAAATCACTTTAAATAATAACTATGAATGAACAGTCCTCCTAACTTGTGTGAGAAGTTTACAGATAGCTTTTCTGGGTATCTAGATTGAGAAACCTCAACAAATAGGGGCGAGAGGACTTGATTTCTCTTCCAAGAGAAGTCTAGCCAATTATGTAATGATGTTCAAACACTAAATTCCCCACCCCCCCCCCCCCCACCCCCCCCCCTCCCCACTAAAGAAAGAGATGACTTGATATTTATACTACCCTTCTTCTACCGTTTTACTGGACTTATGATTCTGTTCCAAGCCTAAGCAACAAAAATGAATTTTTTCCACTTCGGAATTATCAGATAAAACCCAAATTTTGAGTCCTATACCAACTATAGCAACATAATTTTTCTACAAAAATACTACCTGAAACTCACTTCACTCATCGTTTGGATACCTTGGTACCCCCAACTTTTACTTGGAAAAGAACTTACACATTATTGGACTCTTCTCCTCAACGCAACACCCTTTGAAACATCTATTGACATTTTACAATCTTTGCAAAATATAAGCACTATGGACCGGCCCACATTCTTCAAGAGCTACACCCAAACCAAGTTGTGTGGGTGCTTGATACAGATTGCCATAATCATAATGGATCAATGAATTGATATAAGCCATCTACTTCTTGATAATAAAGAACAGCCAACACCCCCCCCCCCCTCTTGTTTTCTCAACAAAACCAAAAACGGCCAACAGGAAAAGGAATAAAAAAATTTTAATTAAAAAAATAAGGGAAAAATATGCCACCAAGATTCCTAAAGAGATAATTAACAGGAAAAATGATATTTATAAAACAAATGCAATGACCACCAAAATCAATACTTGAGAAAGCGCTTGGTCTTTCGTATAAAGACGGCCCATAAATCATACAAATGCTAGAAAAGGTCCACAAAACATTAGGCACTCTCCAAAGCTGCTAGTCTCTTTCTTTCTCATATATTTCATTCTTTCTCCTGGATAACTCCCAACCTAGTAGCGTTTTCTTTCGGAATAACCCCCAAGGACATCGAAATGTGGAATCCAACCTCAAAATCAAACAAGGAGCAAATGGATTTCTCAACGCTGTCACTTTCTTAAAAGCAAAAAAATGGACATTGTTCCATAAAGAGAACAATGTCTAACCTGAATTCCAAGTGAAAACGAGCGAAAACTCCTACTCCCACGATAGTCACTTGTTTAGAGTAAGCGAGGGGAGCTTCCCTCTTATAGACAAACAAAGGGAGATGCTAGCCTTCAAATCGAAACCAACGGAAACCACATTCAAATCTCATAAAACAAACCCAAACGCAGAAAATAATATCCCTCACACTAATGCAGAAAGCGAACTATCGACCTTCGAATAAATAATAAAATGCAACCCACTTAAATTCGCATCACTATAAACCAAACACACATGAATTTACCCTAAATTGAACCAAATCCTTGAAATAGAATGGCGCACGTTCACATCAAAACAAATAAACTCAGGAAGCAGAATCAGGGGAGACTGACCTCCTTGGTTGATAGCTCAGAGGCATAGGGAAGCACGAAGTTGACAGTAAGCTTCGTGGGAATGGAAGAGGGAGTTGAAGGACGAGGCTGCATGAAAGAGAGAGGGGTCTTAGGGGGCTCAATGGTCGGGGTCGCTTTCCTCCAGGCCTGAACAAAGTTCTCATCTTCGGTTGGAGCCGCCGGGAGATCGGTGGAGAAGGGTCGAACCCTGGCCCTGGCGGAGGAAATAAGGGGTCGGGCCAGGAGGCCGGTGGCTCTGCGGAACATGATGGGCTCGGCGGCTCGCTCGGGTGTCGCAGCGTCGGAGAGAGAGAGGCTTGAGTGCTATGGGGTGCCTAGTGGAAATGGAGAGGGATTGGCTTGCTTGGCCACTCCGTGTCAGGTTTTGGTCAGCTCTTCCGCGTTGATGGGCTCTTGGGCTGTTCCGCACTTGTACCTCTTGGCCTTCTTTCTGCTGGACACAAGGACTTATTGTCTATGCAACAATAATTCTTTGAAATTAAAAGATTAATTATCCAAGTTAAAATTTTAATAGAAATTAGTATGGTTGAAGGTTCAACAACAAAAAAATTTATTACTCTTTTTCTTTTTACAGTGATGCAGAACGTGTTTGACTGAAAATTTTATATTCTACAATTTGTAAGAACACTAACATTTTTATATCTTTATAGATTTTACTACTTATGATACTTGGTTTTGACATACAATTACTTGGGTTTTAACAAATAATAAATAATTACATGAGTTTGACATATATTCCTAAATTGTGTCTTCTGTAAGATTTTCCTTTAGAAAGTAAAATTTGTGTTATTATATGATAAATATTGACAATATTTTGATTACATCATATTTAATACATTAGTGCCATGTAGTGTTAGAACTCAAAATTTTAATTAAACATAACATTACAACCATATCTTGATGTTGTAGAACTTTAAAAAGAAGAGCTTCCTAGTTGTAGAATTTCATTTATCATCGTACTTGTGTTTATTAGAAAACCCAACTTAAAAATTTATGATAAAATTTTTAATATATAAATATTATCTATATATATATATATTTTTAATGTAAAACTTTTATCATCAACTATGTCTTACAAACTGAACATGGTTTAAGCTCAAGCCTAAAGAGTGTTAAATAGAATGGAATATATGTTCCTAAAAATCTAGTATATTTGGTGAGAGAAAGGACAATTTTGTTGATGTTTTTGAAATCCAAGATATGGAAAAACCACCCTGTTTGGATCGTAGATGATTCTGATGGACCAAGGATAATTAGAACTCAACAATGCTAATGAATTCAACAATACAATGGAAGTCTCTTTATCAAGTAATTAATTGCTCCTTCTAGGGTTATGAAAACTCAAGACTCCCATCCCTTAATACAGGTTAAAGGCCATGAGACTCCAATTACTAACCATTTAATTGAGACCACAAAACGGATTACACAAACAACTATCTCGAAGAACATAACAAATTCATGATTGGAGACTTCAATTCAAGCGCAAATCAGTCTCCTTCTTAGTCTCCTAAATTTCTTTTACCAATATGATTAGCTAATAATTAATTATCAAACCAAAAGTAAGGATGGTTTATCAAGAACTATTCCGCACGACAACATGACTATTATCAAGTACTATTCCGCACGACAACATGACTATTATTCTTTGAATGAAAATTAAGAAATGGTAATTTGATAAACATCCAAAAACTTGGAAACCCTTCAGTTTTAACATCTAAACGGAACCACATTCTTTCGAGGGGAAAATAGTTATGTTTTTAAGGTTTCAGTTACATGGTGTCAGCAGGGCAGTCGACCAAATTCTTAAACTGGGTCTTCTTCTCTCGGAGTGCAGGAGTGAGCGTCGGACAATTCAAGCATCAAGCAACGGCTACCTTGACGTCGATGAGTTGCAGCCACCACTTCCAAAATGTTTGATGGGATGCTTGGGTGAAGCTTGGACCGTTAACGGGCGTTTCCTGGTGTCGGGAAATGGATATTCAGGGATCTGCATCCCTGTCAGACCTCTTATGGTTCTTCGGCGTGGTTACCTGTGTAAAGCTCCTCCTGATCCCATCCTACCATAGCACAGACTTTGAGGTCCACCGTCATTGGCTCGCTCTGACCCACTCCCTCCCCCTCTCCCAGTGGTACTCCGATGAGACTAGCCCCTGGACCCTTGATTACCCTCCCTTCTTCGCCTACTTCGAGCGCGTTCTCTCCATTCTCGCCAACCTCATCGATCCCCAAATCGTACATCTACAAGGGGGCCTCAATTATAGCTCCGACAATGTGGTTTTGTTCCAAAGACTCACTGTGATCTCGTCTGATTTGTGTCTATTATATGGGGTTTATAGATTGACTAAGGATTTGGATTCAAGGAGACGAGTTTTGCTCTGGGTATTGGTCATTTGGTCCCCAATGCTTATGATTGTGGACCACATGCATTTCCAGTACAATGGATTTTTATTGGGGTTTTTGTTGATGTCGCTTTCGTATTTGGAGGAAGGGAGAGATTTGATGGGCGGGTTCATTTTCGCGGTTCTGTTGTGTTTCAAGCACTTATTTGCGGTGGCGGCACCGGTTTACTTTGTGTACTTGTTGCGGCATTACTGTTGTGGTGGATTTGCGAGGGGCTTCAGGCGGCTCTCAGTTTTGGGGACGGTGGTGGTGGCAGTTTTTGCAGCGGCATATGCACCGTTTGTCTATCATGGGCAGGTGAAAAAACTCCCCTTTTATGGCCATTCCATTTAGGTGGCAAAGTTGCTCTTATGTGCTATTCTCTTATCCTTTGGAATTCTGGGGGAAAACTTAGATCACGGTGACCCTTGCTTGGGGCCAGTTATTTAATCTTTGACTTGAGTTTAGACTTGTGAAAAGCTTGAAAAATAATGCCTAGTTGTGTCGTTTCTTTAATTGATTGTGTTGGTACAGTAACTCTATTTCTTTTTAATGAAAAAGAAGCTCTTTTTCTCTTGTGGATATGAATCCAAGGAGGTAGTTTGGCAGTTCCGAGTTAAGAAGTCACCTTGGGGAAGAGCCGAAGCAAGATATCGATCAAAACACTGCCCATAAGGTGGCTGTAGGTGTAAAGGCAGCGTGCTTAATTAAGCATAAATGACAGTTTGTGTTTTAACTACATTTGGATTTGGGTTCTACTAGGTTCTATTTCAGAGAAAAGAGCTACAGATATCACGTCATCGAGTCTTCATTCCACAGAACATGCGATAAGAGCCCCTCGATGCGGGTGAATAATATAGGATTTATCACAATGAAGGCATTTATGGTGAACTTGATGAATAAAATATTTCATTTCTTTCATGGTCTTTGAGTATTTGAAGTATGGTTACAAAGTATCTCACATTCATCTTGGAACCTCTCGATAGAAATACTGGTGTCTCTGTCTCTTTTTCCTAAATGTTCTGAAATTTAGATTAAGCTTAACTGAAGCTTCTCTTGTCACGGTCTTAGTGATAGAAAAGCAAAGAAACAACAGTTGTTAATAGTACGGACGTGTACAACTTACAAATCTTCCCATGAAGATTTGAGTTTATAATTTATCATTGTCTATGCTAATAATTAGAAATGTATATTTGTTTTATACAAGTCTTAACATTTTTGCTTCAGTTTGCAAAGCTTCTTGGCAATCTTTGAAGCCTCACTGACGCAGTCAGAAGGCTGTTCAGAATGAATATCTTTGTTCTAATGGATTCCCTATTTCTCTTCAAGGATCTTACTATGTACTAATGACTCCTAGTTTACTGTCGTATTGGGTGCTTATAACATCACATCGTTATATATTTTATGGACACTCTTATTTTCAACTAAACATTTCTATTTTAGATACATCAGATGCCTTTTTTTCACGCTTGTCCTGAATTACCCTTGCGTTATGTCAACACATGAATGAGATTTTAACAGTCATTACTTTAGAATTTGAAGGAGTAAATAGAGATGGAGTACCAAAGGAATTTCACCAGCTCACAAGATTGATAGCTTGATGTGCTCAAGAAAGGATTGCTTGATGTGCTTCCCTGTTCCTGTTGAACAACGGATTGGTTTCTCAAATTTTGTCACATCTTAATTGTATAATGTGGAGTTCATCAAGCCTGCAATATCTCTAGCCAAAAATGAATTTGTTGCAGAGATTTACTGTTGCATCTATGTAATGCAAGCATGCCGTCCTTTGGGCAATAATGATAATGGCATATGGAAAACTTTGCCTAAATCTTATGTTTTCACAAATTATCTTAAGAATGGATGTTGATGTTTAACAACTAATAGCAGAAAGCCATCGTTGCCCACCTGTATTATTCTTTATTATGCATTGATAATCTGATTCTTTCCATGCAGGCACAGCAAGTCCTTCGCCGTATGTTTCCTTTTGGCAGAGGACTTTGCCATGCATACTGGGCTCCGAATTTTTGGGTGTTTTATATTATTGTAGATAAAGGACTTGCTTTTTTCCTTAGAAAGCTTGGGTTTGTCATTCAGACACCGGCAGCTTCATTCACTGGTGGGCTAGTGGGGAATTCCTCACCCTTTGCTATACTACCTCAGGTAATTGATTCTATGACTCAAACTTGAGTACTATGCTCCTAATTGGATAATTATCTGCTGGAGCCCCATCCATCAAATCTACCAAACTGGTTAAGATTGTTAAATTCATTAATGTTTTTTTTTTTTTTATAGTAAATTTCCGTTAGTTCTACTGCTAGGTGTTTTTAATTCCAGTGCGTGAACAATATAGCCTAGCTATGGGAGGAAGCTCCTTATCAATTATCAAGCATATCTGTACCATTGATGAGTTGGTTACATCTTAAGAGATTATTAATTTAGGATTTGATCTTTTGTATTTTTGAAATGGGAGGTTGGGTTATATGGTTTATAATTTTTCACCCTGTTTATCTAAATCATTTCTGAATGTCAGCAAGCTTAATTTCTATATATGATTGAATGAAATGGCAGATCACCCCCATCACAACTTTTACAATGGTTCTGCTCGCCTTATCTCCTTGTCTTATTAAGGCTTGGAGAGGTCCCCAGCCGAGGATGATTGCTAGATGGGTATCCTATGCTTACACATGTGGTTTCTTATTTGGATGGCATGTTCACGAGAAGGCATCACTTCACTTTGTGATTCCCCTTGCCACTGTTGCAGTGCAAAATTCTGACAATGCAAGGCATTACTTCTTGCTGTCAATAGGTATGCTTCTGCTTGTGCCATCTCTTTATAAGCTAGAGTCTACTGCCTGCTCAAAAAGGCATATGTGTGCCTAGGGGTTTTGATAGATGCCACATTTTTGGTTGATTGTTTGCTTTCTCCTGCCTTTCTTTTCATTCCGATTTTATAAACCATCTTTAGTTGACATTTGGTTTTGTATTCCTCTTGGGATTTAAAAATTTCTGTTCAAGCATAATCCTTCAACATAACCCTTGTGACTATTGGTTGAAGCCATTTTATATCACAAAGCTAATCCTACGTGAAAACTTGACACTCGCATTGTTTTTGCAGCCGTGACTAAACCTTTATATAAAACATACTTTGACATCTGAATCAAAATACCGTGTATTGAAAAGTTAAGGCCAGGAATTTAGTGGGAATCATAAACAAGTAATGCTGTTAGATCCTTGCTCAAGCTTTGTGCTTTGTTGAACTGAATTTTATTACAAAATAGATTAGGCAAGAAAAGGCCATTATTTTTAGTACTACTCAGGCCAAAGCAAAATCTTGAAAATTCCTTATTTTGTTCATTTTGTTTCTGGTATTGTATGGGTTTTATGTAGAGTACAGTCTACGCAGGACAGGTTTTCAGTGATGAAACTTTTCTGAACCTAGGAAACAATTATTCCTCAAGACAATTTGATGTTCACAGATGCGCAGGATTGCAAAGTTGCCACTTCAGAACTAGCTGGATCCTAACTCTTGACATATTTTTATTTCTTAGCACGCTTCACCCTTAAACTCTAATTTGAGTGATGCTTTTATGTTCGCTTTTCAGTATCCTGCTACTCCTTGTTCCCTCTTCTGTTTGAAGCCCAAGAATACCCAATAAAAGTCCTGTTGCTGCTGTTACACTCCCTTATTATGTGGCAAGCATTTTCTGCTCAATTCAGAAAGGAAGAAACTGGAACCACGAAGAAAAAAGATGATCGATTGGACTTACAGGGGAGTTCCAAAGTGGCTGCCAAGAAAGAAGGGTTCGTTCTTGGAGGGATTGAGAAGAGTTATTTGCTAGGTCTTGTGGTGATTGAGATATGGGGCCAGCTATTGCATCCATTGTTATTTGGCGATAAGCTTCCCTTTGTCCCTCTTATGTTGATCTCTATATATTGTGGAATCGGGATCATGTACTCTTGGATTTGGCAGTTAAAGTGGATCTTAAGATCCCCCTGATTTTTAACTTACAACTCTGGATTGCATGTCATGTTACATGCAGAGGTGCATTTTCTGTGTTGAATGGATTCAAGATACTTGAGCCACATTTACGTAAGGTTGTTTTCTGAGAAAAAGAGATGCACAAAGTTGCGCCTTTAGGAGACCCAACTCATCCTTTTAGATTGGTTATCCAGAAAATTTTGAAGGCTACCTAGCCATGCATTACCACCATTTTGCAGGGGCACTTTTTTCTCCAAATAATTTTTTAAATATAATGACATTCTGATTTACCAAGCAAAACACATACACACACGCGGGCACACACATATATATACATTTTTTTTTTTACATGAACACACTTAAACTTATATATTTAGGTGTCAAACTTAAAACTTCTCAGTCTAAGTATAGCTTAAGATGGCTGTCTTTCACTATATCAAGTAACCAAAAAATTGTCCATTGTCTGACCAATAGGAAATAATTTTTTTTATCAGAAAGAATTCCTATATTTAATATATAGAATATATGGTTTTTACTTTAAATAAATTGGCTAAAATCGAAGATATTATAATAAGACTGTTGTCCCATTTGTGACCCCAATTGAGGCCCAACCCATTAGGGTACGGTCAAATAAAGCGCCCCCTTAAAGCCCATGGTAGGCTTCTCATTAGGGTTTACGCGTCTGCAGTGAGTTTCTCCTCTGCCTCTTCTCGTCTGCACACCTCCCCCCGTCCCCTCAACCATGGCGGAACAGGTTCCAATCCCTCTTTCTCCCTCTCTCTTTCGATCGATATATGTAGAGCTGTCTGTGAGTGGGTTAGGGGATTGTATTTCTGTTCTTGCGATATGTTACGTGTTGCAGTATCTGTGTACTGCTTGTAACATACTGAATCTTGGATTCTGGAGCTCTTTTTTGTTGGGCTGGAAAAATAAATTTATTTCTTTCTTGAGTTATGATGACTAGCTGGGAATATGTGTGTAAATCGAGACTAAGATCTTTTGAATTCGGAGCTTTTAGGTGTAAATGTTGCTGTTGTGCTTATTTTATATGTTACTGGTGCAGACTGAGAAGGCTTTTCTGAAGCAGCCGAAGGTTTTTCTATGGTATTGTATAAACTCATTGGGTTTCATTAGCTTGCGATTCTTTGTCTAAGGATTTGCTTATTTGCCTGAGTTGTATGGCGTGATTTTGAATTTTTTGGGAATGTGTGCTTTGTTGTAGCTCAAAGAAATCTGGGAAGGGCAAGAGGCCTGGGAAGGGCGGGAACCGCTATTGGAAGAGCATTGGATTGGGTTTCAAGACACCTAGAGACGCAATTGAAGGTTTGCTTGCTTTGTCTGATTTGCTTCTATTTTTTCACTCTACCACAACCTAATTCCAAATATAAAAGTACTTGATTAAATAGTTTTAGATTGCCTTTCCAATGCTTGCCTTTAGACATTTTGAACTCCATTATCTGCTTGTTTGCACACCTGCACGCGCACAGACCAAAGCCTACACTTGTTGGTGTCTGAGGGTTGGATGGACGGTATTTCTATTATCAAACCTACTATGTAAACTTACATCCTGAAACCTTTCCTCTTAAACTAATTGATTGGTTGGTTTTGCTATTTTGAAATGCATGACGTGTGTTCAATGATATAAGGATTGTCAACCAATATAAGATCCCAATCAGGTTTACTACATAGCTAAGATAGTCATTTCGAGACAATGAAGTTCTTTGTTGTTGTGTGTGGAGCATAGCTAAGATAGTTATTTCGAGACAATGAAGTTCTTTGTTGTTGTGTGTGGTACTCCTAGCGTAGACTTCCAAAATGGATGTTCAGATTGTAGCTATTTAAGTTTTTGTTAAGGATCATACATATATAATTACTTAATTCAAGTGGAAGCAAAGTATTTGTTTGCAAAACTGTTGATTTGTGGAACCTAGTGGAATTCTTTATGAGTTCGAAGGTGAGCTGAAATTGTTATAGCCATTACTCACTCAATTATAAACTGTAAATTATAAACTTAAGCAGAACTTGTCTGATTGTGGCTCATTCATTCACACAGTCATTGCTTGCGCAAAGGTGCTTGTGTATTTTGCAATGTTTTAATGCCTATAATTTGCTTATTGATATTCAATTAGACAAACATGTACTTCCATTTTCTTATATACTAATTTGCCATTCACTAAGGATTCATGACTTTTTCTGAGATTCCCACTTGAAGAATGATTTCGGCATCTGTTGGCATCACTTGTTTGCAGGGACATATATTGACAAGAAGTGCCCATTCACTGGCGGTGTTTCTATCAGAGGCCGTATTCTTTCTGGCACTTGCCACAGTGCCAAGATGGTGAGGACCATCATTGTTCGGAGGGACTATCTTCACTTTGTCAAGAAATATCAAAGGCATGAACATAACTTCTTATACACTTCACGCTGTTGTCTTCAAAATCCATTTCTTTTTGTTCAGCAAGAGACTAAATAAATATGTACTTTTAAAAAGAAGCTTTCTTAATACATGACAGTAGATTAACTTATTGAGTTTGTGATGCTTCCTTCCATTGTCAATTGCTTTTTATAACTTCCATCATCATATCTTGCTTTTCAGATATGAGAAAAGACACTCGAACATTCCCGCACATATTTCACCATGCTTCCGTGTGAAAGAAGGCGACCATGTCACTATTGGACAATGCAGGTTTGAATGTTAACTACTTGTCTTATTCTTTCGCCCTTTAAAGCGATTCCGCTGGTTGCT
Organism: Casuarina glauca; assembly: GCA_028551395.1. NCBI lineage: Eukaryota > Viridiplantae > Streptophyta > Magnoliopsida > Fagales > Casuarinaceae > Casuarina > Casuarina glauca. The sequence continues at coordinate 9,553,995 of CM052349.1, read as the reverse complement.
TTTGTTCAAATTTGCTCTGGATTATAAATTATTCTTCTAAACTATTCATTCACTTTACAGGCCATTGTCAAAGACAGTAAGGTTTAATGTGTTGAAGGCCATTCCAGCTGGCTCTTCTGGCGGTATGAAGAAGGCATTTACTGGAATTTGAAGAGTTTGGTCCTAAGATTGCTTGCTACGCTATATAGAAGGCTGGAGATGTCACCCAGAATTAAATTTTTGTAGGAATTTGCTCGGTTGTTGTTTTGGATCAATTGCTATATGTTTTTGGTAGTTCTCACTCTCACTGCTTTGATAGATGGCACACTACGCAATGGGAAAATCTCTTTGATGGTATTTTTCCTGAACGTCTTGATGAGTAATTTGATTGGATAAGATCTATTTTCTTGATTGGATAACATTTTCGCTAGAGGTTGATTTGGTGAAATGGAATATGGAACGCCTAAATCAAACCCTGCTATGCATGTTTTGATATTGGGTCAGTCGGATCTTATGAACTGCATTTGCGACTTAGGAGTCATTTTCTGGATTCCGGGATCAGCAAGTGTGAATAAAAAGGAAATAAAATAAAAATAATGATATAGAGCAACCAAATTCGTGGAAGCTTGACCATTCCCTTTATACTACGAAATGGGTACAAACATTTGCCATTGGTTAATCAACGTATTTATGTAATTCATATGCTGTACTTGTGTAGTTCATTATCTGTTGTTTTTGCATTGGGTTTGAGATATTTTTTTATATTCGTAACCAATCCATGTTCTAGGTGCATATTTTTTAGATTTATTTATTTCTGATTTGTTATTATTAATATCCGTGCGAATTCAGAAAATAAGAACATATTGATGTCGTAAGTTCTTTCCACATGGTACCGAGGTTTTACCGTAGTAAATTTATCCATAAAGAATTAGTTCTATGACTGGTTTGGCATGCTCGAGCCATCTGCAGTAACTCTTTTTATACAGACCGGCAATCATGACTTGCCAGTGAAGTCAACTAGACGGCATAAAAAAGAGCTCCATTAAGCCAAAAACAATAAAAGGACAGTTCTTGCCTTAGGACTTGTCCGTAGGTATCTTTATACTGTTAGAGCGGATGTGTTTCCAAAGCACCATAAGTGTGCTGAAAAAACAAAGACCACAGCTTTCCGTTCCCTATAACAAGACCAACATTATGGGTTTGGAGCATGCCAAGAGTCGAAAGGAAGCAAGACAGGGGGACAGGGAAGGCAGCTATTTTTAAATCATCGAATGTAGTGATGTGGAATGGGGTTCTGTTTTTAACCTTTTCTTTATCTCATTTTCTGTACAGTAAGGTGGGAACGGGTAGATGAATTACATTTAATACAATCTCAAGCTCAACTTAAAGAAAATACCCTTTTTAATAACCGTGTCAGGTGATCTATTCAGTACCTCAGATTGATCCACAAGTTTAATGCTTTGTTGGGGGCAGTGGGTGCAGCTCACCTGATTCAATTACACCCTCCTACCTATCTCTCTCCCTTTCACTTTCACATCACCCGTTAGTAGGAGCTGTCCTCTTTGAATTCCGTCCCTGCAGCCATTTCTGTCTTAAAAGCCTGTCATATCACGGCAGAGGGAGAAGAAAAAAAAAGGAAAAGGAATGAAAGGTGTGATTAACTTTACTTTGTGTTGGACTGCAGCTCCAAATGGACTCCACGACTCTATCTCCTTTATACCCAGGAAGCAATTTCGTTTTGAGTCAATAAAGAAAGCAAAATGGCCCAAGAACCAGGAAACAATACCACCACCTTTACGTGATGTGCAAGTCTCACGAAGTCATTGCTTTCCCTGTTTGAATGAGTTCCTCGCGTTTCTCTGACTAATCTTTTGGAAGATCACTGTTACGCTGAGCTCATTTTCGCTTGCGATCGTGCATTGATTAGTGCTTCTGCAAAAATCATCATCGATGACTATTTAGTTTCCCCTACTACACGTAAATCAGGAAGAGATGATTGAAATGGTAAAGAAACACAACAACTCCCTTTCTTCGTGGAATCAAATTGACCAAAGCGCAACAAGAACACCACCTGCAAAGCCAAAAAGCAATGCGATTTTTATGCAGAAAAGAATTGTCTGTCTTCGGAGCATACAAAGATTGTCGAGAAAGCAATCTCAGTGACAATCGCTGGCAGCCAGGAGAGACGATCATATGACAGAAGATTAGTATTTATGAGAGAAATGATAAAGAATAAGCGAACAGGATAATGACAAGAGTTAGGATATATTGTGGTACACTCATCAATTCCATACGTGTTATAATATTGGTATGGAACAATGGATCTTATGCATGACTGCCGCACTCCCTGGTTCGGATAATTCCACGTTCTAGGATCTTAAACTCTTAACTTGTTCTAAAACATTTGGAGTCGATGGGCGTTAAGAAATAATTTTGTAGGTCAACTAATTAAACAACTCATTAGAAAGCTGTATTAACTTCTGGGTTATCCAAGATGATGTAATAAAGTCGCTATTTTAACCATCATGTTGGTTTCCACATGGAGATTGTGAATGATTTCTTTGGCTTGCAAAAATCAATCTGATCATACATCTAGGTCAAATGTTTCTTTTTTGTTCTGATGTTTACTGCAAAGTTTATTAATAGTGCCAATAATGTGAACGGCACATAGAGCAGCCTCTTTCAGTTTTTGCATGCAAGGGAAGTTAGGAAATAAAGCATGTGATGCAGTCAAACGAAAGTAGCCCTAAGTCCCGGAGGCCCACTCCCGTTAGGAGCCTACTCCTGAAGCTCTATGTATCTGAGTCACAAGCGGCAGCGGCAGCGGCAGCAGCATTTACTTGCTCCACAAAGAGCAATTACCAAGGGCAGTGCATCCATGATACGACCCACCCCACCCACATTCAATGAGTTTCTGTTCACCCACCCTCACCCAGACCAAGACCCAGACCAAGACCCCAGCCCCACCTCATCTCACCCCTTGCGTAATCCGCGCGCACGCTTTATCTCGCGTGACCCTCCACATAAAATGTACATACTCTTCTCGGCGCCATTTTCTTTATCTCTCTCGCAGAAGCCTTCCACGATGTCTGTTTCTTCTTCTTCTTCTTCTTTTGCTTCACCACCGCCTCCATTGCTGAGTGACCTCCAGCCGCCCACGGGCTACAACGATTCCAGCTCTGCGCCTCCTCACGCATCCTCTTCCATCAACTCTAGCTTTCTCATCATCCTACTTATCCTCGTAGTCACTTTTGTCACCTCTATCTCTCTATGCCTCCTCCTCCGCCACCTCAACCGCCGGTGCCTCCGCCAGGTATCCTCCTCCTCGTCCACTGCCCCCACTGTCTCCGACTCTCATCCTCTCTCTAATCGTCGCGTGTCTCCCGAAGTCTCTACACCCTCCGTCACCGATTCTCTCCCTCTCTTCACCTTCTCTTCCATCACTCGTCGCTCCTCCAGTACTATCTCTGCGGACTGCGCCGTGTGTTTGTCGAAGTTCGAGCCGAACGATCAGCTCCGTCTTCTTCCTCTCTGCTGCCATGCCTTCCACGCACAATGCATCGACACCTGGCTTGAATCCAACCAGAGCTGCCCGCTCTGCCGATCGGCGATCTTTGCGTCGGAGTCTGACCTCATGAAGTCTTTTTTGGCTTCGTCCAATAACGCTGCCATCGGCAGCAATAGCTTCCGCCTCGAGATCGGGAATGTGAGCCGCCGGAGAACGGAAGCGGAGTTTGGCGAGCCGCAGAGGTCCTACTCTATCGGATCTTTTGATTACCTTGTGGACGAAGCTTCGGAAGTCAGTCTGAGAGATACGCACCGGAGAAGCCTGTCGGACAAGGAGCAGAGTGGAGCTTTGCCAGAGATGACGGAAGCAAGTCTGGCTTCCGACGTACCCGCTGGCAGGAGCTGGCTGAAGGAATACATCGACAGGCTCTCATTCTCACTCTCGTCGCGCGCTATGTCGTTTCGCAGCTCCGGTAGGTTCTTCTCCGGAAGCAGTCGTCGGAGCGATATCACCAGCGCCGCAGACTGGGACATCGAAGCCAATCGAGTCGGCGAAGAGATTAGCGAGCTTTTCCGATGGCTCTCAGGGGTATGAATTGTAAATACGCGGTTTGTTAGAACCAATTTCTGATTTTTTAGACCGTTAATTCCACTCTATTTTTTGCTATATCCGCTCTATTATTGTGGCAGTAGTAAAATAAATTTGGAATGGATGTAGCAAAACATTGAGGGGAAATAAGGCGATCTTTCGGTATTGGACGGGATTTTTCGTGACATTTACGAAGATGCTAATTTGGTGAGAGAGTATTAGGAATTACTACTTCAGAGCTATATCTGACGGCCTTGTTTCCATCTTTGGCAAGGTCAAGGGGTTGTGGTTTGATATACGAATTCTGGTAAAAATATTAATTACTACTCCGATTTGTGCATTACTAGCAAATAAGGTTCTTAATCCCATTTTGTGTGGAGTGACTGTGCCAGGCGTTCCGAGACAGGTAAAAAGGTAAAACAGTGAGTTTTGGTGCGGTTAAGTGGGTTTTATGATCTGGTGGTTGGTGGCGTACGGTTTTTCGTGCACTCATTTATATGGTACATCACCAACCATCTTAATGGCAGTGCTATCTTTGCCTTGTACCTATTTGATTTGACTTGATTTGATTACTCAGATACTTTCCTAAACCACGGTACTTAGAATGTTAAGAAATGTGGAAAACGATACTGTTGACTTTGATCCTTTTTCTGGGGATTATGCATCGCGATAAAGAAAGAAATTTATACGCTGAATAGTTTCTTTTCGGATTCCTAGCTTGCTGAAGTTGTTAGTTGAGAAAGAGAAAGTGAAGTCCTGGAGTTTGAGCTTTAAAAGATTCTAATATTGGTTACGGATGCTTTTAAAACTTTGTCTTTGTTTCCCCTCACTTTTGTTGTGGTTGATGTTTGTTAATGCAATTGTCTTTCGGCGCTGTGTCTAAGTTGGTTGTCAACACACATTCATACGTGCACATCCATACGTGAGATTGAAGCAACTATTTGAGGCACCTTCAAAATAATCCTATCTCAGCCTTTTCTTAGTTGTGTGTCTTGCATGTTTCCGGATTTCTCGTACCCTGAAAACCATTTGCTGTTCTTGTCGTGGAAAAGGTACTAGAGCCATAAAAGATTGGGCTTGTCTTGCCCAAAGCTATACACATTCTCAAGCCCACCTCAGACAACCCAAAATGTCCCCAGTTTTCAACGTTCCCCTCAGCTGTGCTGCCTGCTGTCAATAGAAATGGAAAGATACTGCAGCTATGACGATGAAAACTTCTCTCTTAAATGAAATATATTTGTGACAAAAAATTTGTGGGCATCGTCCCATAAAGATTTTGGGGGCTAAAAGGAGAAAATTACCAGTACCGTAACAGGAAAATGAATGAAAAGCCAATGGATATCATGTCCAAAAACGCAGTACCGATCTTGTGTCCCGCATTGCATGGAATGCTGCTTCCACTGTAGCACCCTTTTTTCTGCTTGATCCCTAGACCATGATCTTCAAGAACAAATGTGGAGTTTGTCTGCCCACTGCTGAACAGAACGCACCAGAAGAAGGGCCCTTTTTTATGGAACCGACCCATGCCCACTCCCAATTCAGTATGGGATTTATTACTCAGAAGAGACACAGATTTCTTGTCCTTTACGAGAACATGGGAAAAGGCTATCGATGGTTCAAGATACTTGGGTTGACAACCCACAATGTGGCCCGTTATGGTGTCAAAGGTAGGTAGCTCTACCCCGCAGTTGGGTGCAAAGATTTCGGTGAAGTCATCTTCAGAAGGCATGCAGTCTACAGAGCTGTTGCTGGTGCAGTTATCCTTGCAAAATTCAACATATTGCAAGGCCATGCACCCAAGACCAGGGCTGTCCTTTAGGTGTGGAAGTTTATGTGCAGTTCGATTCTTGTTGATCATGTCCACCAGATCATTTGCAGGATTTCCTGTGCCATAAACAGCAAAGTGACAATTTACATCAGCATTTGAGTCACCCAGTGAGCATACCTAACTTCTTTGTCACCACGCTGTTCCCTCATGGAATACAATCAAAATTGATAAACAACCATAATCACCCATGACCAAAGCCCTCTAGCTCCTTGTATCTATTCACAAAGCACAATCTGTTTTGTAGATTCGTCTTTTGGTATCTAGGCATGGTTTTTGTCAAGATCAGTAGAGATGTTCTTGAATTTCTTGTCTGGACTCATCATGTATTTCCAAAGATGAGAGTTTAGATCTCTCGATCTTATGTCATGAGGGATGTGAGATATGATTCACCTCTTTATAATGAGTAGGTAGTTCAATATGGAGCACCTAATGAAAATGAAATGAGTTCTTGAGTCAATTTTCTCAGAGCCAACAACTTGATAACATCGGCATTCAGTTCAAGTGGGTTTGAATTATTACTACAAATCAATTAGAAATAAAATGATACTAGGGTATGCTATGTGGGCTTCCTTTCAGAACAAAACATAAGGTGGTGTAATGCATTCGGAAAGTATTTGAAAAGAATATACAATGGGGTGTACCATTACTTATGAAGCTCTACTACATTGTACGACCAAGATGGGTGTTTGTCCGCAAATGTCACAGTAAAAGATGATTATATCCAAGGGAGCACTGAATGTAGAAACAAGCAAAAGTAAATTAGAGGGTTTCTCCACCCAATCATTGTTCTTTACATCTACCTTTTGACTTCCAAGACTTGCTATGCTAACACAGATGTCATAAGAAGTCATGATCTTTGTAGTTTTTCCCTTTTCTCTTTGAATAATTGATGTTCTTCTCGTACGGTATAGAGAAGATGGTTAAAGGGGAGTTGTTTTTGAAGCATAGTTGACATCTACAAGTGCTCTCCAAACAAGGTATTCAAGAGAAGAGTGACATGTCCCACTACAGCTTTTAAGAGTTTTGGAAAGAAGTTGGAGATGGGGAGTGTTTTGACTGCCAGTGCGATTTCTGCCTTATTCAAGTCATCCACTACCTGTCAGATTCTTGATCCTGAAGTCCTTACCTGCTTCTTAAAACTTAGACATTTCCTTTTGAGATGATTTAATGAACCTCTGTTACAACAGAAAGGGGTCATCTATAATGCCCCCTATTCTGCAGAAACTTTAAATCAGATAATTGAACTGCCAGTTGCTATACTAAGATATTCGCAGCTCAATCTTTAAAGTAAATGCAAACGGTATGGCGAATCCATATAAATGTTCTGAGCACAAAAATAACAACCATGCCCCTGCGAAATAAATAAGGATCAAGCTTCTATTTATTTGTCATGTCAGGTGTGTAATGACAGGAAGAAAAGCCCATTAAAGAGGTATCCAATGCCAATTCGGAGACATGTAAGGGGAGGGGCAAGACATTCGAATTTCATATGGTCTCCCTAGAGCAATTGGTTTCCATTTGAGTTCACCTCTCGTGCCTCTCCCGCCACCAGCAACTTTCATGGTGACTCTTCGTATATGTATCCATTTCACTGAAGCATCTAACTGAGGCCTTGCAGCTCTCCGATTTGTAGTATTCCCCAAGGATCCTAGTCCCTTTCTCATAAAGGAACATGAATCTTATATTGTTACGGAAACAGAAAAATCCAGCATTTACCTGTCATCCAAGTCATGGGACTTTTCTTGTATTAGGTCTCAGATGACTGAAGACTGCAAGGCAAAGTATAAATGTTCTACCTTTTCCCACACGTTTTTGAAAGCTAGACAGAACATAAAGACCCCAAAAGGAGTAAAACCCATTCTAATTTGCTCACACCATTTCAGATTAGTTTTTAAGTATCCTAATTAAAGCCGAAAAAGATCAAAACTATGCAGGTATCAGAACAGATGCTCCGGGCATAATAGACAAGCAAAGACTGTTCTTAGATGCTACCCATCCTCGTTTCATGCAACCGATGAAGTAAATAATTCAAATCATCAAAAACAGAAACAAAAGCCAAAAAGACAGTTGGAGGCGGAGAATGCCTGGACATCACAATTTCAAAGAACAAACAAGAAACGGTGAGGTCACAGTACCATGGTTCTTGGCGGCCACAACAGCCACTAGCAGGAGATGACAGAGAGCTACCCACTCGCAGTAAAAGAACTTCTTCACCATCACCACCAAAGATGAACTAAAATGGGGTTTGCTTTACCAGGTCTTCCGAGAGAGAATGAAAAGGGAATAAAACGGAACCCAAGTTAAAGAAAAGGGAATGCTTTCTGAAGAGGTACTTGTTGGGGGAATGAGAAATGGGATGAATTTTTTTTTTTCCCAGGAAAAGTGTAAAGGGTGAAAAGTGAGTGACAGATGATGAAGTGCTGCAGAGGTCACGGACAAAAGATGGCGCGTGGTGGTCCCAGGTAGCCGTTAGTGCGTACTGCTCTTAAGCTTCTTTTTCTTTAGAAATGGATCGGATTTCAAAACACAGAGCTCTGCCGGGCCCAGCATTGATAGAAATTTCAGAAGGCAGGATTGGGCGTGTTTTTAGGAAGATCATGCTCCTTGGTATTATCGATTTTGCTGCATTTGCTGCAAGCTGTCTCTTGCTCTAAAGGGTTTTGGGGATGTAAAAAACCATGCATACCAAGATGACCCACATCTTCATCTTTCGCTTAAGTCGAGGTTTGAAAAGAAATTAAAGCTTTTGATTTGATTGGTATGTTGACTCAAAACATGAGGTGTTCATATTGGCTTTTAAGCAAAGATTGTTCTGAACACCTCTACTTTTCAACATGACGAGTTCACGAAATTCATGAAAAACCTGATGGATATCGGGAGAGCTTATCCACTGGAGATGTAAGTGTCTTCTTGTCCATCCAACATCACTGGCAAGCTATAACCAATCTATGACCATAATTGTTCAGAATTTATTATCATCGTATCTTACTACCCATTACAAAATGAAATATAAAAGATTTAGTTAATTATAAAGAAGAAAGCAATCTACTCAATTTAGTTAAAACATTGAAAAGTCTAACTCTTATCTTGAAGACCCAAAGTCCATATTCTTTCAAAAGGTTTTATTGATGAGTAATATGTTCAAGATTTATAGGACATTTTACATGTACTAATTTTTTTGACGTAAGACTGAATGTTCAAATACTTTTTCACAACTGAACTGGTCTTATTTGTTAGCAAAAAAACTAACACAACTATGGAGGTGGGTTTGACATATACAGAATAAAGCTCAACTTTAATGCTATCTTAAAAGGCTTAAGATACCATCTCTTTTTAAAAATACTTCATTGAAGAGAGATTTTCTAACGTATGAGTGTCCAATACCCTATCTTATCACGTATATGAGGATGAAAAATTAGTCGGTACAGAATAACCATTTCTAACATTTTTCTATTAACATTTCATCGCTAAGATGGTCCTGTGTTTCGTTTTGTCAGATTGTATTGATGATTACGAAAATTGAAAAAAAAAAAAAAAAAAAAAGCCCACATCAAGATGGATGACCTCTCGAACTGTCCAGAAGGCCAGCCCCCACGTACGTTGTCTCGAGGCTTTAAAGGTTTAGTAGTTGTGCGCCCTTGCAAGTACCAAACCGAAACTTCGGACCTGCGTGTGCCTCCACTTGCAAGTTCTTATCCATGGCTTCCACTTTCGTTACGATACCAAACCCCTTCCTGTACAAGACCAACACTCCTTCTCCCTCTAATCAGAGACTACTAGGTACTGCGCGTCCCGTAAAATCCGTTTTAAATATTAACTTCCACTTTTCTTTTCTCGTTTTTCCTGGGCGTTATCCTGTTTTTATTTTTTTATCTGTTTAGAATTTGTCTGAATATTTTTCAATCTCGGGTCATAACAGGTCTACGGAGAAACTCTCTGAGAGTCAATGCAATTTCCAAGAAATGGGAGCCCAGCAAGGTTTTTTTTGTTTTCCCTCTTTTCTTTTTCGATTTTCACAGTCCTCTCTTGTTTTTGCTTAATTTTCTCAACAAACATATTCTACTTTTTCTAATCGTGAAATATCCGGGGTTCGGTTATTGCCCTTAAAATTTTTATGGGTTTTCAATTTGATACTTAGCAGTGGTATTTTTTGTGTTGCAGGTGGTTCCACAAGCCGACAGAGTGCTTATTCGTCTCGAGCAGCTGCCTGAGGTATACCTTCTGTTTCCCTGCTTATGTTTCGTAGTATGCCTTGTCCTGAGATTATTGGGCAAAAGATTTTACCATGGAACAGAAGACAGCAGAGACAATACTACTAAAAACCTGTTACGTAAAGTCCACATTGTACTCGAAAACAACTGAACTTGCTAGCCTAATTACATTATCTTCTATTACGTCTGGTGTACTTTTGGCTAACAAAGATTGGGACAACTAGGCTTTGTTCTGCCACATTCAAGATCATTTGAGACAGGCACAGTGTTGCAATGCTTGTAGTAGATTTGGTGATGACTCTGAACAGTGTTCCTAGCAATGCTGCTTAAGATCTGGAATCAAATGCATAAGCATCTTGCTTTCTTGTGTTTATGGCTGTTTCTTTATAATCTGGTTTCGTAGCTGAAAGAGATTCTGTGGCTCCTTACTATACTTTGCTTTATCGAAAAATCCCTTACCCACATTGTTATTGTCTTGTTTCAACGAAGATATGATGTAAAAATTGGTACATTTTGAGCAATGTGGAATTGTGGATAGTTCTAGTTATGGCAGTCTCTCTTTATGCTGAAAGGTTTCCCTTGCTGTTGAAAACGCACAAAAAAGGACCTTTGGGGCTTCCTGAAGCTTCTTGAGATGAGCCCCCTAGGCTCTTAATGTTTGAAACTCGTTTGTGGAACTTAAAATAGGGTGCAATAACCTTCAAATATCATCCTTTGTGGCTGGAGCTGCATGGGTTGATTTCCTATTCAACTTCCTCATTAAAACTAAACTCTCTAAAATGGACGGGGTTTAGCATTGGCCGTATGTAAAACAGCAGATTTTGGGCAGTGATATTCAGGTGGATGTTGATTGATTATCATTTCAAGCCTTATAAATTTGTGGTTGTCAAGAATCCTACACTATGTTCTGAATAAATAACCCATGTATGATCTGTTTTAAGCTGTCATGTTTGTTGATGAAATTTCTTCTGCTACAGAAATCATCCGGTGGAGTTTTATTGCCAAAATCAGCTGTTAAATTTGAGCGATATCTTATGGGAGAAGTATGAAATCGAGCCCTTACTGTCATACGAAAACTTCTTCTTCTTGTTTTTTAAAATAATTTTCTTTCCCTGGATCTTTTGATGAGTAGGACAATATATGTTTCAGGTTCTCTCTGTTGGTGCTGAGGCTGGAGAAGTGGAGGCCGGAAAGAAGGTAAGTGATCTGTGGTCAGTTTTGTCAATGATTTTGATGTGAGTGGCTATAGCCAATAATATTTTGATCCTTCTGGTGCCATAATACTTTCTGCTGAATGGACCTTTTTCCAATGCTTTATCATCTTAATGGAGTATTGCTTATTTTGTTGCAGGTTCTTTTCTCTGACATAAATGCTTATGAGGTGAGTGTTCTATATTATGTTATTGCATGGACCTTGGTAGTTCTAAGCACCTTTGTAAATGGTATACGTAACAAAACAATTATCGTCAAGTATGCTATAACTCATGGTTGTTCTGTGAACATAACTGGAGTTGCATTATATCTGTCATAGGCTTTTATTGTTGGTTTGTTTTGCTGAATCTGCTTTATGCTATGTTGCTTTGTGATACATATGTCATGACGTTGATTGACAGCATACTTATTTGTGTTTTGAGATTTTCATTACTTCTACACATCAAGATTGGTAAATAATAAGGATTTTTAGAATCAACAACGAAAGGATTTAATTATATGTGAGGCTTGGTTAAGTTTTTGTAAGACCACAAATATTTTTATAAGCAATCTAGGAAGCCTTTGGTTACAGCCTGGAAAGTTGTTGAGAATGTAGCCAATATGATGTGGTTGCTTTAAGTTGAAATCATCTGTTTGCCTTATCTCCGTAAGTTAGAGCAAGTTTGAGTGCATATCAACCATCACAGCATCTCTTAATACTATGATTTTGATATCTGAGTAATCTGTCTTATTTTGAATGCTTATGATCACATAGCTGCAATGGTGTGTCTTGGTTAGATTGCTGTGTTTTCTGTTTTATAGCATTAATTATACCAGAGTAAGCTATGTTGTGAATATTCTAGTGTTGAACGATGCTTGTGTGCAACTTAGATGGATTCAGCGCAGCTAATCTAAAACTAAGCTGAAGAGGCTGTCCAATTATCTGCAGCTTAGGTGTTAATGGAGTTATGAGTAGGGTTGTTTGCCTACATATATACTTATTGTCTGTGTTGTCATATTGTTGTTGTCTTTACATGTTTCGATATTTGTTAGTTTTACTTTTCACCATTGCATTCTTGTCTAATAGCACTGCCCATGAGAATGAATTCGTGATTGAGTTCACTATTTCAACTTCCATGGCGGTGCGGATATATACAGTCAAAAGATTAACGTTAATTGAAAATTTCGTGGTGCGATTTCAGGTGGACTTGGGAACAGATGCCAAGCATTGCTTTTGTAAATCAAGTGAGTTGTTGGCTGTGGTCGAGTAGCTTTCCGCACTTTGGGAGTCTCTAAGATCTACATGATTCCTGATCTCTCGTGTACTTTCTAATAAGTTAGGTGCTTTCTTGTTGTTCATCAATTTCTTTGACACCCTGTGGGACAGAAATTTTCGGAACGTTGAATCTTGTACTACTATAATTTATTGCGGTGCAAATCAAAATGTGGCATTTTTATGAGAATCAAATGCTACAGTGGAAAGTAACTGTGCTATGAAATTAACTCATGACTGGGGGAAAATGCTTTAGCATTTAGTGGTGCCTAATTTCAAAGGATTAGATGAATTAGTATGAAAGAATCGTTGGTGGTTTGTCATGTATAAGGAGCATAGCCTGTTTGGTAGGCTATGCCCTCCTCACACAAGTTTGAACTTGTGACAAGCCTTGTTACCCATTTTCTTGTTCTCTTTGATAGAAGGCAAACGTTACGAAGGTCCACAAGGAAGGAAAAAATCTTCGACCTCGACCCCGTGCATTGCATGAATAACATTGCAAAATTTCCAAAGAATATTACAGCCCTTGAATATCACAAAAGTCATATACATGAACCATGAACCAATTTCAGGCTTAGAGAAACACCTAAAGAACAAAATAAGAGACGGCATTGCCCATAACTCCATGACCTCCATACCATTGCACCGCATTAACTGAAAGCCGTCTCACCCCGAGCCACACATGCAAAACGTAAATGGAGCTACACCAAATTCGCAGAGGTATATGAAATGGAAGGAAGAAAAGCTGCTTGTGCATTGAGCAGTTGATTTCCGGATAAAAATAAATTCCTCTGGCCAAGCGGCTTCAGCCACAAGTAAAGAAATTAAAACAATTACATTTCAAAACTCAAATAAGCGCAACTCAATCATCCCTTCTTTTCTTTTGGGTGAAAACCAGGCAACGACTTTCCCTGATTTTAGAAGCCTCAAGGAGTAAGTTAAGCTGTAAATGAAATCCTCCACATGAGGCCCACCTCTCCCAGATGAATAATCCACCAAAACCCTAGAATCTACTCTAAACACAATTGGCCCTACAACCTGCAATGACAAGGTACTCAAGGTAAAATTTTGTGATTTGATTTCAATCAGTTAAGAAGAAAATCCGAGAGACAAATAACTTGTTGGTATACCTGCTGTTGAAATGTCAAATTGAGTCTTGGGGAAGAAGCTGGATTTTCAGTACCATCAACAGAAGACCTCTTCAAACCCTTGAGAATCCTTGCTCCAAAAGCTGATGCCGAACACATATCCAAACGAGCATCTACCCTGGTCAGGTCACCAAATAGCCTTCTGAACTGACCATGCTGGAAAGTATAGCAAATTGAACCAAACAAATCGGCACTTAAAGGACTTCTCTTCTTAGCATTCGTAGGGATGTAGTTATCTCCTGTTGATGTAGCAACCGCTGAGCCCTCCCTGCCCCCAAACCACGCCGCGCAGACACCACCTAAGTTGTATTAATGGTAGATAGAAAACAAGTAACAGGTTACATGAAAATATCCTTACACAAAACAGAAGTAAATCAACAACCTCAACTAAATACTTATAGTAACTTGTGATAATCCTGATAATATGAAAGTTCATTCAGACTTCGAGTCATATATAATGCCATGACTATCCAACCAATATTTATTTGCTTTGCTTCCTGTTTGACACTCAGGGGCAAGAATCACATATTTCAAACCACTGAAAGGTGCTCCCTGCACCTGGGGTTTAGGCCACTTGATGGTGGTGAATGATGAGCACATTGCTGAAGCTACATGCAGTAAATTAATTGTACCTTAAGCCACATATACACCTGTCTCTGCAGCGATGAACTAAACAGAATAATTTCTAAAGTTCTCACCCGATCATTGAATATTGCATGTCTATGACAATTCCGACAGCAATCACACTTGTTAACTCTTTCTAGCTTAAAATATTTACTATGCTACTTAGGAAAAAGAAGCCATTATGGATATTCTTTAATAAATAGCATCATAAAGATTCAAAATTTGCATCTGATCTTACATTGAAAAAATGAGTAAAACCGGCAATAAATCATAACATGTTAGGGTAGAAAATACCAATAATTCCAGATATGGCTGAATGTGGCTCTCTGAGGCGCAGATCATATGAAGGTCGCCAAAACTGACCCTTGTCAGTCTGTACCACGAAATCGTCCTTTTTCTCCTTCTCTCTCCAAAAGTCCCACTTCTTCTCGTAAGAAAATGCGGCTTTCGCACATAATCCAGGCAGTATAGATAAAGGTACCTCACAATCTGTGGCATTAAGTGCCTGAGGATGGCCACTATTTTTGTGTAAACCAAAGCGGTAACGGAATCCAGTGTCAGAAACAAGTGATGATAGATCTAGCGATATGGATTCAGGCACATCCCAATATCTTCCTTTATGGTCAACGAACAACTCAGGCCATGCAGCCTCCAAGGTAAGATCATGAAGAGGAAGCTGCACATATATATTAAAGGTTTAGAAATATTGGTATTTTTCTCAACCACCCTATTTCTGGAACCACGGAAAAACTAAAGCATGGAAGGGGGAAAATTAACATTTGTACCCAGTTGTTAGGCAGCTCAGTAGTTTTGACAAAAATAAAGACAGAATATTAGATATTTAAAGCAAAATTATCAGTTGAGATGTCTAAAGCATTTTTCTGCACAGATGAAAGAATTTAAAGCACATCCCCGCACAGAGCCATACGGTGTTGTAATACTCAACAGCTACTGTGTATATATGCAGCTGATAAGGGCAACCTTTTCTAGAAAAAAGTCCAGAACATTGGTAGAAAGAACAGGACCAAACCAACAGCAAAGGACAAAAAGCCAACAGAACAATCTGCAAGATATAGTAAATCCAGCAATCTAGAATTCTTAAACTGAGAATATAGTGATTCTGTATTATTTTCTTTTTCCAGAATTTAAGACATAAATATAGAAAGTTGGCTGCTATGCATGCCTTCTGAAGGAGCATCATTCTGTGCCGTCGTCCTTTTTTCTCACCATGTCCTTCGGTGCTCAATAATATGGACAAAAGGGGAGTCAAGGCTAGCTGCGAGGTTAATCCAAATGCGTAAAGTGATTTGTCAACAAAACGCTTTGCCACAGCCTTGAATCCAGGGAAACCCATATCATCACTACCAGAAAAATCAGCTTTAAGAGCAGAAATTAGTTTCTTTGGACGGAGCTCTCCAGTTAATCCAAGCCACCTGTATTTATATGTATCGTATTAAGTGCCCATTAGTCACACAAGATATGTAGGAATTCAAGGACTGATAAGATATCCTCAGTTGAAAAAATTGATAGATACTAATTACTTTTCTTTGCAAATTTCGATTTCTAACTGATGCATCCTTTTGTTTGGAGAAACAATCAAGGAATGTGGATGTAAACCTTCAAAATTTCACATCATTGACAAAGAAATTCTGATAGCCCAATGCAGATAAATATGTTGAGGTGAACATATGAAGCACTAAGTGAAAATAAAAGGCCGAAAAAGTGGAGAATCCAAAAAAGATCATGAGATAATTCAAATATTGTCAGTTATAAAATACATTTCAAACCCCAACACCGAATAACTAAGACAACTCATTGAGGTGAACTACTCTAAGAAAACTCATTACGGTGATCAAAATGATAAGGATCCCTTTAAAAGCATTCATTGGTGAAAAATATGTTCTAATGTTAATGGGAATAAAAGTAATGTTATCATGGAATTTAATCATATGGGAGATCAGCTGTCCAAATAGAATAGAACAAGGACAAAGCGATTGAAACTATAGCACCCTCCACCCCACCCCTTACACTCCCAAGCAACAGATTTTAATGAAGAAATACTTTTGCTACAAACAGTGATAGAAACACTTAGGATAACAATTTGGGACACATGGACTAGATCTTCAACATAAACAGATGGCCATCCACTCCAATCTGGATAATTGACTTTTGAGATTGATCACAGGCCATCCACTCCAAGATAAAAAGGGAAGAAAAAGATGACAATTTTCTACATAAAATGTTGTAAAACTCCTAAAATTCCACATTTCACCCTTAGAACTAATATCCATTTAACTTAGTTTATATTTTCACAGAATATGCTGACAGAAAGGGCTATTCACCTCCTCATATGGTTTTGGTGATAAATAGGCCTAAAGGTCATTTCAGATGTGTTCGAGCAACAGAGTGGAAGTTTAGAGGAAATTGGTGCTTTCTGCCAAAAGAACAAGGATTATCAAACATACTGCAACACCACATCTAACCAACCATTTCCTTAGTACAGAAATTGAATTAAAAAGATGATAAATTAGACCGCAGAAGGTTTTGCCTTCTATTTCTAAACAAGCGTTGAACCTTGCAACAGCAAAAAGAGGTTTATATGACCTTACCAATTGACAGTAAGTGTCATAAAAATTAGAAAAATGGTAACCGATTCAGCCACCAGCAAGGTTTAAAGATCTAGTGTTGATTTGAAGAAAATTCCATGACATGCAGATAAGATGATGTAGTTATTTGGAGTGCTCCAACTACGAGAGGGGCACAACTACAATACTACCTGGATAGGTAATTTCAACTCCACTACATAATGTCAAATCTATGAGACTTCTTTTGGTTTGAGAGAAAAAAATCCCCCAGGGAACGTTTCATTTGAATGGTAGCTTCTAAGAACAGACGTACAACAGGGAATACCTTATTAAACTGGGGCTACACTACAGACCTTTTTGGCACTTCATGAAGAAGCAGGTTGAAAAGCAGGATCATCCATGTTATGGACACTTTTTCTAAGAGGTTTTTGGAAG
Source organism: Casuarina glauca (assembly GCA_028551395.1). Lineage (NCBI taxonomy): Eukaryota > Viridiplantae > Streptophyta > Magnoliopsida > Fagales > Casuarinaceae > Casuarina > Casuarina glauca. The sequence continues at coordinate 9,536,625 of CM052349.1, read as the reverse complement.
GAGGCATAAGTAAATTTTTTATTATAGCTTAACTGGGAAATGCCAGACTTCACGGAGGGAAAGTTTGAAGTGAAAGTGATTAGTTGCAAGCAGGGATAATAGATTTGAGGTAGGTTGTCTAATAGAGTTAAAACTCGAAACAAACCAAAATAAGTTCTGATATCTGAAGGACACTTCTTCCATATTTCGTTTCTTAGAATGTTTTCATTCTTTTTAGTGAAGAGATAATGATTAACACACTTAGGCTGTTGTGATTTCTACCGCTGGAACTGCTTCATTTACTTCCTCAGTTGGGTAGAATGAAACTTCCTATCCTCCAATAACAAAAATTTGTGAGCATTCTCTTCTCTTTCCCCCCTAAAACAACCAAATCAACTAACTCAAATTAATACAAAAACTTTAATATCTTTTCTCGTTCAAAAATTTTCCCAGCAAGCAAACAAACAAAACCCAGAGCGGAAGAAGTTCATTACACCACTTACCATCTAGATGTCTGGAGTCTGAACAAGAGAGTCTGGAGAGCCAAGAAGCCCAAGTCCTTGTGCGGAGGGGGGCCATAGGAGGGAATAATCCCCAAAGGAAACCCATTTCCGAGCAGTGAGAGCTGCTGAATCCGGAGGGCTCGGCTGGCTCTAGACCCATCCATCGGGAATGACTCTCCGGGAACGGCCCGAGCCGAGCCCTCCAGTAACCGTGGGGAGGAAACGTTCAAGTCCCAGAATGCGGAGTCCATTGCCGTCCTTAGGTTTGCCATATCTCGACTCTCCCCGCTGCACAATGCAGCTTGGGTGTTTGAGTTGGGAGGTTCTTGTGAGGGTTTTTGGTATTTAGCGTTTTTCCTTATCCCTCTTGCATTTTTGAAACGAGTACCAAGAGAGGCCCTTTTTGTTCGATTTCCAGCTGACCTTTTTGTTCGTATTATGTCCCTGCACAGTGGGCTGGTTGAGTTGCGAGGATTCCATGAAAGGTTTTTCGTGCTTTACTCTTTTTCCTTTATATGTGATTGCATTTTTGTTCACTGGGTTTACAGGACTTGGTATTTTGGACATGGGAATCAGATGATGCTATCAGATATTACTGTTAAAAAGAAAAAAGAAAAGAGTAGGCATTTAAATTTAAGTATCAAATTAAGATTGAAAGATTATAAACAATATATGCTTTCAATTAAACCAAATATTTACCATAATTTCACAACTTGAGTTCGATTCCAAAAGGTTAATCTTGATTGGGAGGAATAATCAATTTTTTTATATGGTTAGATCATTCTACTTATCTTTTCGATGTGAGAAAATAAAATCTATTACAATCAGGTATTTCTAACTGACCCTATCAATAAGTTATTAAACATTTTGGTTCGTTCTTATTCTAGGATTGGGAAGAAGATGATTCACCGTGGTCGGTTTAATGCGTTTAATCTACTTTGAAGCTAAGGTTGGTTTTTAATGAGATTTTCAAAACCTCAAGTAAAGCAAATGTAATTAAACCTTTTTCCTATTGTAGCTTGAAGTTTCTTTAAGAACAGAACAAGCAGCCATTCTTCCCTTACCAATTTTACCTAATTCTTTGAAGTCCCTATCGAAGCCGAAAGGGATGTAGAAACGTACAAGCAGCGCAAAATGCAAAACGTAATGCAGTCTGTTCCAGCTTGTGATGTTTGGTGTCAATATCGACGATCCTGACGAACTTGGCATAGCCGTGCAAAACTTCATATTCCGGAAATGGGTTGAAAAGCTTTCAGTTATAAGATAATGTTGCCCCTTCCCTTTCACACTCCATTTCGGGAAGGTACCACCTTGAACACTAAGTGCGAATGACAAAAGCATATGATCCATTAAGCTAAATAGTGGAAAGATTGGAAGAAACCAAACTCCTTCAATCCCTTTTTACTAAGTAACTTCATATCACTCGAGTTAGAAGGTCTAAAGGTCTAATTCAAAAGTTAACTCAAGAATTAGAAAGTCTTATTTTAATTTATGTTTCATCTCAAAAATCTTATTTTTTAATGTTTGACTCTTGTCTTTTACTCATACCCTCACATTGAGTGTCATTGAACTCGAGATCACACAAGATAAAATATTTTCAACTTAAACTTTGAAATCAAGTTAAAAAACCTAAAAGTCTAACCTAAAAATTAACTCAAGAATTGAATGGTATTATTTTAATTTATATTTTACCTTATGAATCTTATTTTTCCACAACTTGAAAAAGGAATGATCATTTAGTCTAACTATTGAAATTGCGGTCGTGCATACACCTTGTACTTAAAGACATTCCATGATTTGAAACATGGGTTGCCTTTGGCTCAAAAAAATTAATTTATTAGGTTGATGGAAAACAACTTCAATCCAAAGCATATCAACTTGTTTAGATGGCGACGTCCAAAGGCCTATCCTGAACTCATTGAACATCCCTTTGGCTTTCCGCTTCCAAACTCATTCACGAAAAAGCTACTAACGTGAACCCGATGTGGTTCCCATATAAGGACTTGAGACAAGGACCCATGTTTTTAATGTTTTCTTTATTCAATCAACACAATGACGATGATAAAGAGGAAGTTTGCGAGGGGACAAGTCACGAGCCTTAAGCTTAGCTGTTTCATCTCTCTTTACCCTCTTTTCTAAAGTCTTAATTTACCAGACATTACTTGTTTCCCACATCTTTAGAAAGAGATATTAAAACCGCCATCAACACCCATACCTCCACGATTATAAATCATGCTTCTCTGAACAAGAAGACAATATCCTGTAAACGGGAAAATGAGGCTTCCCTTCTCTTTCTTTTCTCTCCCTTTTGTCCTCCTCTTGCTCTTCGCCTTCCACGCCATAACTGCCAAGAACCTCGTCCGTGAAACCTGCAAGAAATGCGCTCAGGAGGATCCAAACCTCAACTACAACTTCTGTGTAACCTCTCTCCAAGCGGTCCCGGCAAGCAACTCTTCTGATCTTCGTGAACTTGGGGCCATCTCCATCAAGTTGATTAAACACAACGTCACAAACACGAGGAAATACATCACGAAGCTCCTGCAGAACAAAAAGGTGGACCAGTTTCTTAAAGGATGCTTGCAGGATTGCATGGAGCTTTATTCTGATGCTATACCTACTGTTAAACAAGCCCAGAAAGATTACAAGGCCAAGCGCTATGGAGATGCCAACATTGAACTGAGTTCGGTCCTCGACGCCTCATCAACTTGTGAAGACGGATTCAAGGAAAGCAAACACGTGCTTTCGCCTTTAACCAAGAGAAACAACGACACCTTTCAGTTGTCTGCTTTGGCGCTTTCGATTATTAATATGTTAAGTTGATTGGACTCCAACAGGTCGTCCTTTTTCCCTATTTTGTACTGGTATGCTTTCTTATCGTAACTTTCCTTTATTCTTTCAAACGTTGGGGTTCTATTGTTCATAGATGACAGATACTCCTTCATCTTGATTCCAAATTTCCTTTGTTGTATAAGTATTATGTCGTTCTCGTCCATAACTTCTTGTCCAGTTATGTATTTGACTTTCCTTTATGGGTCTAAGAGTAATTAATTTATGTACTCTCTTATGTATGTATTCCATCTTCAACAGATAAACATAATTAGGTTTCCTTTATGTTGTCCTTCACGTTGTAGGGGCACGGCAGAGTTGTTTTCTTCCTCCTTTGCTTTGTCCTTCTCCATGGTGGGGGCGGTTTGTTTGTGATACAGCACTTTTGTTTTACTGCTGTCTTCTTTTGTTATTTGTCTAACGAAGCTTACTCAAGAAAAAAAAAAAGAAAGTTGTAATGTTCTGTTTTGAAGCAAACTTCAACAAAGAGTGCCTTCTAATTAATCTTGCAATTGTTTCAAATTATAATATGAGCTTCATGATGCAAAACCCCTCTCATCTCCACTCCCTCCCCACATCATGACCAACGATTGGAAAGTAAGTTCTCTTTGCAACTTTTTCTACCATGTAAATGGAAGTAAGAAATAGAGTTCATGAAGGGTTCAAAAGCTTTGAGGAATTCAAACCCACAAATTCAGAGAAGATCAACATTGTTATAAATTAATCAGAAATTAGTTTACACATGAATCCTAAAATTGGAATGAACTTTAATGATGAACTAGTAGTAGTGATCTCACCCTCTTATTATTTTCCGTTTTGTGTTTTTCCAAAATCATTATAAATGGTGTCATAGATGTGATGTTTAACCTTTCGACATTTCACTTCGAGATTAAAATGTAGAGTGCTCTTGAATGAAACTTAGAACTTACGTCAACAATGTTGATTGTGGGTAAATCATAAAAAGTTACTGGTGGAGAAAAATTATGGACCATATTTGTCTGAATCACGCCTGTTTGAAACGATCACGCTTAAGACCCGCCAAGTTCGTGAAAGAAGCCAACATCAATGGTGGTACCAAGCAGTACAAGGCTTGTGTCTTCATCGATGCTATTTCAGGAAAAAAATAATGGCAGATGACGTGAGGGCTAAATTTTTCTTGCTTTGTATTGTTAGATGACAAGAAGTACATAATTGATTGGAAGTGGTTAAGCAGTCCAATGATTCGAAGAGGAGCCAGATTTCTATGATGACGATGGTGGTGAAGTATACCTTAGCTTAGAATATGGACTAGAAATTGGAAAGCAAAAGGAGGTAATATACTCATGTGTAAAGGTTTATCAAGGGGAAAAATCACAAGTTGATAATATTATATACTGGATCATTAGAGTTCAATAGGCTCTATATTCTCACGAATTTATTTATTTATTTTTTTAAAATAAGATAAAGAAATTTTAAGTAGCACTTATTCAATTTTTATACACATGTACCTAAAAAGAGGAGGGAACTCAAACCCATGACCAATAGAATTGTCAGTCAATATTTGGTTAAAACACCACTAAGCTAAAAGTCCCCCATTAAAATGGACCTTTAGCTGTTTAATTCCGTAAATTGGTTTAACTAATTAAAAACAAAACAGTCCTCATTTCTTTTGTGACCCCAAACTAAAACCTACTTAGATGTGAACAAACAACAGGCACGCCTGTATTATGAATTTGATTATTATTTGGATGTGGTCCACACCTTCAAATTTAATTAAGATTCAATCAAGCTTCGCTTTCTTTTTTCTTTCTATATTCTTAATCTTTTTTCCGATCTATGATTTTCTTTACCGGACAACAGAAATAACCTGAGATGATGCCTTAGATACGAATATGCTTGATTGTTATAAATAAGTATAAGAGAGAATCCACATTAGAAGAGGATTAACATTCAGCTCTTCCATCCTATTACAGAACAGGTTAAACCATGTCTTCCATCCTTGCACAGATCTTCCATTCTTTGTGACTATAAAGCAGTATAGACCTTTATAGTCTTAAACGTTAATGACGCAATCATTATTTGATATAAATTCTAATAATGAAAATATTCAGTTTTTCATATCAATGAAACATGTAAATACGTCAATTTTACAAAAAATATGCAACACGGAAGCTTATGCATTTCATGTGAACAACACAACCATTCAGATAGCTGCTGGAAATGAGAGAAATCCTTACTGTTTAAAGTCCAAGCATCACAAAGCCAAGTTCTGAAATGGCTACTCTTTTCCAGACAGATTCGGATTATTTTCCACCATTAACTTGGGGATCAAATTTCTACAAGCACTCAATGAGCACAGATAAAACAAAAGCCGAACAGATTACTGTTCTACATGAATACCCGAGAAAAAGAGAACAGACTGCTTACGTCAAGTTAACTAGCCATTGGATGGTTAGAGACGTATTCAATCGCAAGATTACAGGAGTCGATCTTGTCGGCTTCCTTGTCTGGAATCTCCAGCTTGAACTCCTCTTCCAGAGCCATTACAATCTCTACGGTGTCCAAGCTATCCAAGCCCAAATCCTTCTGGAAATGTACATCAGGAGTCACCTGCAGGGGCACGCAAAATTAGGCCAGGAATTCTGTTGTAATGAAGTAAGAGGAATAACAATGCTAAATAGGGAATGAGAAATACTGCTAAAGGAGTAAAAAAGAGAAAAGTTATTAAAATAACATAAACAATGACTCATATTATTAGAGAGAAGAGATTTTGCTAAATCAAGTCAGCCAGTGGATCTCTTCACAATCCCTTGGAATCAGTCAATTTCATTTTCCAAAGATCTCTTATTGTCATGTGAAAGGGAAGATGGGGTGGTTAGTGTTTGCTAAATGACGGGATTTGAAGCTACAGCATCCATTTGATGATGGCCACAGATTACCACCAAGACGATTCACCAATCATGTTTACACGTTGATAGCATAAGTTAAACTATCATTAGATCCACAAGGAAAAATCAAAATGGTATAGCTTTTGAAAGCCACTCGTCTAGAAAAAGGAAAAAGCACCTTTGCTCAGATGCTACTAGAGAAACAAAGCCGAACCCAAATTCTACATGTGAGACATAAGTATGCAAAAACCTCAACAGCTAAATATTAACAGTATGGAATACAATGGACTCATCCAATTTACACAGAACTCGTTGACCTGTAGTTGCAGATTCATATGGGACTGCACAGAATCTGAAAACAGAGCTGACTGGAATAAGGAAAAGGCAAGAAGGGAAAAATATCAAATACAGAGAGGATGATCAGTGTAAGAGCTAGTCAAGTAGGGAGACAAGCAAAGCTACAGGGTGCACAGATAACGTGCAGGGGAGACTGTGACACCATTAACCATATTGAGTGAGTAGATAGTGAAAATATTATAAGGGAGCCAAGCCTCATATCAGTTCCTTACAGGATAAGACGAAGCTTTATAAATGATTTCACAAAATACCAATGGTAGTTTCAACTAGTCCTTTTGAAGTAATAATGTGACTGTTACTAATGTTTTCTAGTCCAAGACACGTGAAAATCTTCTCTTGAAAATGTCAGAGGTGAGAAAAGAGAACAAATGATAAGTAAACATCAAACTGAAACAAAATAAAACTAATTTACCAGGACAAATGATATGTACATAGAATGAGTTCGGTTCTTGTATTATAAGCACATGAAACCAAAATCAACTTTAAGAGTAAAGAACATTCCAACTAGCTTTTCAGCTCATTGTCATTAAGGCACATCGAAAAATGGGTTTTTAAGTTAGAGGACAGAATCTCTTATTTTCTCAGCAACCAGAGGAGACAATCAGTTAGCAAGAACCAAATAAAGAAAAATCTCAGCTTACCCTAAGCAGCCATACATTTTCTCTGCCAAAAGCTTATGAACAGAAGATCAAATTAGAAAACGTGTAGGTTTAACAGTTTCACTGTCTACTTCCCCTTCCCCTTCCTCTTATCTGCAACAGATAGAAATTTTCTCCACTAAAATAAAACGGAATCAAGCTTAATTAGAGACATTTCAATCACCGAACGGAAATACCACGAATGGATGAGAAAATTCGAAAAATATGGTAACCAGCATTTGCACCTTCTACTGTATCCCAAATTTCGAAAACAACCAAACAGGAACTTTACCCACAAAAACACGAACGACTAATGGAAAAAAACGCACATCGATAGAAATTTCAGCTTGCACTACGCAAACGAATGACTAGTGCACAACCGGACGAGGAAATCAGGAAAAGGATCCGTAGCAATTTCACTTATTACTTCTCTCCACATTATTCTCAGCAACGAAACAGATACTTCCTCTATAAAGCACAATCGTTAGCAACCAACCTAAGCTATATCGAGAGAGATTTAAACTAGCTCTACGCAGAAGAACGAAAATATCGTGAGTCGATAAGCAAATAGAGATCGGGTTTCCCCAGCTCGTGAAATTTTATCGGGAAAATGGAAAAATAAAAGGGTAAACGGAGCAGACCTTGGAGGGATCGACCTTGGGGAAGCTCTTGACGACGGCGAGGACTCGGTCGATGACTTCGTCTTTCGTCAGATGATCATCGCCGTGCGCTGACAGGAAGCGAAGGGACCCACCGCACGGACCCCATGCCTGCGGCTTCGGTCCGGTAAGGGTTAGGGCTTGGACTGGCACTCGGACGTGGCGAAGTATGGCTGCCCTCAATGCCATCTCTCTCTCTCTCTCTCCCTCACTCTCCCGGCCTCAAAGTGGTAGAGAACTAGTACACGTGCTAACTCTCTCTCACACACATACTTTCACGGCCCCGAAATGAAAGAAAACTAAGGAAGCAGGTGACGGACATAACTATGTGTTTTTTATTATTATTTCTTTTTAAGTCTTACGGGTATTTAACTTAAACACATGGACTCAAAGGTACGGGGTGTTAAACTCTAGATCACATGATTTTTATTATATTACATGTCTGGAATTTCCACCTAAAAGACCTAATAGGATTTAGGCTAAATCCACATTCTCCCTTTTGAAATATTTCATCTTAAAACATGACATTCTCTCTCATATATGTCTTCCTTTTACCTATTCAACTTAAGGGCTTGATGCTAATACTGGAAATGGTCATGATACTCTTTTGTCACAATTTTGAAGTTCTAATCCTCTTATAAACTTAAGATTGTTCACTTTTTTTTTTTTTAATGTGTGATGATTTCTATTACATCACAAGCCTTAAATTTTAATCAAAAAGATTAACCTATTAGGTGGAATTATCAAGTTTCTTATAAATTCAAGGCCTCTCATTTATTTAGAGTTTAGGCTAAATTCACATTATCTTTTTTGAAGTATTGTATCTTAAAATATGACATTTCTCTAAAAGTAAAGTTATGTCTCTGTCCTACTTATCCACCTTTAAGATGTTTGATGTTGATATTGAAAATGGTTATGATACTATTTTGTCACGGTTTTGAAGTTTTAATATTCTTATAAACTAAAGACTGTTCACTTGTCTTTATAATGTATGATGATTTTTATTAAGTTACAAGCCTAAAATTTCAACTTAAAAGATTAACCTATTAGGTGGAGTTATCAAGTTTTTTATAAATTCAAGACCTCTCACTTGTTTATAGTTTAGGCTAAATTTACATTTTTTTTTTTAAGTATTTCATCTTAAAACATGACATTTCTCACAAGTAAATTTATGTCTCCTCCTACCTATCCACCATTAAGATGTTTGACACTATATTGGATATGGTTATGATACTATTTTGTCATGGTTTTGAAATTCTAATCTTCATATTCTTTTTATTGGAGTATTTTATCTTAGAACATGATAGTTAATTTACCACTAAATTAATTGGTTAAGCAATAACGGTAAGTCTGTATACATAGACTTCTCTCTAATAATACAAACTATTAAAGACGGTAACTCGTACACGTGGACTTTCCTCACTAGTAATTTGTGACAAATTATTAAAGTCTTCTTGTTCGAGGGAAACCCGGGAACACAGTGTTGTTGCCTCGAAACACACTGCAAAAGCATTTCACGGGCTAAGAACGCCCAAAACTCTGCATAAAGGCAAAGGAAAACGTACCCAAACACCAAATCGGTATTAAATCCCCAACGCCAGACTAGAGCTACCGAGATCTTGAACTCTACGGTTAGTATCCCCCGACCTCCCACCGCCGAGATCTCGTCCTTGAACCCGATCGGATCTGATAATGGCTCCCGTATCGGCTCTGGCCAAATACAAGCTTGTGTTCTTGGGGGACCAGTCCGTCGGCAAAACCAGCATAATCACACGCTTCATGTACGACAAGTTCGACAACACCTATCAGGTATTATTCTGTACCCGAGAATTTGAATCAGTGATCGTGTTTTTGATGATTTTGTAATGGATCGGATTGGAAAGTTCGCTGAAGTGGTTGGATCTCATTGGCTTTGGTTGATTCCTAGGTTAGTTATGATGCAAATTTGATTATGATGTTAAAATTTCTATGTAATAGTTGATCTATGTGTGTAGATTTCTATGTTACGCGTTTAACGAATTTCTTGAGGAAACTTTTCTTTTCCCCTGGTATATCAATGTGTGTAGATTTTAGGAATTAAGAGATTGAAGGAACAGAATTTGAATTATGATTCAAAACTGTAATTTCTTACGTGACGAGCTAAAATGAAATTTCTGAAATATAATCTAAAGATGCGTAATGATATCTTGCGGTGTGGTTTCACGTGCTTAATCTGAGAAGGAAAGATGAATTTGATTATTAATCCCTTAACCAACAGGTTTGGGGTACTGGTTAGTCATTGAATTCATCATTTCCTGCTAGTTTAAATTTTGGGGACAACTATTCGTTTAACATAGGATCATTACACAACTGATCTTGTGTTCAAACTTTAATTTCAGCTATGCTTCTTATTTAGATTAACGAGTTCAATTGGAATAAGTTATTTTTTATTCTGTTTTAAGAGTGCATACTATTTTTATCTGATTTGTTTAAGATCGAATTCTCTCTATCTCTATTTTTGGTGTGTTTTAATTTTCCTCAATACTTGAACATGCACGATAAGTTCTATTGGTTAAAATATTTTATTCTTTTAGCTTATATTTATCATTTACCAATGACCAGGCTACAATTGGTATTGATTTTCTGTCAAAGACCATGTACCTTGAAGATCGAACAGTCCGGTTGCAGCTCTGGTGAGATTGTAGTAATTGTTGTTTTATACTGATATCTGTTACAAATATATATACATTTCCTTTTTATCTATTTCCCTGGTGATGAGAATTTAAAGGCTCTGTAGGTTGACCAAATTTTTTGAGGGAAAATACAATTAACAGAAAAGCCATTCATATGTATTTATACATGTCCAGCTGGCTGCTCTTGTGCTCAAGAACTATTTTATGTTAGAAACGTCTGGTTTGACTTCAATAAAAAGCTTGTGTAACTTTCTCTCACAAATAAATGGTACTTACATACGCAGCATTCATAACCAGCCTTGAAGTGAATGAACTAGAATGAACAAAGAAATAGGAAACGAGATGATTCTAGTCTCAGAAATTGTGTAGTTCATTCATGTCCAGTGGCATCATACTGAAAGTTCTATTTCATTGCTAGAGGATGCTATTTTTTAGAATTTGTTGAAATCCAACTTACCTGTCTTCAAATTTGATCCGATGTCATTCCCATGTGAACATTCTAGGACTGCCTCATTTGACGTGTAAGTTTGATGGCTGAGAGAGAATGCTCGGTTTAGTTCTCATTCATGGAATTTGGTCTGGGAGTAAGCTTTTTTACCAATAGGAACACAGGCATTTCACATTAAATACCTTGTCTGCAAGTACAGACAAGTATACCAGTGAAAGAAATAAATATGTCAATTGATTTTTTAGATTTTCTGGAATCTTTTACTTCTACAGGCTAGTTAGGATAATAAAAGGATCTATGATTGAGTGTTGCAATGCGTTTGTAGTTGTAGAACCTTTTTGAAATACTAGGTTTACTTGTAAAGTAATACTCTGGTCAACTCAAGTACAAGTTCAATGAAAAGAGGGAATGGTTTATCTGAGTTAGGAACTTTGATTCTAAAGTTTCTGAGAGCATTTTGAACTCCTCATTCCTGTTGCTTTCAGCTTCCTTTTCTTCTTTTAAGTTGTGCGATCAATGATCTTATAATGTGTAAGATCTTATAATGGCAGTTGGTGGAAAGATGGTTCTGTTTTCAAATGGGAAACTTGTGATTGTTGCTTCTTTAAGTTATCTGTTTTGTTTAGTGGTTATTTCACAAGGCAGAAATTTTTTCAAGATTTAAGAAGCCTTCGTTAAATAGACCTGGTTGAACTAAACTGGCTCCTTTGGGAGCAGAAGAGATAAAATTGCATTATTTATGAAAATTTGTAGTTGTTACTTTTTTCAACTGAAAAGTATGTCTGATATCTCCATAAATCTAGTGCAGAAATGAATTCTAGAAATGGTTTTTTGTGAAGTTAATTCATTTCTATGTTTCAAAAAAGTCTAATCTTAAAATTTTCAACAGGGATACTGCTGGACAGGAAAGGTTCAGGAGTCTTATTCCAAGCTATATCAGGGATTCCTCAGTGGCAGTCATTGTATACGACGTAGCTAGTAAGTTCTTTTAGACTTATTTTTTAGTTAGCCGTTGAAGCTTTTTTCTTGATTATTTATTGCATATCCATGTTATGTCCATGCATCCCAAAGAGTGTTTAAATTATAGCCTCTTGAACAATTATAATCACCGAGTTAATACACTGTACTTGTGAACATAAAATCTATAGCTATAGTGAGATGCTTGTACAGAAACTTAATAAGTTTGCACCGTCTGTGTAAATGGATTAACTGTGCTTTTTATGCGTGAGCAACTGCTAACAGTCTAAGGCATGTCTTTTCTTTAGGTAGACAGTCATTCCTTAACACTTCTAAATGGATTGAAGAGGTTCGCACAGAGCGAGGAGGTGATGTTATCATTGTACTTGTTGGAAACAAAACAGATCTTGTTGAGAAAAGGTAATGATTTAGTTGCTGTCTACAGTGTCTATGGTTAGAGTCAGTTCCCTTGTTTTCTATGACTTTCAATTGTTCAGACTGCCAAAACTAAGTTTGATTCTAGAGGATTGGTACACAGTGTTTTAAATCAACCATAGTAGTATACCTCCTCATCGAAAGTTAGCTTCTATATGAAAACCGGTGATTCTGCAATCAATGACAGTAATTTGTAGAAAAAAGCAGGAAATTTCCATCAAGTTGTGAAATATGTAAGATGTTACTTTAGCTCACAGTTTTGAATTACATTAACAAACCTTGTCTGATTTAATTGAATCCCGTAATTGGAAGAAGTTAGAAATTTATGATAGAGGAGATATAATAAGATATAACACCATATGGAAGAAGAATATGTTTTCAAAGAGTGATATCCAGTACTTGTTGCTGACAACCCATTACTATATGGAAGAAGAATATGTTCAAGGAATGGCATTGGGGAACTCGAAAAAGATTTTGAATTTTTTTATTAATTTATTTTATAATGATTTTTTCTCCAGTGGTTTTGGAGGAAATAACGAGCAAGAATCAGAATATCTGCCATTTTAAAAAATAACCCTTTTCCATAAGAACTGATGTGTACTGATCATAATTATTTTATTCAGGTGCGGGCGGTGTAACATTATTGTCTATAGATCTGATGAAACGACTTAGAAGTGAGGCCAGCTAGAGGAAATAAAAAATAAAAAAGCATTTTATCAGTGGCACAGGAATTGAGGCTGCCACAATGTGGTCTTGTTGCTAATATTGAGTTTCATTTTCAGCAACTCTGTGCTAACGTATGCCCGATTAATTTGTGCTTTCTACATTTTTCATTTCCATGCCTTGCCAAATTGAGCTCTACCTTAATTCCTACGTGGCTAACTCTTAACTAGTCTTGGCCAATTGAAAGCTTATACAACTATATAGAGTAGGTAATGAAGAATGTTTCTTTAATCACGTGGAAGCCACTGAGATCTTACAGTCCAAAGTTTACCGATAGGTTGTGTCTCAGTGTTAAGTATACTAGTTTCTTGTCTTAAATAGCCGTTGCCATCTTTTGTGCTTATGACATGGGCATCTTGTGAATGGTCGGACAGGCAAGTTTCTATAGAGGAAGGAGAAGCCAAAGCTCGGGAGCTTAATGTTATGTTTATTGAAACCAGTGCCAAGGCTGGCTTTAATATAAAGGTAACCTATTAATTTTCTGTAATTGGATGGCTGTTTATACAAATGTTATGACTTGATGATGAAACACGATTGAACATGATTTGTTTGGATGCAGTCCCAATACTCTACAAGCTTCCTTTTCAGCAAATGGATGGGTTTAGCTGAGTCATGACAATGATCTGATTGGCAAAGTACCTGAAAATTCTTTTTTAAGAGGGTTAAAATCATTTTCTTGGCCCCATCTTAAATCTGGAGAAACTTCTAGATGATTGAGTTCAAGATGATGGTTACAACATAGTTTATGCATAAAAGAATTTCGGGTCTCTGAAAATATTTTGGAAGCTGGGTTGGTTTCTGCCAATCATCTAAGCTGGCATAATCCAGTTCGTGCAATGACAGTGATTCTTTGTTTCCCAGCAAGAGTGTCAAAAGAAAAAAAGAAAAAATGTCGTCTCCGTGCAATTGGATTATGTTAGCTTTTGATTATTTATGTATTTCTCTAAATCTTATTGTTGGGCACCCTGTTGAGTTTTTCTCATCAATCCCTTGTCAGGCACTATTTCGCAAGATTGCAGCAGCCTTACCTGGAATGGAAACACTTTCTTCCACCAAGCAAGAAGACATGGTTGATGTCAATCTTAAGTCTGCCAACGCAGCTGTGACGCAGTCCCAACAACAGTCAGGAGGATGTGCTTGTTGATGCACAGTATGGCTCTAAGCTCAACCTTGCCGCACTTCCTCAATACTTTTCTGATCTCATCGAGTGTCTGTAAAGTTTTCCCTGTACCCTTTTTGGTAGCATCGGGCCTTTTTGTTTGGTTGATTGTTAAGGATCTAGGCCTCTTTTGGCCCAAGTTTTATTCAAAATTGGAAGCACTCTCTCTTAGGAGACGTAAAAGTATAGAAGTTTACCTTCTAGAGGACTCCATTTATGAACAATGACTCTCTGTCGACTAAACAGGTTACCTAAATTTGAAAGGTACAATTTGTTACTACCACTTCGACTTCTAAGCTTTAATCTTTTGTCATCTATGAGTTCGATCTCAAACAAAAAGCCTAATGAGTTCTAGATGTGTTGGATTAGTAATTCCCTTGCTTTTTACAACGGTTCCTGTAAATTCCTGTACCACGGATTTAGGAAAGTAGGCACTCTCGTCAGTATAATGCAAACCAGAATGCTGAGAAATTACAACAGCGTGAAAATCCACTAATTGTTTCCTTTTTAATAAACAATACTTGGAACTTGGAACTTGTTGAAAAAATCCGCCAATTGATGCTCGAAGTTTCTAAATATTTTAATTTAAACTGTAATGAATTAAAGTAAGACTGTATCATTTCACACGGAAACTCCGGGGTATGATTATTACGAAGTCATCAAAGCGTGAGAAAAAATAAGTATGCTAAAATATAATGAAGTGTGAACGTAATGCGATATAAATATTCTGTGTTCATCATAATTCTCCCCATTTCATTCGATGAAGGGAGAATCGTGACTCAAGCTCATTACGTGCTTAATTAGCAACCCAAAAAAGTGACGATCAAGTTGAAATGATGGTGGTTTCAGAAATGTTAAGAAAAGGAAATTTTCATTTTTCAAAAAACAAAAAAAAAAGAGAGATAAAAGACAAGAGAAAGGTCGCAATTAGCCACATTTATCATACTGCAGACTTGTTTGTTGTACTTATGTAGTGCTTTTCCGTGACGCACTTTCTGGGTGCTTCAGACCATAAAGGCCATATTCACCTTTTTTTATCTGATCTTGCCGCCTCTACTTTTTGTTATTAGCTGAGAAAATGTAACTGCTAGACGTGCGTCCGCACCATTTCTCCCGTTCCATCATTCAGCCCATGAAGCACCGCAACCGGGATCGCATACGAAGATTCCGCAAACCAAACAGTAAACAAGATATGGGAATCGCATACAACTAATGTTACGCAATCCTCTCATAAATACTTACTTATTTGCTAATTTATTCCTTAGTCGTTATCTTTCGAGGGCTGAAGCATTCCTTCAATCACAGCGACTCAAGACACCATGCCAGGTCTCTCTTTTTCTCTGTCTTGCTTTACTTCTTATTATTTCAATCAATTTCAACTACGTTACTCAAATTCGGTGATTGTATGAGAAATCAGAGATGGGTTTCGTTTTTCTTTATCTGTATGTTTCTCGGTTCTTGTCAAGTCAAAGATTTGATGCGCCAAGCAACATCCCGATTCTCACTCTGTATCTCTCTTGTTATGTTCATTAATTCTAAGTAAGCTATCGAGTTTCGATATTTGAAAGGGAATTTAGAGTTGGGTCTCGTTCATTTTAATTTATATGTTTCTGGTTTGTCACCGAATCATATTCACCACTGTAGCAGTTGCTGAGAAGATGTGAGCAGGAAAGAAAATCGACTTTTAGATATTCGGTGAACAGAAACTCCTGAATCTCTTACTCAAGTTTGTACGTCGTTCTAAACTTTAAGTGGAAAAAGGGTAATGTCGATTTGCAAGTGATACACATTTGGTAAGAAATCTCTCGACGGCGCTGGAGAGAAAACCGGAGGAGAGCGACGAAGGCAGTCGCGGGTCCTAGCCGGGTCACGCAGTCCTGGCGGGTCGCGTGATACCGCTAGGGTCTGACGTGGCGATGACGTGTCTGTTAACAGCAAGTATAAACCCTTTAGTTTTGGAGTTAATGGATCATGACAATCATAACAACCTTATTTTTTTGTAAGATTAGATAACCTCCTTTCGTACTCCTTTCTTAGATTAAACTGATTTCTAAGTCTTTGTTTCGCACATTTAACTTAAATTCGCTGGATTTCTTTGGACATAGAAATTAGAAGTAAAAAGTCGATAGATGCTTATATTGTCCTGCATGTTTTAAATTGAAGGATACTTAATGAATTTACAGACATGATTGGCTAGTTAATCATGAATTATTGTCACGTACCAATGATTTTTATCTTCTTCAGTTAATAGAGAGAATGTCTGTGCATTTCTTCTAGCCTATCTGATTGAAGGCTATGAGTTTTTTTGCAAGCTCTTTGGTTACTCCTTTAACGACCGTTATTTTGCATATTGCTGATGATACCAGGATTAATGATAAAAATGGTGCTAACAGAAAGTACCAGTTCTGACACCAGGTCATTTAGAACAATAGCATTTCTTGGCTTTTAACCTTTTATGTATACCTTTTGGAGACCCAATATGTGAGTTCAGGAGTCTCTTATTTATTATATTCTTTCTTCAGTGGGGAGTCATGAATTTGATACCTTATTATAAAAATGTTCTTTCTTGAACTTGATGTAGGTCGTCTTCATGTCAAATCATTTTGATAAGCAACTAATAATTTGTGTGGCCGTTCTAGCTATGTACTTGATGTATCAGGAACTCATGTTTCTGGAGAAAGAGTCTGAATAAGTATTTCTAACTTGATTTGATATTTTATGATTTTTCCCCTTAAGTTTGAGTAGATCTCCCAGTTCTAAATCTTTGTTGTGGATTGATGAAACCCATCTTTTATTACAAGATATTAGCTTATTTGGATGTGTTTGATTTCCAGCTACAGATAATCAGCAACCAATGCTCAAGGATGGAGCCTCAGCCAACCAGTTACCACTGAGAAAACTCAACAGGTGGCGCTGGTGGTTTTTGATTGCAATAAACGTTTTCTTCCTTCTTGTGGGGCAAGCTGCAGCTGTTCTTCTTGGGAGATTTTATTATGATCAGGGTGGAAATAGTAAATGGATGGCTACTCTTGTCCAAACCGCGGCCTTCCCATTCCTTTTGTTCCCACGCTTTCTTATTCCTTTCTCTGAGGATCCTTCAACTTCTTCACCTCCAGCCTCTATTAAAGTTCTTGCCATGATCTATTTCTCTCTTGGAGTGCTTATAGCTGGTGATAATATGTTGTATTCTGTTGGACTCTTGTACCTCTCTGCCTCCACTTACTCGCTCATATGTGCATCGCAATTGGCTTTTAATGCCGTTTTCTCCTTCTTCATCAATTCTCAGAAGTTCACTATTTTAATTCTTAACTCTGTGATTGTCCTCTCGTTATCTGCTGCCCTGATTGCAGTCAATGATGACTCTGGAGGACCATCAGGAGTTTCCAAGTGGAAATATTTGATTGGCTTCCTTTGTACTCTTGCAGCTTCTGCATTGTACTCTCTTTTGCTTTCGCTGATGCAGCTTTCCTTCCAAAAGGTTCTGAAAAGGGAAACATTTTCTGTGGTATTAGAAATGCAAATCTATACATCATTTGTTGCCACTTGTGTTTCTACTATAGGTCTTTTTGCAAGTGGAGAATGGAAGAGTTTGCATGGAGAAATGGAGAGTTTTGGTGCAGGAAGAGTTTCTTATGTAATGACTTTGGTTTGGACAGCAGTAGCTTGGCAGGTTTGTTCTGTTGGTGTTGTGGGCTTAATTTTCGTGGTGTCATCTCTCTTCTCCAATGTTATCAGTACTCTCTCTTTGGCTGTTACTCCCATTGCTTCTGTGATAGTCTTCCATGACAAGATGAATGGTGTGAAGATAATTGCCATGCTTTTGGCTCTCTGGGGTTTTGCATCCTATACTTACCAGAACTACGTAGATGATTCTGCGGCAAGGAGAGCTGGAAACGATGTTAATGAATCTCGTGATGATTCTTCATGTTGATGTTTTCTTGCTAATGAATCTGGAAATGCTGCCCTGAAACTGAATCGTGGCTGCTCGTTGATTAATTTTCCCCTGCTCTAACTGATGGCAGCCGACATTGGAGCATATTCTCTACTGGTTTATTGCCTTGCTTTGTTTATTAGGATCAAGAAAATCATCCGGTTAACAGCTATTTATCTGTTCTGAATAGAACAGGTCATAGTCTGTGAATTTTCCTTGTAGACCCCATGGTTAACCCTCTTACTTCCCCCCCCCCCCCCCCCCCCCCCCCCTTCCTTTACGATCTCTATTATTCATAATGGAATAAGTCCTTTGGGAGCGATGAGTTCTTGTTTTTCATTATTGAATGTAAAAGTTATGATGTGTAATTCCCAATAAATGTTCAGTGGCCAAAGTCAATTGTTTCTACAGAGGGTTGGTATAGAAATTCAGAGATGTGAACGTTGACAAGGATGCATCAGTCATCCGGCCGACATACTTTCAAGAAGAATGGCATTTGAGGGAATTAGAATGTTGCCGTCGAATTTTTTTTGGTGATGTCTGCGGGCGTATTATTAACAGCCAGATTGTGAAAGCAACTTCTATGGAAATTCCTCATCTCTTTCATCTCCGAGTCCTACCCATTTTGTTGCTCCAGGAAAGTTGATCTGGATTTAGAATCTCGTATTAAACTTTTGCAGTAAGCAGGATCAACAGGACTGCAGCTGAAGGAACTTCTGATGCAAGTGCAAGCAGCGTTTCGTAATTAGATGAACCTGACATGGTACTTTTGGAGGTTGAAATCAACTTGCAACCAATGTGATCAAGTCTAAATGGGGATTAGAGTTGGGTCCGGTGCTAATACCTTCTCCATTAGTGCGGGTGGTTCAATTCCAGATATGTTTCTGGTCATGTTCTTGATGGAAATGAGTTTCTCTTTCTCTACTCATTGATGGGGATTGATTAATGTGAGGAAAAAGAACTTAAAAACTTTTTTATGGGTCAGTAGGCATTTATGCTTTGTCTAGATTGGCGAAACAATATCTAGTGGGGGAGGAAAAGAGGAGGGGTCCTGTTTTTGGTATCTGGATAAACATCGTTTGTGATGTAGTTCGCTGACACTGACAAATCTTCAGTAAATCTCAAAGAAAGAGAAATGAAAATGAAAGAACGAGAGAAAAAAGGGTTGGGATCATGCTCTAATTTGCACTCAAGTTCTTGGAACCAAATGGAGATCATCACAATATTTGTAAAAGGACTTGCAGAAAGTGACATTTTTGGTTAATTTGGATCCGTGGCCGCTAGAAAATTTACAGAGAAAAGCTTGCGCCCCACTAAGCAAGTGGGAATGGACAGGAGCTCTCCCTAATGTGCGGATGCTAGTCTTTTCTAAGGCTTGCATTATGGTTCTTGAATGCCTACCAAACTTGTACATCCTCCTCACAGAGTAATTGGAACTGCTCATTGCACTAAATCCCTCTGTTCTAAAGGCAACATTTGTTTCTATCTTAAACAACATAAGTTCTTTCAGTACTTGTCTCTTTCATCCACTGCTGAAAATAATGGTTTAGAAGTCAACCGTTCACGGGATGCCAAGTGATTCACTGAGCTTGGGGGATCTGCCATCTGATTATTGGTCAGCCGAGGAAGATTCAAAGATGGCAGCTTATGAAGTTGCTTACAATTCTATATAATCCGAAGATTGACCAAGATCTTTAAGACTATGATGTACTACCTAATGCAAATTGGACTGAAATGAAAGACGAAACGAGTTGGAGGACATGATGTATGTGTAGCTTTCAACTGTTCTATCATGCATATAGATATCGGCTCCATCCTTCAGAAGCTTGGGGAGGCAAGTAAAGGAAGTAAGGAATCATTAAGATGCGAAGGAAAAGAAGTTGATTACCAAATCCATATAATGATTATCCTCCTTGGGTATCCGAGATTCGTGCTTCGAGAAGTAAAATGTAGGAAAGAAATCGTTCTCCGCGACTTCCACACAGCTCCGGAAAACAATCACAAGGTTTGTCCTCCACTACGCATTGAATGCTACGACTCCAACGAGCAAAGAGACAATTTATGCGATGATATCTAGGAACATGGGTCCTCAAGAAAAGTGTTAGGGTTTTTCTTATTGGAGCTATTGATTAGAATCCTACCTTCTTCTCTAGCAGTAGGCCACGATACTGAAAGGAAGAACAATACATGTGATAGCAGAAGCAAATCAAACGTCATGCTTCACGCAGACCATGAAATTGGAATAATGGGAATTTTAGTTTGATTATGTTATTGAAGTGGGGAAGAAAGAGAAATCTTAAAATTTGATGGCAAATTTCAAAACTCTAAGATAATAGATGAAGAAACCTTATTATTTATAAGACTAAGAGCTTATTGTCATGTTACTCATAGGGTACACACATCTATAATAGTCATCCTCACAAGTAAGTTGATGCAAACCTTGCATGTAGATGAACAATCCCACAACCGGTAGCTACATAGATGCAATGCAGTAGAAACCTATCTTTGACTTTAATACCATCTTAGAGTTTAAGAATGCATCATAAAATCTTAAAATAATTTGTGAAAAAGTCTTGTTACTTAAAAGATTAAAGGTCTATTCTCATGCTATTGACGTGAACATACATATCTAACAAGAAAAGTATTTACAACTCAACTTACTTCTTATCAAAGTCAAAAAATTCTTAATATCTTTCTCAGAAATTTTAATTAAAAGCACATGCAAACAAGAATCAAGGGATACAGGCAAAGCAGTACAAGTCAATGGAAAGAAACGATTTCTTTAGTCCTGGTTGCTTGCTCACGTCCTCTTTAGTTAACAATATACGAATTTGCAGAGGATTCCTAAACGAAAAGATTTATTCTCTTCCATGAACAAGCAACTGTAGGGTATTGGATCTTTCATTGTAAATATGAACATGAGAAAACAATATTGTATATTTCTATTTCCTTAAATTTAGGTCTAATTGAGATATTTTTTTTAAGTCAATCACGTTCAAGATTAAATTAAGTGACAAGATGCTAACGTAGACAAGTGTGTACCTCGTGGCTGACAAAAGCAATTTAATTTTTATTGTCATTAGCTCAAAAGACTAGAAAATTCCACGCCGTTAGAAGATTTCAGTGTTTTTTTTTAGTTCTGTTGACTTTTAAGCCTTGTTTTCTGTTGTTAAGTTCCTGTCTTCAGAAGAAGAAGGAACGTACAGCAGAGAGTTATAGTCTGTAAAAAAGAAAAGAAAAAAAGACACCTGCATGTTAAAGTACTGTTTGTTCCAGACATTACTGGTTAAAACTTATTTAACTAGGTTGTTTAACGAGGCTAACACACGTTTGACTTTATGTTCAATCTGGCTCCATGTTCACCGTTATTTAAAGGGTGGGAAGAAGAAAATCTGTGCTTGTCCCAAACATGGTTTTAAGAACATTTTCCTAGGAAAGACACAACATGAAAGAATAAAGGAATAATGAAAAGAAAAGAAGCACATTGACGTTATAAGTTCCTAGAATCTATACAAGGGGGGCTTATTGAATATGGGTTTTTATTTTCTTTTCAAAACCAGCTAGATCCTCATCTTCTAAGTCCTCCATAGCCCTATCATTAGGCCGATGATTGTGAACCTTCCTGAAATTTTGGTCACTAGATGCCCAAATTATGCCTTTAGATTTTCCACCCCATGGACAGTGGCCTAAAAGCTACAAAGACAAAATGATTAAAGAAATCAGTGGAGAGCTTGAGCAAAGTGCGTTAAACAGTACCTAACCACCCAGTTTCACCTAAATGTTTGACAAACAATTTTGCTCCCAGTTCAAGATATCGTACACAAAGCAATGCCCGATCGCAGCGGGGTTAGCAACCGACAAGATAAGCCTTACTCCATACCCAATACAGACAAGCAGATCATGAAGGATTTACACGTTTCACTTCAAAATCACAGCACTTTTTTAACCATGGTCGTTAAGATTTGCTTATCCAGCCACCAACCGCTCTCTGTCCATCCATAAATACAAAAGAAGAAGAAAAAAGGAGAAAGGAATAAGTACGTTTTTGGATGCTACAGTTTCTTGATACTTTCCTCCTGGTATTTGTCTTAAAAGGGTTTTTTCCACTTCGTGCTTGCACTTTACAAGAACAGTGTCTTCAAGCGTATACTGATCGCTTTTAAGCTTAATTGACTACACTAATGGTTTTGTTTTCTTCTAAACCAGGAGAGTCAAAAAGAGATCTTCTTTTCAATCGGTTGCTGCAATGAGAATAAGTAGACTCCAAGGACTTGTAAATAGTAGGAGATTCTGTTCTGATAATGATCGCTAACAATTCATGTGATGAACCGACCCCATTTCGTTCGTATCACCAATTACAAAGGGAAGACACCAAACCGGACAGTCCTTTAGAATGACGCCAAGCTAAGCTACCAAGTTAAGCCAAAGAACCAAACATGGCGTGCCCCATAGAGAATTTGGATTCTGGTAAACCTTTTAGTGAATTCCTAGAAAGGAGAACAAGGCTCAGAGGTTGGAATCAATTTGGTATACAATGTCAGATTCGTGTTCTTTCCCTTTCAAGTAACAACCAGCACTACAGAGCCTCCTCGGCTAGGTTTTCCCTTTTTTTTTTTTTTTTTTTCAGTCTCTCAACAATAAATACTAGTCTTCCAAAAAATGAACCGAATGTCTCTTTACTTGCTGATAGGTTACAATTACCTGAAAAAAAATATAGTAAAGTAGATGTAGCATGATATGCTATTGACATGTCCAACCAATCTTCAACAAATGCACACATATGTGGACTAATTCTTGCCTCCCAAACAAAGGAAAAAAAAGAAGAGAGAACCTAAGAATGCTTTAAGGAGTCGCAAGCTTTGTCAGAAAGAATTATTCATGAGGGTTGGTGTATGGTTGATATGGTGTGTGATGGCTATGATTTCAAACATTAAAAGGGTGTTAAATGCAACCTAATTCAATACGACTAACTTATTTATCACATCTTGCCAGTTGCAGTTTTGGCCACCCATTAATTGCTGTTAGTCCCGAATCAAAAGACCTCAGATTCTGATCCTAAAAAAAAATGTTTCATCTATGCTGCTCAAAAGCAAAATTTGGAGTAATGGTAATGCCCCGCAAAACCAAATTGGCAGCAAATAAACATTGGTTGGCCACGTGGTAACATGGTTAAAGACATTGAATGGCACGTGGACAGGTCAGAACATATGGTTACCAAATTTAAGTTCACTTGTGCAGGAAATTCAAGGTCCAAGGTGGTCATCCTTGTAAAAAAAGGAAGAAAAGTTATTAATTCGAGCCCTAGGAAATGAATCAAAATTCAAAAACCAAACCTTTAAGTCAAAAAAAAGTGGAAAAAGATAAAAAAAGAAAAGAAAAAGACAGCATAGGATGCAATTGTCCTAAAGGACATTGACCGTACCCAATTCCCATTCCCCAGGAAACCACCTCCCCTTTAATTTGCAAACTTAAACACAATCTAACTTGTTTGACTCCATTTCAAACAAATAAGATCTTGTCAGGTCTCTTCGATCAGATCCCAGAACTGGCCGGTGGCTCCACCAACAGGAACGGCATCTGATCAACGTGACACGGCGGCAGCATTTATTCCTGGCAGTGCATGGCTACCTAATCCGTCCTTCACACTCTACCCATTAATGACCAGATGTGGAAGAAAGTGTGAAAAAGGCCTAAAGCTCTTTAGTGTCTAGACGCGCTCAAATTTGTGGAGGTCCCACCAGCGGACGCCCGATATTTTTCAAACACAATCGACCGATCAGATGGCACCACCTCATTTGCAGTCCTAAACGTGGCCCCACCACTTCCACTAGATCCATTTTCCACTACCTGGCCCGCCAGATTTGAGTTTACAGTTCAAAGTAGGCGGAGAGGATCATAAATTACCCGGTGATTCTCAAGCTATATGGAGGTTAGGCCGTTGGGATTAAAAAAACCATAATTATGGACGTTAAAAAGGAGGGCAACAGGGTAATTTCGACAAAGAATAACTATATTCACACTAAAAAATATAATTTTTGTGATAATGGACATGCGTGTGAAGAGAACACGCAATCTCCCACTCCCTCTCTCTCCATCTCTCTCACTCTTCTCCCTTTGATAATTTAGAAATATGAACCATACAAAAGTTTAAAAAAGAAAATGGAAAACGTAAAAGGAATATAGGGGCAAAACAGTGATTTCACTAGAATCACCATCGACGGCCAGGGAAATGTCAACGGTCTTCGGTATCAGCGGTTGTGGTGGACTCTCCCGAAATCCGCGAGCTTCCTTGATCGATTCTTGCAGAAGGACGCCGCTGTGGAGAGATTCGGCTTCCTGGGGACTCTACCGTCGCCGGAAGTCCCCATCTCCGGCGGCAGACCCTTCTGGCTCCAGTGCCGGCCGGGGCTCGCCCTGACCAGCGGGCTCAGGCAGAACGCCATGCCGGACATGTTCCGGACGTGTCCCTGCCGCGTCCGGTGCATAGCGAACGCCGGCGACCTCCGTAAGTCTGTAGAGTACCCGCTCGTAGTGGGCGATCGATCGCATTCATCGTCCGAATCCTCGGTCCTCACTGGCGACATTCCTCGATCGGCTCTCGGGCGAGGCTTCCTGTTGGATTCTTCCAGGACGAAGAGCCGCGAAGGCTTTTGCCGGTGGCCGGAGAAAATTGCCGTCAACCATGAGGGAGAGGAAGAGGTGGTCACGGACGACGAGGGCTCGCATGATTCTTGAGACGAAACCCTAGGATCCGACTCAATTTTCTCCGATCTAGACCTGAACAGTTTCGTAAACAGTGAGAATCTCCCGTTCTTCTTCCTACAAGATTCGACGGTGGTGAAGGTGTTGGCTCTGCAGGTAGGGCCCACCTGCGGGGTGCCATAGAACCGGCGGTCACGACCGTAGCTGTGCTGCCAGGTAGTGTCGTCGGATTTACGGCGAGAGACATAGGGGGATACAGAGCGAGGGAAGACCAGAGGAGGCGGTGGCTGAGTCGAGTCGGACTTCCTGGGGTCCTCCGCTGCGGCGGCGCCTAATTGGATTCGCGATAGCTGAGCCTGCTGTTGAGCATGCACTGAGACCTGCCCCTGAGCTTGGGCCTGCGCCTGCGACTGCGCCTGAGCCTGAGCCTGAGCCTGTGCCGCGATCAGTGCGAAGAGACGCTCCCGGAGACAGGAGGCGCAGACGCCCACGGTGCTGCTAAAATCGGAATTATGTTTCTTACACTTCATTTAAAACTAAGGCTTTATCTACAGGCTTGTGTATATAAAAGCTGGAAGCAGTGATTAGGTGATAGTGGATGTTACAGAGAACGAGAACATTTGAAGAGGAAATCAAAGAATCTGTGTCTTCTTCTTCGTTGACGGGAGAGAGGAGAGAAGGAAGGAGACAGAGAGAGAGAGAGAGAGAGAGAGAGAGAGAGAGAGAGAGAGAGAGAGAGAGTTTCGATGGGAGAAGTGAGTACTCGTGGGTTCTGGAGGAGGTTACTGAGTATTAAATTGAGAGTGGGGGAAGGAGGGAAGGAGTCAAAGGTAAAATTTAAGGATACGCTGTGCCTTTGTGGGTCTGAGTGGCCGGCGGTAAAAACAACCGGTGTTAGCTAATCTCACCGTAAACGACATTCTTTTGTTGGCTTAGGAGGAGGTTTTTTAATCATTAGCTTAAGCAAAAATATTGCAGTATAATTGACATATTCTTGTTCCATCAACCCTTATTTTATAGTTTCGTTGAAGTCTGTTTTAAACAAATTATATCATAACCTTCAGATCCACTCTTATTTTTTCTGTCTACTTCGAGGAGGTTTACATTTTAACTGTCCCGTAAAACTGGAGGGCCGGAACTTTTCCGGCAGGAGAAAGGACTTATAATACCAAGAAGTTTGAGGAAGCCTGATTGGTTCCTTTTTCTCTTCTCTTTTCACCTCTCCCATATTTTACTTTTGATCCCAAAATCGAGATGAAGATGCAATTTGATTTTAAAACTCCAAATCGGTACTCTTTTTGTCATCTACTAGGAGTGAAATTGGGAGATGGAAAAAATTGGTATCAGTCCAAGTAGACAACATTGGTCGCGGTGTCGATCGTCCTATGCGCTTTGTGCACAACCCACAGCCTAGATGGACACGAAGAAAGCATTACGTTGAAAACGATGCCTTAAATCCCTCAAACCCAGGGCTTCAACAATACTAGGAGACGCAACTGTTCCTTCTTCCCCAATGCTAGATTAAAAATGGCAGGAGGACTTGGTATCGGAGCATCAACTTATCCGTCTATTTATAACTTGCCCTCAAACAGATAAGAGTCAAGCTCTTCGGCTGTTGTTGAGATCAGCCAGAATAATGATAATTCTTAACTAGTCTAATCACTTGTTCTCTGGCCACCCGGCTTGAAATAAATCATATTGATCCTCCAATCCACTCATTAGAGGCATCTTTAAAGATAAGCTAGCGTGATATTAAGGGCAATCGAAGACTTCTCCGGGTCTTAGACGACGAGGCAGACATTGGCTTGCAGGATGGCGATGACTTTTGCCTCGTTTATGGGGTTAAATCTTTTTACGAGGTTCCAAAAGCAAGTGCCGTGGCGTGGCCAGATTGTTTCCTGATTAGAACGTACAACCTTCAGAAAAGGATCGGCTGAGCTTTCACACATTCGGATATGACAGATTGAATTTTCCCTACAAAATGGGAAGAACTCAGGACTTGGGCGTCAGCCGTAAGCTATAAGTTGCTTTTTCTTTCTCATTGCGGAGGTTGTTTGGGCACCAAGGCTTGTGCCAATGGTTGAGTCAAGGACTTGTTTGGACGTTCAGACTCGGAGTTAATTGTCCCACCAAGATCATTCGAAATGCTCGGAGAGGAATTGGCCGCATCTTATGTCTTACGTAAATTAATCTCCACCACCGGAAATATTCCTTCGACCAACCAAGATAATAAATGCTGCAGTCACATTTTCATGCCTTTGTCAAATGCAGGAACTTCTTCTATTTCCTCTTCCCGCATCTCGTGTTACACGGACGCTTAAGGTCAAGACACGAAAGATACAGGACAAATGACCAGGGCTCAGGAACTTTCCTTTGTCTTTCTTCTTGTCTAATTCTTTTTTTTTTTGTTTTCGGGTTTTGTAAAGAAACGGATCAAGAAATTTTAGACGAATTTAGTCTAGAATTGGACTTCAATTAACTTGTTCGTGGTATTTTAGTAGAGGAATCAGAGGAAAAGCCTCTATACAGAGCTGTTCCGGCCTGTCAGGTACTTCAAAACTGTAAGATGGATGAAATTGCTGCAAAGTTGAGGAAAACCCAGCAGGTTCTTGTAGGTTCTCATTTCCAGGGGACATTACTTGTCTTTAGAATCGGGTATGCTGGGAAAAAGATTTTGAATCATCATTACTATAGGTTAGTCAAACATTATGGTAAGGAGGGCCAACCCCACCCATCAAATAGCACTTATCCTCAGTGTTTCTTGTAATCACAGGTTTTCTATCTGATGCAGTCCTGTTGAGACTCGGCCCCATCTCTGTGGCACCTAGCAAGACCATCAAACTGGGCATCAAGTGTTTAAATAAATAACAAGAGGTTTACACGCAAAAATGATAACTCCTTTTGAGAGTCTCTTGTTAGCTTGTGATGAGAGAAGTGGGTATCCACAATTACACATGAATTTGCAATCATAAACTTTTGTCCATCTTGGTTTCTCACCTCCTTTCTGTCTTCCGGGGCATTGACTATTTCCGCAGGACGCAAGGGAAAGGTCTCTGACATCAATTTGCTGTTCCACAAAGACGCGTGACAACATTTTCTTGTAAAATATCATATTCTTCTTTGAAGTTTGAATTACACACGAAGAACACATGCCTCATATTTAATTAACTCAAGAAATTGACCAACAATCACAGCACACAGATTGTGGATATGCTTATAAATTCAGGATAAGACCTATTATACCCTATTCATTGAATTTGTAGACTAAAGCATGTAATTATGAAGTAGTAGAACAATATTAATAAGTATCAAGTTATTAATTTCCCTCTCCAGCATTAACTTCCCCAGAAGATTAAGAAAAAAAGTTGATTACTACTCAAGCCCCTTCATGATATCCAAATAATACCTTAACTATTGTGACTTAATTGCAAATACCAACCACTCTCCCCGGTGGAACACCAAAAGCCGCTTGATTTGGCCCATATGCAGTGCACGCATGCTCGGCCGGATCAAGTGGTGACGGCGCCAATTGTATCCATTGCTGGTGCCACAAAATGTGGAAAGCGGGGACCCACGCATTACCTGGGGTTTGAGTTGACATAACCCAATTAAAACTAATTAGCACAGTATTTTATGGTTATTGCTTAACTTAAGCATAACCCTTTTTGTTTAAACCTTGAATCGGAATCTGACTTCTTCCGGGCACTGAACGGATTGAAAGGTACGCGTACGCAAGCACCACACTGACATACTAGCATTTAAGTTTAGGATTTATATATGGGGCATTCTGGGTGACCCAGATATCAAACATCTTGTTGACGTTCTCGAAGTAACCTTATTAGGTACAACGATGGAAAAGCAGTGGGTTCTTTGTCCAGAGTTCGTGGGGGTTCGCTGCGTAAGGCTGGGGGCAACTTAAATTGCTCGCCCCAGGTCAGATCATGCGGGCCATCTAAATCCCAAAAGAAGCATAAGAAATTCTTCAACATTGCACTAAGTACGAATGCTGATATGGCCCAGTTTACCAGAACCCAGTATGGAACTTTCTTGTTGTTTTCCCTTTTTATTTTAGGGGAAAAGGACTCCAAATTTGACCATCTCAATCAGGGAGATCGAATCTATCTGATTAATCGACCATTTTGATGATTTAGGAATTTGCTCGATTAGTCGCAGCCCCACCGTTTCCGAATATAAATGGATAGGGCCCTGCTAAATAACTATCTATAAGAAGACAACTAGGAGGACCGTTATCTGTACATAGACATCTTTAGACGTTTGACGATTTAATCCATAGCTAGTCTTGCATTATGTGTAGCTCAGCAGTTGACATTTCAGCAGAGTGCCTGGGAATTTATGGTTTTAGTGATAAAACAAAGCACCAAACCATAAGGTATCATTTAATATTAGCGACTTCAGTTTCTATGAGAACAACTATTGTTTCTTTACATTTCTTGTTTATTAGTTCTTGTGCTTAAGTTTGGACGCTAGTTGATGTTTTGATAGCGGTTGATTTCTGCCAAGGTGATGGTCTCTGATAATAGAAAATACTTGAAAGGTCAGGCGTGGAAGCTTATAGATATTTTCAATATTATCTTTGTAAATAGAAGCTTTCCATCTATAGGAGCTAATTCGTCATTTGATGTGGCCTTAATTGTCACAATCAAACTGTTCAATCATCCTCAACGATCGGAATTATTCCATTACAAAATATACAGGGTCGAAATCTGGCCGATCAAATATACACTGAGTACTTTACGTCACGAACTTTGCCCAAATGGTTGTTAATTGTGTCAAAATCATGTGCCCAGCCCAGGACGTATGCTGACCAAGATTTTCCCAACTTTCTATAAGCTTTAGGATGGGCTGGACATGGAGTGGCCTGAAAAGCCTTTAGGGCTCCGAGGTTGGCTGTCCACTGGTTTGCTTAGGCTTTGGATGTTATATTGTCACGGGGCCTAGTTGGGTTAGGCCTCCCAATTCCACGACTTGCTGCCGTCGTCAGGTGCGTAGTCGAGATGCAGTAATTGGTTAACTGCGTTCCTTTTGCTTTTGTTTCCGTGCTGCTAACTATTCGTTTATATATTTTCTTTTTTATTACACATACGTCCAAACTCACACACTAGAATATGGAATTTTAGAAACTCTTAGCTGCTAATTATAAACATCACATTAGCCTTCTTTTTTGGCAGTGCAAAAAAGTAATGGTTTGCTGAGAATGAATATGATATGTTATTTTGCAGTTACACGAACGTGTTTCCTGTCTATGATCTACACTGCATTTTCTTTTTTCTTTTTTCTTTTCCAGTTAAAATGCAGCTTGAACTTTCAACTAAATAGAATGCAGCATGTTGTAATTAAAGGTATAACTAGAAGACTCTCGAATCCGGCGAACAAGATTTCTCAAGCGAGCCCGATTGAGCTCTGGGTTTCGTCAAAAGGAGAAAACTCATACATTTGAAAGTTCTCGACGATTTGCTTGATGGAGAAGGGATTAGAAGCTAGCTACAGTTGAAAACGACCCATCAAAAGGGCTAGCAAGAAATCCCTCAATTAACAGGAGAAGAGGAGGCTCGGAAAATTAAGATTTCAAGAACCTTATCCTAAAAGTTCTTCAATCTTGAAATACTTGTAATACTAGTCAAGCATGTGAATCAATCGCATTGTTTTGCTAAGCTTGTCTTGCTGATTTCTAGCCGATTCTTGTTGAAATTTAGTGTTATTGTTCAAAACCCTAAATAGGTGATGTAAGGTATGATTGTGACTTCTATACCTTTGTAAATTATGGTTTGTGTGGGTTTCAGGTGATTGATTTTCTTTTGGGTTAGAGAAAACATATTGTAATTGAAAGACAAGTCTTTCCTGTAAATTCCGTTGGATTAAGGGAAGGGAAGGCTCTAATTACTTGGTCAGTGTGTGGTAGATGAAGACTGTAAGTTTCCTTGAGCCGACCCACCTCGAAAATTTTGGATATTTTATCTCTTCCCATTGCCTAAAAATGTGTTGGGAGTGTGACTTTTATTTGGGAATGCTAGATTGACACTTTCGTTAACAACTTGTCAGTTGGTCATGTCGTTTGGATAATTCCCATCTACAACATGAACTAACAATCCCCTCTCCCCTTAACAAAACTATTGGCGTTAGGTTGTCAAAATGTACAATTTATTTCTTAACAAAGCTTGTCACAATGTATACATCCTTTGTTGATATACGACTACCTCACCTAACATATTACCATATTGATGCTTATGATTAGGCTCCATATTATTGTATTTATTGTATATAATTTCTTTCCTTTCCTAGATTAGGTTGCATCCCTTATAAATGTATGTTAAACATTTATAAATTTTTGGTATAGCAATATAGAGAATTCAGCCCACTCGACCTATATTGTCTCCTTTCCATACATCCTTGCATTTCTCGATGGCGAAAAGGCCATTGTTGATGGCTCTATTTTGCCAGATGCTATTCTTGACAAATCAGAGAGGCAACTTTATTGCCAGAAGTAGCTCTTAGAATCGAAAATACAATTGAGAATGCATCAATCTGGTGGGATCGATTAACCCTGAAAATACTTGCTTAATCATATAATTACAAGAGAAGAAAACCATATACAGCTACGGTATAGCTAGGGTAAAACCCGATTAGGAAAACTCTACACGGGCCGTACATAAGGTTCAAGCCCAATAAGAAAACCTAAACTAACAACCCAATAGGCTAAAGACCGACCCAACTATAATAAAATACTACAATAAAATACATATAAAATACATGTAAAATACACATATTGCAACACACCCCCTCAAGCTGGTGATTTGTACAAGTCAAATACACCAAGCTTACGAAGAAGATAACCATGCTGGCGACTACCCAAAGCTTTAGTTAACAAATCCGCGGGTTGCTCGTGGGTGTGAATGCTACGAGGCTGAATCAAACCCCGTTGTTGTTTCTCACGAATGAAATGACAGTCAATCTCGATATGCATGGTACACTTATGGAAGATGGGATTACTGGCGATATGTATGGTTGCTTCATTGTCACAGTACAAAGGGATAGGTCGGGGAACAAAGACCCATAAGTCGCCAAGGAGCCCATGCAACCAAACAATCTCACAAACAGCAGTGGCCATAGCTCTATATTCCGCTTCTGAAGAGGAACGGGAAACTAAGGCCACAGTTTCTTGGTCTTCCAAGAGATCAAAAAGCCCCCCAACTTAATGCAAAAACCAGTAAAAGAGCGGTGAGACATAGGGCAAACCACCCAATCAGAGTCACAAAAACCAGTCAACTAAAAATCTTTATGAGAAGGCATGAGAAGACCTAATCCAGGAGTGCCTTTTAAGTATTTAACAACTTTTAAGGCCATGTCCATATGTGAGGTTTTCGGAGAGTGCATGAATTGATTGAGGATTTGGACAGGATAGTTGATGTCAGGATGAGTATGAGTGAGGTAAATCAAACGCCCAAGAAGACGCTGATAAGAGGCGGAATCAGCCAAAGGGGGGTCATCAACGGGAACAGGTGCATTGACATCATATTCCAAGGAGGTGATCTTCAAATTCTGATCCATGGAAATCTTACAGGGTCGAGCACTAGACAACCCGGCTTCAGAGATTAACTCTAAGGCATATTTGCGTTAATTGAGGCATATACCACTCTTAGAGCGTACAATCTCAATGCCAAAGAAAAATTTTGCTTGCCCCAAGTCCTTCATGTGGAATCGGGAACAGAGATGAGACTTAACCTGAGCAATGGCCTCCTCACTATTGCCCTGAGGAGCATATCATCAACATAGATCAAAATGACAACCACAGTGGAGCCATGCCGAAGGGTAAATAGAGCATAGTCATGCCTAGATTGCTTAAAACCAACCTCAAGTAGAGCAGTAGTAAATTTGGCATACCATTGGTGAGAGGCCTGCTTGAGTCCATAGATAGACTTAAGAAGGCGGCAAACCTTTGGTGGGCCAGGGGGAGAAGTAGGAATCTCTGGAGGTAAGGACATGTATACCTCCTCATATAAGTCGCCATGGAGGAATGCATTATGGACGTCCATTTGATAGAGGGGCTAACGAAACATGGATGTCAAAACCATGATATAGTGAACAGTCACCATCTTAGCCATAGGAGAAAAGGTCTCCTCATAGTCAATCCCATAGCGTTGAGTGAAGCCCTTGGCAACAAGGCGGGCTTTATATCTCTCAATGGAACCATCAGCACGATATTTTATCTTATAAACCCACTTGCATCCAATCGGCTTACGACCAGGGGGAAGATTAACTAAGGTCCATGTCTGGTTTGTCGCTAATGCATGGAGTTCATTGGTCATAGCATTAACCCATCGAGGATCGCGAACGGCCTCATGATAGTAACGTAGCTCTCTAATAGAGGAGATAGAGACAATAAAGGCTCGATGGCAAGGGGAGAGATTGTCAAGGGTTACAAATTGGGAAATAGAGTAAGGAATGTCTCGAGGACCAACGGAAGGGTGCCTAAGGGCATTGGAAACTATGTAGTTACAATGATAATCTTGGGTCCATATAAGAGGTTTGGAGACCCGTTGGGAACGTCGAGCAACAAGAGTAGGCATCACGGGTACTACTGTAGAGGAGGGATCC
This sequence comes from Casuarina glauca, assembly GCA_028551395.1. Taxonomy (NCBI): domain Eukaryota; kingdom Viridiplantae; phylum Streptophyta; class Magnoliopsida; order Fagales; family Casuarinaceae; genus Casuarina; species Casuarina glauca. Next base: position 9,503,156 of record CM052349.1, on the reverse strand, counting down.
ACAGTGGGTGGATCCATAGAGGAAGGATCCACAGTGGGTGGATCCACAGAGGAGGGAGCCACAGTGGGTGGATCCAAGGAGGAGGGATCCATAGTGGGTGAATCCAGGGGTACAGTAGGAGGCAAGGAAGAGGGAGATGAACCCTCAGGAAGGGAAGAGGATGATGATTCAATTGGAACATCAGAGGGTGAAGAGGTAGGTGTGGTGGAATCAGGCTCGGGCAAGGGAGAATAGGGATCAGGATCCAAAGGTACAAAGGATTGGTCCGCGGTGACTGAAGGAATAGAAGGAGACTGGGACAAAGTGAAAGGGAAAACTGACTCGTGAAACACAACATCTCTAATAGTGGAGAAAGTGCGGGTGGTAAGATCAAGGACACGATAACCCTTTTGGGAGGAAGGATAACCCATAAAAACACACGCTCGAGCCTGGGGAGCGAATTTGTCCCCACGTGAAATGACCGTGGCATAACATAGATACCCAAAAACCTGAAGATGTAAGGTACAAGGAGATTTACCAAAGAGGATATCAAAGGGAGTTTTCCCATCTAAAGTGGGAGTGGGAAGACGGTTAATAATATGGGTGGCAGTCAAGACACATTCACCCCAATAATGATCAGGAATATCAGCTTGAAAGCGCAAAGCTCTGGCCACATCAGGGATATGACGATGTTTGCATTCAACTACACCATTTTGTTGGGGAGTATGAACGCATGAACTCTCGTGGTGAACACCCCAAAGTTGAAGGAATGAGGTACACTCATGACTAAAGAACTCAAAACTATTGTCGGAACGCAACCGACGAATGTGAGTGTGAAACTGAGTTTCGACCATAAAAAAGAATGAACGGATAAAAGGGAAGGCTTGATTTTTGGAACGCATGAGGTAGACCCATGTGCCACGGGAGAAATCATCCACAATGGTCAGAAAATAACGTGACCCATCATGATTAGGGGTCTGATGTGGACCCCAGATGTCAACATGCACTAACTCAAAAATGGAGGTCATACTTGAAGTGTGAGATGGAAACGGGAGACGAGTTTGTTTGGTTAAAGGGCAAACCGAACAAAAAACTTCAGGAGATGCATAACAAGAGGAGTGTCCAAAACGACAATGCCATAGCGTTTGTTTATTATTCAAAACATGGTGCTTAAACATAGTGTTTGTACAAACATTAGCCCGCTTAGGGGCATTACATGCAAAAGTTTTAACAATAGTCGAAAAGGTATTCGCTGTGGAGACACTAGATGATAAAGACGATGCTTAGCCCTACCCAGCCCCAGTACTGTCCCAGTCAAACGGTCCTGGAAGAAACAAAAATGAGGGTAAAAAATGGCCTGACAAGAACTATCAAATGTAAATTTGGCGACTGACAAAAGTTGGCACTTAAAGGACGGAACATATAAGACGTCATAAAGAATAACAGATGGGGAAATACAAACCATGCCAATATGAGTAACAGCCACGCTACTATTATCAAGTAGTTTGACCCAAATAGGATTTGAGGCGTATGACCTAATATTGTCCATGCATGAGAGATCACATGTAATGTGATCACTCGCCCGTGAATTAATAAGCCAATCAGATATAGGTGAAGTTTGCAAGGAAGAAACCGTACCTGCAAAGTTGGCCATGGGCTGAGTAGGCCCAAAGCGGCTGAGGAGCTGGACCACTTGTTGATACTGCTCAGGTGTGAGAGATTGCCCAGGTGTGCTAGCTGGTGGCACAGGTGGTGCACTACTGACAGGAGGAGATGGCTGTGCTACAGGCTCAGCACTAATTGCATTTGCTGAGCGGATGCTACCACCTTTCTTCTTCAGAGGCTTGGGTTTGGGAGGAAAACCAACTAGCAGAAAACACTGATCCTTAGTGTGACCTTCTCGACGGCAATGCTCACAGAAGAAGCGAAAGTTGCCTTGCCTGGAACCAATGCTAGAAGCAGTAGTGGAAGAGCCCTTAGCTGTGGAGGAATGATCTCGTGAAGCGTTCCCGAACCCCTTTCCAAAGGACATAGGGGAGTGAACAGTAAAGGCAGCCATCTCAGTTTTACCATTGTTGACTTGCAAACTGCGTTGGTGTTCCTCATCAGAAACCATCGAGAAGACCTCATTAAGTGGGGGGAATGGCACTCCGCGAATTAATGTTACTTCGAATTGTGGTATAGATAGGCTGAAGTCCAAGCAGAAAACGCATAACACGGCTAGACTCCTTTTCAGCAGCTACGAAACTCGGATAATCACAGGTGCATTTGTTACATGTGCATTTCTGCATTGATTGGCATTTGTCGAGTTCAACCTATAAGTCGGAGAGATGACCAAAATATTGAGCCACTGACTCATTAGGCTACTGTTTTACTTCTGTAAGTTGCTGTTCCAAGTCATAACAACGTGTCCAAGTGATCTTAGAGTACCTGGTTTCCAACATTTTCCAAGCCTCTGAAGTAGAATCACATAAAGAGATGGCATTTCCAATGTCGGCCGAAACAGAGTTCATCAACCAAGACAAAACCACCAAATTGCACTTATCCCAATGACTGCCCCGTATAAAATCATCTGGCCTAGGGAGAGTCCCATACACCAGATCCAGTTTATCTCGAGAAGCCAGAGCTATTTGCATTTTCCGCTTCCATCTAGGGTAGTCAGCGGAGCCAGTGAGTAGCTGGGGAACGAGAACGGTGGTAGAGACGTCACCGGCGGCCAACAGAAGGGGGTCAGAGGGTTCTAAGAGGCCAGAGAGTTTGGAAGAGTTGTTTTTCCTGTCCATAGTGGCAGACGGAGGAGAGGAAGCGCCAGAGGACATTGCGCCGGAGAAATGAGGCTAAGACGATGGCGGCGAAGTGTAGAAATGCATCTTCGCCGTGACGGCGCAACCTGGAAGTGAGACGCGTGGGTAGGGATCCGAATGACGGGACCCGAATCGCGTCGATGGGTAATCAGGGGCAAAGATGTAATTTTGCCCCTAATTTAAGTGAAACGGTGCGTATGAATGAAACGCGCCGTCTGAGGACAGAGAGGGAATTAGAAAAAGAATAAGTAAAACGGTGCGTGTAGTGATCAAAACGCACCGTCCTTGGGATAGGAATGGAATTAGAAGATTTAAGTAAAACAGTGCGTGGAGGGATCAAAACGCACCGTCCAGGGGACAAGGATGTAATTATAAGATTTAAGTGAAACGGTGCGTGTTGGCAAAACGCACCATCTAGGGACAAGAAAGGAATTGAAAAAATTTAAAGAAAGCGGGGTGTTTAGAGGAATTGAACGCATCGTCCAAAGGGTAAAGGAGTAATTAGACTAAACATAAGTGAAACAGTGCGTAGAAGAAATTAAAACGCACCGTTCAAGGGTAGAAACATAATCTGACCTCAACCAATAAGTGAAACGGTGCGTATGTAACCGAGGGACAAAGAGGTAATTTTGAACCTCAAAATCGCCCAAATAATAAACAAAACGCACCGTATCAAACATGTTTTGATAGAGCGGATCCGAAAGAAAGGATCTAGCAGCGGTAGCGAAAAGACAGATGAAGAACAAACCAAGAACACAAAAAAAACCAGAAAACCGAACGGAAATATGAGAGATAAATCGGAAATCCGAATAGAAAGACAAAATCAACTGAGAGGTAGGATCACAGATCCGATTCTCAACAAACACGAAGCAAACGACAATATCACCAGGATTCTAAAGAGAAAAGAATGAAGGGATACGAAAGAAAAAAGGGAAATCGATAGAGAAAAAACGTACCAGATTAATCAAAACTCAGACTGGCTCTTGATACCATCTTAGAATCGGAAATACAACTGAGAATGCATCAATCTGGTAGGATCGATTAACCCTGAAAATACTTGCTTAATTGTATAATTACAAGAGAAGAAAACCATATACAGCTACGGTGTGGCTAGGGTAAAACCCAATTAGGAAAACTCTACACAGGCCGTACATAAGGTTCAAGCCTAATAAGAAAACCTAAACTAGCAACCCAATAGGCTAAAGACCGACCCAACTATAATAAAATAATACAATAAAATACATATAAAATACATGTAAAATACACATATTGCAACAGTAGCCTCCTGCGTATGTGTGCGCTTAAAAATGTTCAAGAAATCACGTTCTGAGTAGAAGGAACACCTCTTGCGAAATTTGCTGTGAGAAGTCTTGGACCGACCCACTCAATTGTTGTGTATACTAATTCTCTCTTTATCTTCTCTATACTATCTATTTTACCATTGCATGCACTTGCTGTAATAGAAAACTAAGTGTATAGTTTGTAAAGAAATTGAAAAACACATAATCATATCAAAAGAAAAATTATAAAATACATCATCTTCTGCTTGAAAGTTATAAATTCAATTCAATTCCCCTTTCTTTGGTTGAAAAATTAACTAATAAAAAGAAGGTGAATTTCACTTGTAAAATCTGGTTTGATTTTAGTGGAGAAGGGCTATAATTAGTAAAGATTAGACGAGAAGGTATTTAGGTAACCCTAAAGGTCGAACTTATTATTATTTTTGTTTATGAAAATTGTTTCAAGAATTGCAAATTCATATACGTGACTATATAAAACTGTTTTATTATACTTTATTAATTTGAATCAAATGCAGTACATTTGCACTGTTTTGGATTAGTCTTGATTGTTTGATGGGATTCGATTCATAACTGTTTGAAAGCAATCTTACAGGAGAGTGGAGAGAGAGCCATTAGTTCGTAGTTTCTTGGTCACGGTAGAGGAGACGGAGCCAAGAAAACCCATTAACCGTAGGGCTTACTTCATGCGGGGCATGATGACAAATTCCGAATTTTCTCTTTTTTTTGCCCCACGTGATCCCTTCGTAGAGGTTGATGGATTGGCATGCATTCTCTCGGTAAAGGGAGAATGGAGAATAGCGTATAATGTCTCCCTTGCCGATAGTGGCTCGAGGTTTGCTGTCTCTCTTTCTTACTAAGAGGAGAAAGTGGCAAGAAGGAAGGAGACGGCGGGGGTGGAAATGCATGCCCGTAAGAGATATGAAAGGCCTAGGTTATTCATAAAGATTTAAATATGTTTCGTAGATGTATCCCTTAAAAATAAGAATGAAAGATGTACAGTTGTTGCTTAGTTAGTTTATTCAATAATGAGTTAGTGAGGATTTGAACTATAAGATCTAGGATTTAATACTGTATATAAGTTTGGTACTTGAGTTCTAATATCAACAAATAATAACTTTAAAAGGATGGACCGCATGAGATTTCCGAAAAGCAAAGACTCACCTTATCACGGTTAGACTTTTTGTGGAAGTGCTCTTTGCAGCAAAGACTAAAACGCACCTTATCACCGAGCGGAAGTGCCTTTTGCAGAAAAAGATGCACAATCATTCGTCCGAGAAACAAAGACTCACCTTGTCACTGTTAGACTTTTTGTGGAAGTGCTTTTTGCAGCCAAGACTAAAACCCACCTTATCACCGGGGGGAAGTGCTTTTCGCAGAAAAAGATGCGCAGCATGAGAATTCATTCGTCCGAAAAACAATGACTCACCTTGTCACTGTTAAAACTTTCTGTGGAAGTGCTTTTTGCAGCAAAGACTAATACCCACCTTGTCGCGGAAGGGAATTGCCTTTTGCAGCAAAGACTAGAACCCACTTTGTCACCGTTAACTTTTGTCGGAAGTGCTTTTTGCAGCCGTCTCCATGTCCGGTTCTGCAGAAGTGGTTGAAGGAGTACCTAAACCCACCCTAAGTGAAATTGAGTCTAAACGACGGTCAGCGCAGTTCTTGCTTAAATTCAGCGACAAATCCAACAGTAAAATTTCATGTTAATTCTTTCTAGAACTGGCCAGGGTCCCTACGGTGAAGAAACAATAAACCCACCGAACTATCAGTGAAATTTCTCGGCTGCGTGCCATCTGCTTTATAGGTCCCTTTCGACACAAACTATTTCATCTGCCGGACTCATTTGAAAGAAATGGTCCGGCGTCTTGAAACAGGTCCGACGACTCCTCTGGCCAACCATAAGCTCGGATAGCTCTTCTAGCTCCATTGGTCACACTCTCGCTATTACCGCGCATGTGACGATCTTCACGATGGCTATTACTGCCCTCGCCATGTATGTAGGGCGTCCAGATCATCCACTGGTGGAATAAACTATTTGACAGATCGGCTGCAGCTACCTCAGTGGCCTGCGGACACATTGCCCCAGAAGCTCCATGTCGGTGGGTCTGGAAATCACCTCCAAAAGAGAAGGTGCAATACCCAAGAACACAAATGCATCCGACGTGGGAGAAAAGGATATTCAAGTTAGAAATCTTTATATTTGCACTGTAAATGATGTTCAAGTGTTGTATTACACGTTCGTAGGCCAGATGTTGCAGAATCTTGAATTAGGATTTGATATATGAAACCCTAAGCTTGAGCTAGGTCCCGAGGTTTGGTTTATAAGCACACGTCTCTTGAATACTGTTTCTGTAAGATTATTTTAAGCCAAGTCAAGGCCCAATTGAGCTACAATTGTACTAGGATATTGGTACTGGAATCCCATGTTTGTCTGAGTTTGGCGGTTTTCTTAAATTGAGTTATCCAGCTTGTAATTGAAGTTATTTTCTCTGAGGATAACCTTGTTGCGCTAAGATTATTGACTTAGAGTCCATTTCTAGAAAAGATTATATTAGCACTTATCTATCTCAAACTGTTATAAGGTGCAGAAGCACTATGTGTTACGGCCGATTGGTTGCTTGTGTTGTGGTGTATAAATTCTTCTTGGAATGGGAAGAATTTTAGGCTGTAAAGTTGTGGGGAAAGTTTTCCTCATGTTTTAGTGTTGGCTTGGGGTAATGTGACTGCTTGTGTTGTATTGTATAAATTCTTCTTGGAGGAGAAGAATTTTAGGCTGCAAAATTGTGGAGAAAGTTCTCCTCAAGTTTTAGTGTTGGCTTGGGGTAAAGTGGCTGCTTATGTTGTAGCGTATAAATTCTTCTTGGAGGAGAAGAATCTTAAGCTGTAAAGTTGTGGGGAAAGTTCTCCTCGAGTATTAGTGTTGGCTGAGGGAAAAGTGGATGTAGATATCATGAAATCTTGGACTGAAACACTAAACTGTTTTGTAGACGGACTCCGTCTCTATCTTCTCTATATTATTTATGCAATCATTGCACGCACGCCGTACTAGTTAAGTGAAGTGTATGGTTTTGTAAATAAACTGGAAAGCACATAGTCACACTAAAAGGAAAATTATAAAATACATCATCTCCTTTTGGTTGAAAAATTCACTAATGGAGAGGAGGTGGTTATCTTGATTGTTTGCTGTGATTCAAATCGTAACTGCTTGAAAATGACATTTGAACAACTGAAATATAAAAGTTAGGTTAATTACCCGAAGAAATTCACAACCCAACTCAATTCCCTTCTTGGGTTGTCTTCGATTCAACCAAGATTAGAAACATGAGAGAGAGTGAGAATTCAATTATTCAGTGGTCAGAATTAAGGAATGTTGGTGGCAAGAAAGCCACTAGTTCGTTGTTTCTTGGTCACGATAGAGGACAGGGAGCCAAGAAATCCCATCAACCGTTGGGCGAACATCACGCACAGGGATGACAACAAGACTCGCGGAGTTTTTCTTATTTATAGCACGCTTTCTTTTTATTTTTTATTTTCTATTTTCTTAATAACGATCGATGGACTGTTGTGCATTCTCTAGGTAAGGCATAATGGTATATAACATCTAGAATCTAGGCAGTTCTTTACGAGAAGTAGATGGAAACCCCCAATCCTCCTTTTCTCCAAATAGGTATTGCGCGGAATCTCAATCCATGGAGGCAAAAGAGAACGCTTAGTTTGAGATGGTGGGACCTTTACATTCATTCACCATCTAATAGGTTTTTGGAAAGAAGTTCAAGAAAAATGTAAACATTCAACTCACTTTTTAGTACAATGTATATGTTAGGGTTTGAAATTTTGTTTCCTTACTTATAGTCAAGCTTATCTTTATCGAAGATAAGTTTTTCATATCTCTCACGGCCACTATTTCTTAGAGAAGCTTTTCATATCTCACGGCCACCATTTCTTAGAAAATTTTTTCATATGGTCAAACTTATCTTTATCGAAGAAAAGTTTTTCATATCTCTCACGGCCATTTCTTAGAGAAGTTTTTCGTGTCCTTCACGGCCACTATTTCTGAGAGAAGCTTTTCATTCCTCACGGCCACCATTTCTTAGAAAAAAATTTCATGTGGTCAAACTTATCTTTATCGAAGAAAAGTTTTTCATATCTCTCACGGCCACCATTTCTTTTGGCGGAGGTGTCACAGAAGCAATACATAACCCCACCGGACTTCCAATCCAATTTCTCTCATAGGCTCACTTCAAAGAAATGGTCCGGGATCTTGAAACAAATCCGCCGGCTGCTTCGGTCGTCCTAAGCTCGGATGACTCTCTTAGCTCCTTTGGTCGCGCCCTTGCCATTACCGCGCTTGTGACGATCTTCACGGTGGCTATTACTGCCATCACCGAGTGTGTAGTCTTCCGGATCACCCAGTGGTGGAATCAACTGTTCGGCAGATCAGTTGCTTTCTTACCGGCTCTCAGACATGCCGCACCAGAAGCTCCCCAAACTGCTGCCCCACCGGCTCTCGGACATGTTGTGCCAGAAGCTACCGAAACTGCTGCCCCGCAGGCTCTCGGACACGCTGCGCCAGGAGCTCCCGAAACTGCTGCCCCTCCGGCTCTCGGACATGTTGCCCCAGAAGCTCCTGAAACTGCTGCCCCGCCTGCTTTCGGACATGTTGCCCCAGAAGCTCCTGAAACTGCTGCCCCGCCGGCTTTCGGATATGTGGCCCCAGAAGCTCCTGAAACTGCTGCCCCACCGGCTCTTGGACGTGCTGCTCCTGAAGCTCCTGAAACTACCTCACCGGCTTTAGGACATGTTGCCCCAGAAGCTCCTGAAACTGCTGCCCCACCGGCTTTCGGGCATGTTGCCCCAGAAGCTCCTCAAACTGCTGCCCCACGGGCTCTTGGACGTGCTGCTCCTGAAGCTCCTGAAACTGCTGCCCCATCGGCTCTCGGACGTGCTGCTCCTGAAGCTCCTGAAACTACCTCACCGGCTTTCGGACATGTTGCCCCAGAAGCTCCTGAAACTGCTGCCCCACCGGCTCTCGGATGTGCTGCTCCTGAAGCTCCTGAAACTACCTCACCGGCTTTAGGACATGTTGCCCCAGAAGCTCCTGAAACTGCTGCCCCACCGGCTTTCGGACATGTTGCCCCAGAAGCTCCTGAAACTGCTGCCCCACGGGCTCTTGGACGTGCTGCTCCTGAAGCTCCTGAAACTGCTGCCCCACCGGCTCTCGGACGTGCTGCTCCTGAAGCTCCTGAAACTACCTCACCGGCTTTCGGACATGTTGCCCCAGAAGCTCCCGAAATTGCTGCCTCACCGGTTCTCGAACATGCTGCGCCAGAAGCTCCCGAAACTGCTGCCCAGACAAGTCCCGAGCTTATTGCCCTAATGGCTCCGGTACATGTTGTCCCAGCTACTCCCGAAATTGTCGAACTGGCGGCTAGTCAAGGGGTTTCCTAACGTTTGGCATGGAGAAGATTGTTTACGAGTCGCATTAGGCCCGTCATCTCAACAGTGCAACTGTTAAAATGTGTTGTGGACTTCTTTCTTTATTCAGATAGTTAGTATGGCCCGTTGGATAACTGAGGGGCCCATTTAGCTTTCTTTATGCGTTGATATACAAGTCTTGTACAGATATACAGCAGGTAACAGAAAGATAGAAATATACAGCAGCCTGACGGCAAATCTTCCACAGCTACTGTTCCGATTACTTGCTTTCTGTCCATTTTCTTCAATATGGTATCCGAGAAGGTCGAATGATAGCGTTCTTCATCGCTTTCCTGGGCAAGGTCGAAAATGAGCTTCTGCTATCAGAGGTAACTCGTATCTTGTGATCTTAAAAGCCTTTTTTCGTCTTTTGCATCTCCATTGTCAGTTGATATTTTGTGCACTTCTACGTGTCACTCCTTTTGCCTTGTTTTCTTTCTGGACATATACGGACCAGCTGCCATCTCACATCATTCCGTGTCTTTTTACCCCTTTTATCCTCCACTTTGTCATCTTTTACTTAACCTGTCCCCATGGCCGAAACACCACACCGTCTACAGAATCCTAGTTCTTCTTCCACTCCACAACACATCAACCCCTACCGTGACCCCTACTTTCTCTCAGCAACAGACATCCCTGGAGCTGCCCTCGTCACTGAGGTGTTGAAGGATGAGAGCAACTATGAGCTCTGGAGTAACCAAATGGAAAACCAACTTATGGCTAAAAATAAGTGGGGATTCGTTGATGGTTCTTTCCCTCGCCCCAAATCCGATGCAGAAAAACAGCAAGCTTGGGACCTCTGCTGTTATGCGGTCCAAAGCTGGTTTCAAAAATCTGTATCACATGAGTTAATGCTTTTTGTAACCCGGAAGAAGGATTTGAAGCTCATTTGGGAAATTTTCAAAACAAGATTTGGCACTCTAACCGGAACTCAGCTCTACCGTGTACGACAGAAGCAGTTTGCAAACAACATGGATGCTCCCACGGTATCCGAATATTACATGCACCTCAGTAATCTTTGGTTGGAAATAGAAACCGTGGATCCTCCGATTCGGTGCCATTGTGGCAATTGCTCTTGTCGGGTTAACGAAAGGGCCGATGCGAAAGTAGAGAAGCACAGAACAATTGATTTTCTCTTGGGGTTGCCGGATAAATTTCGCAACTTCAGAACTAATGTGCTGTCCAAAGACCCACTCCCATCCGTGGATGCTGTCTTTAACTTGGCCAAAGAAGATGAACATCAGGCCAGAAAGGAAGAACTTAGTGCTGGAGAGCAAGGAATCGCTCTGGCCGTGACTTCTCCGGCAAACTCTGGGGCTTCCGGTGCAAAGCCGAAACTGGATTCCAAAGGGAGGACGGTGTGTTCCCATTGTCACAAATCTGGCCACTCTAAGGACCAATGTTATCAATTGGTCGGTTACCCTCCTGGGTGGACGCCGAGAGGGAGGGGGAAGAAAGCTGCCGGAGGTCAGGCCTTCCAGGCCGGCAGCGTTGCTGGGTCTGACGTGATCTCTCTTGCAGGCTCCGTTGGACAACAGAGTACTGGACAGCTGTCTCATGGGGCACAAAACATCACTGGTTTTGGTGGCCCACACCAACTGGGGCCGATTTACGGGCTTCCACAGCAAGGGTCCTCTTACCCGGGCCATTATATGTTTTATCCAGGAGGGCCCGGGCCAGTCCCACTTATAAGCAGCCCTTCTCACGGGCTGCCTTCTTACGGGCTGCAAGGCCAAGGGCCTCATGTCCCGGGACTGGATCAAGCAGCAGCCTCCCAGAATCAAGCAGGGACTTCCTTTGCGGGCTCTATGTGTTCTGCAGGTCCGCCACTTCCTTCCTTCAATTTAAATCAGCTACGACAGAATCTGCCCTCCCAATTATTGGGAAACTTTGAAGGTACGATGCCCTCATCAACCTTTAATTGTCCATGGATTATCGATTCAGGTGCAAGTGACCATATTACGTGTGATTTAAATTCCTTATATTCTCACTATCCATGCTCACCACAATCCATGCCTATAAAATTGCCTGATAACACTTATGTTTATGCCACCCACATTGGACATGCTCAACCCACAAAGACAATACACTTGAACCGTGTCCTTTTTATTCCTCGTTTGAAATTTAATTTGCTTTCAGTCAAGAAAATCACTTCTGATTGCAATTGCATTGTGGTATTCTTCGATGATTTTTGTTTTTTCCAGGACCGTACGACTGGGCAGGTGATCGGACTGGGTAGAGCAATCCGAGGGCTCTATTTTTTGCAACCTACTTTGTTTGAATTATCTCATTGTATTACACGTTATTTGAACAGTGTCCATTCTCTTTTGTCTTATGTGAATGTGAACAATCAGTGTAATAACAATGATATTTCCAGTTATATTTTATGGCATAGACGTTTGGGACATAGCTCCCAAAAATGTTATTTTGCACATGGGAAGCGCATAGAATGTCCTGATTTGTTTTCTTGTTCTATTTGTCCTTTGGCAAAACAGACTCGATCTGTTTTTCCACAACGTCAAAATTTTAGCAATGCTACTTTTGACCTTGTTCATATGGACTTGTGGGGACCCCATCGGGAACCCAATCATGACAAGTCGCGATATTTTTTGACTATTGTTGATGATTTTTCACGAGCGACTTGGACATTTCTTTTGCGTTTTAAGGATCAAGTCTTTCCTACTATTCAATCCTTTATTTATATGGTTCAAAACCAACATCGTGCCTTTATCAAGCGCATTCGCACAGATAATGGCACAGAATTTTTTTCCGCTGCATGCTCATCTTTCTTGGCCTCCCGTGGGATATATCACGAGAGCTCTTGTGTTTACACTCCTCAACAGAATGGGGTAGTGGAACGCAAGCATCGCCATCTATTAGATGTTGCCCGAGCATTGATGTTTCAGGCACATATCCCTGCACGTTTTTGGGGGGAATGCATATTGACTGCTACTCATATCATCAATCGACTACCTAGTCCGGGACTTGGGAACAAATCTCCGATTGAGATTTTGCGTGGAAAACCTCCTTCATTGGACCATTTGAGAGTTTTTGGGTGCAGATGCTATGCATCAGACTTGCGACCCAAAGACAAATTCTCTCCTAGGGCCATTTCATGCATATTTTTTGGTTACCCTTCACTTCAGAAAGGATATAAAGTTTATGATCCAAGTACTGGAAAATTTCTGATAAGTCGTGATGTTGTTTTTTATGAATATGAGTTTCCTTTTGCTTCGAGTAAGGATATAAATCCTACTCATGACCCGCCCTCGGATCATGCTACTCCAGCTCCGGACGCTACACAGTCGCACGATCCACCATTTATTCCATCGGAATCATCTCCGAGCACACCAATCATACCATCAGATACAACCCCTCCAGGCACATCAGGTACAAATCCTCAACCCATTGACCTTTCTCCTACTGTCACAATTGATCCAGACCCAGAGTCACACACAGACACCACTTTAGAACCATCACCACCAGTTGTTAGGCGGTCATCGCGACCTACACGTCCTCCCATTTGGACTGCCGATTATATATGTTCAACCACCTCCATAGGGTCGAACATTAAATACCCAATTTCTGACCATGTTTCTCTCGAGCACTTTTACCCTCACTATCAGAAATTCGTTGCCTCAATTTCCTCTATCACTGAACCTGAGACATACCATCAAGCACTTAATGACCACCATTGGGTTGATGCTATGGATAGAGAATTAGCGGCCCTTGAGGCCAATCGCACGTGGGATGTCGTAACACTTCCACCTGGTCGACGAGCCATCGGATGTAAATGGGTGTATAAAGTTAAATTCAGGGCAGACGGCACCATAGAGAGATACAAGGCCCGTCTGGTGGCCAAGGGGTACACACAACGAGAAGGAGTTGATTATGATGAAACCTTCTCCCCAGTGGTCAAGTCTGTAACAGTGAGGTCAGTTATGAGTATTGCTTCAGTAAAGAATTGGTGCCTTCATCAGTTAGATGTGCAAAACGCCTTCTTACATGGAGACTTGATGGAGGAAGTATACATGCGGCCTCCACCTGGTTTTCCCCTTCAGGGGGAGCATACAGTGTGTCGATTGAGAAAATCTTTATATGGTCTCAAACAAGCGTCAAGGCAGTGGTATGCCAAATTCACAGAGGCATTACTTGCAGGAGGTTTTCGGCAATCCTTGCATGATTATGCATTATTCACTAGACGAACCAGAGGTTCATTTATCATTCTTCTGTTCTATGTGGATGATATATTGGTGACTGGAAATAATATTGTTGCTATTTCAGAATTTAAGAAATATCTGCACTCAGTGTTTCACATGAAAGATCTTGGGGAATGTAAGTACTTCCTTGGGATAGAGATAATACGGTCACCGAAGGGAATATATCTTAGCCAGCGCAAATATGCACTGGAACTAGTCTCGGAGGCTGGACTTGGAGGGTCCAAACCGGCTATTACTCCTTTGGAACAGAATGTAAAACTCACCACTCCAGAATATGATGAGGGGGACCCCGAGAGACAGGATGATCCCATTCTGAGGGATTATAGCTCCTATCAGAGGATGATAGGAAGACTCTTATATTTGACTCATACCAGGCCTGACATCTCTTTTGCAGTGCAACATCTTAGCCAATTCACTCATAAACCAAAACATTCACACATGGATGCAGCTATGAGATTGTTGAAGTACATCAAGGGAACTGCAGGACTTGGTGTATTTCTCTCCTCTTCATCCAGGTTAGAGCTCACTGCGTATTGTGATTCAGATTATGCTACATGTCCTATGACCAGGAAATGTGTGACTGGGTATTGCATTAAGTTAGGGGACTCACTTGTCTCATGGTTAGCAAAAAAGCAACCCACAGTATCACGTTCTTCAGCTGAGTCTGAGTACAGAGCTATGGGATACACGATCTGTGAAATAATCTGGTTATTGGGATTATTTTTAGACCTTGGAGTAACTATTCCTCGTCCAGTTGTGCTTTTCTGTGATAGTGAAGCAGCTGGACATATCGCAGCTAATCCTATATTTCATCAGAGAACAAAGCATATAGAGATTGATTGCCATTTTATTCGAGAAAAGATTCAGAGAGGAATTGTAAAAACTTGTTATGTTAATACGCGGGAACAACCCGCAGATGTATTTACTAAGGCATTATGTAGTCCACAACATCATTACCTATTGTCCAAGCTTGGAGTATTTGACTTATACAAATCTTCAGCTTGAGGGGGAGTGTTAAAATGTGTTGTGGACTTCTTTCTTTATTCAGATAGTTAGTATGGCCCGTTGGATAACTGAGGGGCCCATTTAGCTTTCTTTATGCGTTGATATACAAGTCTTGTACAGATATACAGCAGGTAACAGAAAGATAGAAATATACAGCAGCCTGACGGCAAATCTTCCACAGCTACTGTTCCGATTACTTGCTTTCTGTCCATTTTCTTCAATAGCAACCAATGAATTGTTTGTTAAGGATAGAGTGTCGATACTTGGTGCTTACATTGCTGGCTACGTTTTACGGTATCCTTTTCTTTTCGGTTCATGAATGTGTCCCTTTTATGGTTGCTTTAGCCCTTGGTTGTTGGTAGATGGGTCTGTGAATGGTTTGCTATGTATGCATAAGAAATGTTCTTTTCAATTCATATGATTCTGTCTCCAGCACACACTACTATCATTTATGCATCAGTGACACACGCCCGCATCTTCTGCGCGCGAGACGCATGGGGCTGATGCTTTAGCATATCGATTCTTCGGAGTCCAGATGGTCGACTTGAGTCCATTACACGGACAGACTTGAGTCCCAAAAACCATACGTTAACTTTGCATTTTGAAGGTAAAGTGACGAACAAAAGTCGCTGACGAGAAAAATGCGAAGTCAAAGTCCCTGTCCCTGTCCCTTTCCCTGTCTTGGATTTTGCCGACGCAAGTCCCTGTACTCCTGATAGTGGGCGAGGAATGGAGTGGATTCTCAACTCCAAGCACGAGCTTTTCCTGTCACTACTACTCTCGCTTCTTTAGCTCAAAAATAGTAACAACAGTAAAGCAGCAATTCACTATTAGCGAGGATTAATGATTGTCCGGAAAATAGTAAATAATTGGGCATAAAAAAGCCTCAATTTTAACAAAAGTTTAATTGTGACGGGATTAAGGCGAAATAATTGCCATTTGTACATAACTACGCTGTTGCCATTTTCACGTAATTACGATGTTGTCATTTGCACGTATTTACAATCTTGCCACCTATATAATTGCGATGTTACCTTTTTCATGTTTGAGTTTTTAGTGCTTCATTTTTCTTTTCAAAACTTCTTTCAAAATAAGTCAATCATTGGAAAAATTTTCCAAACTTTTTCATCATTTGTTAACGAGAGTATGTAATTAAAACAGTTGCTCCAACGGTATTTAAATAATGCTGGGTAAGTGCACTAGCTTTCATTTGTACAGGTTTGTATCATCTCTCTCAAGCTCTGGCACTAGCTGCTAATCTTTTCCCCAAAAAACAGCAGAGGCTTAGCACATCGATAAAGGAGCAATTTCCATAAGTCAGCAAACATGTGAGAATGGATTGATTTTTTCCATGTTATAATATCAGACAGAATCTCTTGGCTAAGTCGATATTATCATTATATTCAAGATTAGTCTACATATAAAAAATAAAAAAAATACAAATTAAGATTAAAAAAAAAAACTGAACCTGCTCTAATGCTTCCTGCACTACAAAGACAGCGAGCAAAAGGTCATTGACAGTAGCTGCAGAACGTCCCATCCCCTCGTTTTTTTTTTTTTTTTTTTTTTTTTCAAACTTACGATCTTCACGGTGGCTATGACTGCCTTCACCAAGTATGTAGTCTTCCTGATCATCCACTGGTGGAATCAACTGTTCGCCGGATCAGTTGGTGCCTCACTGGCTCTCGGACATGTTGCTCCAGAAGCTCCCGAAACTGCTGCCTCAATGGCTCTCGGACATGCTGCGCCAGAAGCTCCCGAAACTGCTGCCCAAACAGGTCCCGAGCTTATTGCCAGAGTGGCTCCCGCACATGTTGCACCAGCAGCTCCCGAAGTTGTCGAACTGGAGGCTGGTCATGGGGTTGTTGGCAACGAGGAGATTGTTGACGAGTCGCGTTAGGCCCGCCATCTCAGCGGTGCAGCCACTGAATTGTTCGTTGAGGATAGTGTTGTTACTTGGTATTCACATGGCTAGCTAGGTCTTAAGGTATTCCTTTCTTTTCGGTTCATGAATGTGTCCTTGGAAGCTGCAAACTTGTGCTTGGTTATGGTTGCTTTAACCCTTTGTATTTGGCAGATTGGTCGATGAATGGTTTCCTATGTATCCATAAGAAATGTTCTTTTGAATTCATATGATTGTCTGTTTCCAGCATTTTTTCTTTCAGATGAATTCGTTTTAACACCCGCCGCCGGGGGGGGGGGGGGGGGGGGAGGGGGGGGTGGGGGGGTTTGGGGGGTGGGTTTCAGTTATTTCCAAGGCAGTCCCACTGGCGGAGATCGATGCTTTTCCCCCGTCGGCTACTCCCTCAGCGTCGACACCACACCCCACTTTCTCTGCTTCTCTCCCTCACTAGTTCGCCTTCTAAGCATTGATGTAGCTCAAAAGCAGGTCCGACAATAACAAATCAATGGAGCCTGGCGGCAACCGCCTTCCGGTCTCGATGTGGATTCTCAACTGAAAACACGATCTTTTCTTTTCCGTAATTTTGACATGGAGACCATGCCATGCACTGCTGTTCTCAATTCTCTAGATATTCTTTATGCTCAAAATTAGTAAAGACAGTAAAGCAGCAATTCCCTACGATTAATGACAGTATGGAAAACAGTGAATAATTGCGTATAGAAAAACCTCAGTTGTATCAAAATTTTATTGTTACCGAGAAATGCTTTTATCACAAAAATTTTTTAGTCATAATGGTGGTCATTATTAACTGCCGGGTATTCCTCATTTTTTGCAGCTATTTTTCTAACTATTACTACAAAGCTTTTACAGTGACGGAAATTGGATGACTCCATATAGATAGCACCATTAAAGACCTATGCGAGAGCATAAAGGGAAACTGGGGGGACAGCAATCGTAATATGGACACAGAAAACCAAGAACATGTGAAAAAAGCGATCCGGTATATCCAGGAAACTCCGAAAACAGAAAAGGAGAACGACAAAACAGCAGGTTTGAGAATAACACAACTGTGTTCTTTTTGCTTTTGTTTCTGTGCTGGTAACTATTCGTTTATATATTTTCTTTTTTATTACACACACATCCAAACTCACACACTAGAATATGGAAATGAAATTTCAGAAACTCTTAGCTGCTAATTATAAACATCACATTAGCCTTCTTTTTGGGCGGTGCAAAAAAGTAATGGTTTGCTGAGAATAAATATGGTATGTTGTTTTGCAGTGTCATGAACTTGTTTCCTGTCTATGTTCTACACTTCATTTTCTTTTTTCTTTTCCAAGTAAAATGCAGCTTGAACTTTCAACTAAATAGAATGCAACATGTTGTAATTGAAGGTACAACTAGAAAGACTCTCAAATCCAGCAAACAAGATTTCTCAAAAGAGCCCGATTGAGCTCTGGGTTTGTCAAAAGGATAAAACTCATACATTTGAAAGTGCTCGACGATTTGCTTGATGGAGAAGGGATTAGAAGCTAGCTGTAGTTGAAAACGATCCATCAGAAGGGCTAGCAAGAAATCTGCTCAATTAAAAGGAGGAGAGGAGGCTCGGAAAATTAAGATTTCAAGATATTTATCCTACAAGTTCTTCAATCTTGAAATACTTGTAATACTGGTCAAGCATGTGATTGAATCGCGCCGCTTTGCTAAGCTTGTCTTGCCGATTTCTAGCCTATTCTTGTTGAAATTTAGTGTTATTGTTCAAAACCCTAAATCGGTGATGTAAAGTATGATTGTGACTTCTATACCTTTGTAAACTATGGTTTGTGTGGGTTTCAGGTGATTGATTTTCTTTTGGGTCAGAGAAAATCATATTGTACTTTAAAGACAAAT
The DNA here is from genome assembly GCA_028551395.1 of Casuarina glauca. Lineage (NCBI taxonomy): Eukaryota > Viridiplantae > Streptophyta > Magnoliopsida > Fagales > Casuarinaceae > Casuarina > Casuarina glauca. Next base: position 9,484,579 of record CM052349.1, on the reverse strand, counting down.
CTTTCCTGTAAATTCCGTTGGATTTAAGGGAAGGGAAGGCTCTAACTAGTTGGTCAGTGTGTGGTGGATGAAGACTAAGTTTCCTTGAGACGAACCGCCTTAAAAAATTTGGATATTTTATCTCTTCTCCTTGCTCAAAAATCTCAAAAATGTGTTGTGACTTGTGACTTTTATTTGGCAATGCTAGATTGACACTTTCGTTAACAACTTGTCAGCGCCTGTTAGTCATGTCGTTTGGATAATTCCCATCCACAAGATGAACTAACAATCCCCCCTCCCCCTACCAAAACTATTAGCGTCAGGTTGTCAGAATGTACATTTTATTTCTTAACAAAGCTTGTCAGAATGTATTACATCCTTGCATTTCTCGATGGCGAAAAGGCCATTGCTAATGGGCTCCGTTTCACCAGACGCTATTCTAGACAAATCAGAGAGGCAACTTTATCGCCAGAAGTAGCCTATTGCGTATGTGTGTGCTTAAAAATGTGCAAGAAATCACATTCTGAGTAGAAGGAACACCTCTTGCGAAATTTGCTGTGAGAAATCTTGGACCGAACCACTCAATTGTTGTGTATACTGAGCCTCTCTTTATCTTCTCTATACTATCTGTTTTACCATTGCATGCACTTGCTGTGATAGAAAACTAAGTGTATAGTTTGTAAAGAAATAGACAGCACATAATCATATCAAAAGAAAAATTATAAAGTACATCATCTCCCGTTTAAAAGTTATAAATTCAATTCAATGCCCCGTTCTTTGGCTGAAAAATTAACTAATAAAAAGAAGGTGAATTTCTTTTGTAAAATCTGGTTTGATTTTAGTGGAGAAGGGTTACAATGGGTTAAGATTAGACAAGAATGGATTTTGGTAACGTTAAAGGTCGGACCACTTAATATTGTGTCAAATTCTCTCGTCTTTATACTGAGCCTACTATTATTTATGTTTATGAAAATTGTTTCAAGAATTGCAAATTCATGGTACGTAAGTGTATGAAACTGTTGTATTATGCTTTATTCATTTCTATCAAATGCAGCACATTTGCACTGTTTTGGATTAGTCTTGATTGTTTGCTATGATTCCATTCACAACTATTTGAAAACAGTCTTAGACAGAGAGTGGAGAGAGAACCACTAGTTCGTAGTTCCTTGGTCATGGCTGACGACACGCAGCCAAGAAAACCCATCAACCGGAGGGCTTGCATCACGCGGGGGATGATGACAAAATGGGAAAATTTTCTTTTTGTTCCCCACGTGATCCCTTCATAAAGGTTGATGGATTAGCATGCACTCTGGATTTTCTGTTTCTCTTTCTTACTAGAAAAGAAAGCGGCAAGAAGGAAGGAGACAACCCGGGGAAATGCAGGCCGGTAAGAAATATGAAAAGCCTAGGTTATTCATAAAGATCTAAATATATCCCGTAAATATATCTCCTAAAGAATAGAAGATGCAAAGTAATTGTTTAGTCAACTAAATTAATAGTAAGCTAATAAGAATCATAACCCTAAAGTCTAAGATTCGACATCCCCTATATAAGTTTGAATGCTTGAATTGTAATATTAAAAAAATAATAAATTTAAAAAGATGGAGAGTGCTCGGATAAGAGTTCATTCATTTGATAAGCAAAGACTCACCTTGTCACCGTTAAACTTTTTGTGGAAGTGCTTTTTGGAGCAAATACTAACACCAGCTGCAACCATTAGACTCTTTTTTCAGGAAGCGCTTTTTGAAGCAAATACTAAGACCACCTGTCACCATTAGACTCTTCTTTCAGGAAGCGCTTTTTGGAACAAATACTACTAAAACGTCAATGGAAGCTTGTCACTGTAAGCTTTTGTTGAAGCGGCTGAAGTCACTGTAAGCTTTTGTTGAAGTGGCTGAAGGAATCACTTGCATGTTGGATGCCTTAGATGCCCCTCTCCCAGGCTACTCCCATATAAACGATCTTGTAGGCTTCTCCCATAGCAAACGATTTCACGGGGCTTCTACCAACGAACACAATTTCCCAGGCTCACTTCAAAGAAATGATCCGGGGTCTTGAAAAAAGCCCGCCGGCTCCTTCGGCCGTCATATGCTCGGATAACTCTCTTAGCTCCTTTGGTCGCACCCTCGCCATTACCGCGCTTGTGACGATCTTCACGGTGGCTATTACTGCCCTCACCAAGTATGTAGTCTTCCTGATCATCCACTGGTGGAATCAACTGTTCGGCGGATCAGTTGGTGCCTCACTGGCTCTCGGACATGTTGCTCCAGAAGCTCCCGAAACTGCTGCCTCACTGTCCCCAGAAGCCCCCGAAACTGCTGTTTCAATGGCTTTCGGACATGCTGCGCCAGAAGCTGCCGAAACTGCTGCCCAAACAGGTCCCGAGCTTATTGCCAGAATGGCTCCCGCACATGTTGCACCAGCAGCTCCCGAAGTTGTCGAACTGAAGGCTGGTCAAGGGGTTGTTGGCAACGAGGAGATTGTTGAGGAGTCGCGTTAGGCCCGCCATCTCAGCGGTGCTGCCACTGAACTGTTCGTTGAGGATAGTGTTGTTACTTGGTGTTCACATGGCTAGCTACGTCTTAAGGTATCCCTTTCTTTTCGGTTCATGAATGTGTCCTGGGAGCTGCAAACTTGTGCCTGTTTATGGTTGCTTTAACCCTTTGTATTTGGCTGATTGGTCGATGAATGGTTTCCTATGTATCCATAAGAAATGTTCTTTTGAATTCATATGATTGTCTCTTTCCAGCATTTTTTCTTCCAGATGAATCTGTTTTCGGGTATATGTAGTATGCAAGCACCATATCATATTTTTTCCAGCATTTTTTCTTTCAGATGAATCTGTTCTCAACTAAAAACACGACCTTTTCTTTTCCGTAATTTTGACATGGAGACCATGCCATGCACTGCTGTTCTCAGTTCTCTAGATATTCTCGATGCTCAAAATTAGTAAAAATAGTAAAGCAGCAATTCCCTACCAGCGACGGTTAATGACAGTACGAAAAAATAGTGAGTAATTGTGCATAGAAAAACCTCAGTTGTATCAAAATTTTATTGTGTTGTGACCGATAAATACTTTTATCGCAAAAAATTTAGTCATTATTAACTGTCGAGTATTCCTCATTTTTTACAGCTATTTTTCTAACTATTACTGTAAAGCTTTTATAGTGGTAGAAGTATTGGATGACTATAGATTGCACCATTAAAGACTTACGAGTTATTAGACATATAACTGATACTTTCTTACTCCACTGAGAGAGAGAAGAGAGAGAGAACGCAAAGAGGAATTGGGGACAGCAATCGTGTGATGTACACAGAAACCAAGAATCTGTGGAAAAAAGAAAAAAAAAATCCCGTATGAGAATAGCACCACTTTCTATATTTCCACCGAATTTCTTCGTTGTCATTGTCGAGCTTCATCATTGACTCTTCTTTCATGGGAACAACAACAGTCAATCACCTTTGTAGTGACTTTCTTTTAGGCCAAGTACCTGACATCTTCCACGTGACAGCATTTGGTTATCTTTCTTTTCTGATCTTTCCCTCTTTATGGACCACAAAATTGAACCCATCCTGGGCTATGAGTGAGAGAGAGAGAGAGAGAGAGAGAGTGCACAAAAAGCTAGGGATCAGGAAAAAAAAGGATCCGGTATGTCAGTAAACGGGTCACATCTTATCAAAAACGGGTAAAACTCCGGAAACAGAAAGCGAAGACAAATTTTACCCCACCAGAACGCCAAATACTAGCACTTCCGGAGAATAAGACCAGAAGAAAACCTATTAGAATGTGTTTGATCTTTTCTTTGGCTTCTTACCTCTCGGACGCGTTAACCTACAACAGCAGCGTGGTTGGACCAGCTGCTGAGGAAGAGCTATGTTTAGACGGAGGACTGGTTTTTCTGAAAAACGTCTGCCACTCGGTCCGGCGTTACTAGGCGCACGCCCGTCCATTTCCTTGGAGGAAGTACGAGTTTCCAAAAGCATATGATTTTACAACTTTGTTGGTCAGACAAGGTCTGATCCGTTGTTTGCCCTTCTTTTTCTCCCAAAAAGTGAGAATAAAATTGAGAGGGAAATATGGAATAAAATATTCACTTTAAGTGATTAAGAAACTTAAGTCTTCATTTGTTTACCAGGAACTTTAATGGTTAAATTTTTCGTTTAATTTCTAACGGAACCCTATTAATTCAATATGATCACACATCGGATCAATCAAATCTGATGGACCAGGTAAAACCTTTGGAAACACAACAAAGTAAGTGCGAGTACTACGTCTAACTCTCTGATTCTTTTCGCTCTGTATAACCGTGTTTGATTTTCCGATTACAACCTACCACCGATTATTGTTTTACTTGACCGAGCAAAGTAGATTTTTACAGTTTTTAAGTTAAAGCAATTTATGCTTATCAAATTAGGGAACAACGTTTTCCATGACGGAACGTGATCGTCTTGATCTTCGGCGACTTCTACCTCCGAATGTTATGTCTTCTAAGCAGCAAATCCAGCGATTCAGTGAGTTTTTCTTCTTTCTTTTTTGTTTTTTGGCCGATGTGTCTAGCTCTTAGTGCCGACATTGTACATTTTGTCACATTAATAATTGAAACTCAAGGCTGATCATAGCTTTATCTGGAAAGCAATTCAGTGCTGTTAGAGGTATGGGTTACAAGGTTATCGTTGGAGGCCTAATAGATTTACTTGCAAATTGATAACTATACAACGTTAGATGCTGTTTTTGATGAGTACATAAATTATGTGTTCTTCCTGCACGAACTTTTGCATTGGCATGGGCTGAGTGAAAAGGCGATCTGAGAGGATGTTCCTTCATGGTCTTGGGAACTCTCGGGTTTAGTGGCTGGCAAATTCTGAAGAATATGTTAATCCCACGTCGGCGAGTGAGAAATGGTTTTATAAATCTTAGATAGTTTCACGTCGGCGAGTGAAAGCCCTCGTCAAACAAAACGAGGGTTTTCTTTTTCTTTCTCAGTAGGTAATAACCTTGAACTGCTAAACTCCAGGAACTCCGCAAAACCTAGAAAAAGTTAGAAACGGAGACAAAGTAGTCTCTGTTTTCTCGAGTTAGGGTCTCATTTTTTCTTTTTCAGATTTGTATGCTTCCCATTAGGGAGAGCAATCGGAAAAGTGTTGAGCTGGGGACCCTTTAGTCATCTCTAATAGAAATGATACAAGTTATTACAATCTATCTTATTGCTTGTAATTTCTCGGGAAATCCTATAGATATGAATAAACTATTTCATTCTTTATTAGCTAACTTTTATGATATTACATTGTATAGTTTATGTGAAAAAAAAAAACTCCCATTGGTGCTCAGGTTTCTACTGTGCAGGTTTTCCTTTGTTAATATCCCTTATGAAATCTGCAACTTAATCTTACAAGAGAAAACAGTGAAATTACTCTTTGTAATTCATGATTCTAATATTCCCAATGATAGTTATTCATTCCCACACTTGGTTTTCATCCAAATCGGGATTCGCATTCCTTTTTCTGATTGACACAGGTAAACAGTAGGACAATATGTAAACACGCATTTCTCTAGAATTGACCTCCTTCAAAGGCCTGTCCAAATTGCCAACCGGCGGGCGCAACGTTGTAGGTGGTAACACTCCAGCCATCGCCGGCGGTGACCTTGAAGTAGAGGCTCTGGCCGTTGAGTTGTGAGTTGGTCTGCCAGTTTTGGCCCCAGTTTCTTGTCATGGTTTGAGAAGAAAATTAAAGTTTGGTGGGTTTATTGAATGTGAAAGAGAAAATATTAAAAGCAGTGTAACAAAAGCATTAAACTAGAAAGTTACTGAAACAAAAGGCAAGAGATTTAAACACCATATTCGCCGGGCCATCGGCCCTGCTATAGTACTAGCATAACATTATTTTGAAATGAGGCAACTTTAATTTTTCTTGCTTTTCACTACTTACGAGCAAGGGTCTTCTCATACATACATATTTATAACAAAAAGAGAGAGAAGATCCTTTTAGTGCATAACTTGCGCTTCACGCCCACGTGACCTCACTTATGCTGAAACTTCCTTCTAGATGAGGCTTTCCTCGTGCTTTGACTGCACGTAGGTCTTCCATCTTTTTCCTTGAAATTTCTTTCAAACTTCCTAGAAACTTCCTTCTAGTTTTCTTCACGTTCGACGGTTCTTCATTCTTCTTCCTTGAAACTTACTTGAAGCTTCCTCTTAGTTTCCTTTACGTATGACTGAGGTCAGCCATCATTGCTTGTTCAAATTAATGGCTTTAACAGTTTGCCACCCTATTAGCCACTATCAATGACAGTACGAAAAATAGTGAATAATTGCCCATAGAAAAACCTCAGTTGTATCAAAATTTTATTGTGACCGTGAAATACGTTTATCACAAAAATTTAGTGATAATGGCAGTCATTATTAAGTGGCGAGTATTCCTCCTTTTTTTCAGACAGCTATTTTTCTAACTATTAATATAAAGCCTTTACAGTGGTGGAAGTACTGGATGACTCTATAGATTGCACCATTAAAGATTTTTGAAAGAGTTATTAGACGTCCAACTGATACTTTCTTACCCATTGAGAGAGAGAAGAGAGAGAGAGAGAGAGAGAGAGAGAGAGAGAGAGCATAAAGAGGAATTGGGGACGGCAATCGTATGATGGACCCCGAAAACCAAGAATCTGTGGTAAAAAAGAAATCCGGTATATCAAGGGAAGCTCCGGAAACAAAAAAGGACGGCACAAAAACAGCAGTTCTGAGAATAACACCACTTTCCTATATATCCGCTGGATTTCTTCTTTGTTCTTATTGAGGTCCATCATCACAGCATTCTCTTCTTTTCATGAGAACACCAACATCAAATCACCTTTCTGGTGATTTTCATTTTGGTGAAGTACCTGACATCTTCCATGTTCCACATGACAACATTTGGTTATCTCTCTTTTCTTATCTTTCCCTCTATATGGACCACAAATTTGAACCCATCCTTAAATTTTTCTTGAATATCCGGGGGCTATAAAACTTACTGATGTTAAACTTACATTATTAACGATGGTAGACTTGATGAAACGAAATTTCCTTATCGCGATAGCTGGTCCTGCTGTTAAGCATATGCCTCGAGACCTGTGCTGAGGTTGAACTGCGATGAGGGTGAAGAGGCGCTCTTGCTCATGATTCCTGTAACTCCCATTACTGCTAAACATGATTCCTGAAGAGCTTTCTTCTTGCTCTGCAGAGAAGGATTGGACAGCATTAAGATGGCTGTGAGGTGGAGAAGGAAGCCATGGTCTTGGTGTAGTAATGTCAAACGGAGAACATGAACCTTGGAACACAGCACGATAGTCGTCTGGTGGGAGATACTGGGGAGTTATCCCATCTGATGTAGCATCGTCATCAACCGTAGCACATAATCCGGAGTCTGCATCTGAAGTAGCAGATATTCCAGAAGGAGAAGACGAGTGTGTGTCCGCAGAAATCGTAATTATGTTTTTTACACCTCATTTAAAACTAAGGCTTTACCTACAGGCTTGTGTATATAAAAGTTGGAAGCAGTGATAAGGTGATAGTGGAGGTTACAGGACATCAGTCACCCTCAAGCAGATCGAGTCAAGCTTTTCGGCTGTTGTTGAGATCAACCTGATCAATGATAATTCTTAACTAATCTAATCACGTGGTCTCTGGCTTCTCGGTTTGTATTCAAAAGTGTGCTGACGAAATAAATCAGATTCATCCTCTAATCCACTCATTAGAGGCATCTTTAAAAATTTTGGTCACGTAATTACAATTTCTGCCATTTCCACAGAATTACGAGTTTTGCCATTTGTACGTAATTACATTTCCACGTCGTAATGTTGCTATTGCACGTAATTACCTTTTTTTTTTTTTTTTTTGGGAATTTCCACGAAAGGATTTGTCATTACCAAAGTAATTACATTTGGCTTGTAGTTACGATGTTGCCATTTCCATGTAAATGCGATGTTTAATTACGAAGAATTAAAAGGAGCACTACCCCCCAGATTTTAAATAGCAATGCAGTTGACATACCAGCCTAATAAGATTTACATACATAGCAAGTCTACACATACAAAATGTTAAAAAAAAAAAAAGGAAGTAAGATTAAAATAAAACAAACTGAACCTGCTTTATAATGCTTCCAGAAGTACAAAGACAAGCTAGAAAAAGGTCATAATAGCAGCAGAACCTACTATCCCCTAATTTTTTCTTTTTCTTTTTTCAATGTCTTGAACAGCCAACACAGACGAGGGTCTGTTTTACCTTCTTGCCTATGTGGATTCACAAGAACTGCGTATAAAAAAGTCATTGACAAATGAAACTATATACAAAATAATAATAACAATAAAATAAAAATAAAGAAAGAAAGAGGAAGATGAATGAAGTACTTTTTATATATGTGTGTTAGAACATTAGGAAAACATGATTTCTTTAATTCTCTGAAAAATCCATGGACTAAATTAAACTAGCCTCATGCAGATTCTGAGCACTCGGTTACAAAGTCTCCTGGTTGAGACTTGCAGATCAACCACCTACAACCGTTTCATAAAACTTGGAAAAATGTGACGTATAATCTACAGATTCAAAATGCATGTAACCAACTGAAGGCAACCTAAACAGCTCAAAATGCATATTTTATGAGCTTTAAACTTGAAGTCTCGTTAAAAAACTATGACTTCAATTCAATTACAGTTAAATAAGTTTTTCCTTGTTCTGTGTACCAATTATGAAATCAAAAAGAATGAAAACAAAAGGTATATTCTGAAAGCACCAGCCAGACTAAAGTCTCGTTAAGATAGTCCATAAATTTTTCTTTTTAAACTTTTTAACCATTCCAAATGGTTGTTAAAATTCGTATAAAAATACCAGAACCATCATAACAAAATAAGTAAATGCAATATCAGAACAGTATCAAACTACTACTATAATATTTAAAGAACGGGCTACAAGTATGGATGCAACTGTGTTTGTGTTCATGCTAAATTCTTACCAAAAAGTCCCTTGGACACAATTTACCATTGAGATGTAGCTCTTTAGCTTTTTTATATCCAAATAATGCACAAAGAAATCCATCCAATAGCTGAAAATTCAAATATGAATAAGTATAGTAAAATGGTAAATATTAAAGACAATAATATAGTATTTCCATCAAATGAAAGGTAAACCAATGTTATAATCTATTTACCTAATACCCTTTCAAGTCATAGCTACCAAGAAGGATTTGCATTCAACCCAAGTTGTCAAATCAACAACCTTGGGATACAATTTCAAAATTGTAATGGGATTAACCTAATCATGTAAAAGAAAGTTAAGTTCCTTCACATCCAAATAATAATGCATGAAAGCAATCAACATACAAAACCATAACTCAAGATCTTCAACTCAAATTCCTATGTCAAAAAGCCCTTCAACAATAGGGTACCATGATCACCGAAAACTATAAAAACTACGTCTAATGCAATGCACCTGATATCTTCCCAAACTGTAAATACCATGTAATTGGCATTCAATTGAAATTCCTATGTCAAAGTCCTTCAACAATGAGGTACCACGATCACCGAAAAGATCTTTACTTCCTTTAAATCCAAAGCCTAAATATTTCAACACAAAAAACTACATTAATTAATACATAAAATTAATTTATAATATTAATAATAAATATTAACTAATTAAAAAAATTAGTAATAAAGATTACTAATCTTTTAATATATTTTAAAAATTATAATGAGATATTCTTATTTTATTAAAAATATATATTATAATATATATAATACATAAAAATAATTAATATAATTATTAATAAATATTAAATTTCATAAAAATATTTAGTAATAAGATTACTACTCTTCAAATATATTTGAAATATTTTTAATTTATTTAAAGATATATAATTTTATTAAAAAATATATTAAAGATATATAAACACATACAAATAAATTAATTTTCTATATTAGTAGTACATAAAAATAAGTAATAACATTAAAAAAAATATTAATTTTAAAAAAATCTTAATAAAATTACTAAGCTTTAAATATATTTTAAAATATTTTTAATTTATATATATATATTGATATTGGAATATATATTAACTATATATAAATATATACAAAGAAATTAATTTAATCTATATAATAAACTAAGTAGTAGGAATTGAACCTGCATCATTAGCTTGGAAGGCCAAGGGTTATAGTCAACATTCATTCATCATTTTTAGCATCTCCAATTCAAAACAAAACATGAAACTTCAATTTCATTTAGCTCTTTTATAGAAGATGAATAAATTTTATGTACAAAATGATTATCCATAACTATAAATTCTCACTACAAAAATAAATTAAAATAGATATATGTCTATTTTATATGCGTGTATGCACGGATGCTTAAATGCCAATATGTATGCAAACATGTATATATGCAAGTATGCAAATATATATGGGTATGCGAGTATGCGTGGATACGAGTATGCAAGTATGTGTAAATGCAAGTGTGCATGTATGTGTGTATGTGTGGATGCGTAGATGCATAGATGCGTGTATGCGTAGATGCGAGTATGCGTGTATACGAGTATGCGTGTATGCGTATATACGAGTATGCGTGTATGCGTGTATACGTGTATGCGCATATACATGTATGCGTGAATGCGTGTATGCGAATATTTAGGTATGCATGTATGTGTGGATGTGAGTAGATATAAATGTGAGTATACATACAAGTGAATGTGTATGCATACATGGATGCAAGTATACAGGTAAGCAAATATGTATGCATGCAAGGATGCAACTATAGACATATATGCATGTAATGCACATGTGTTTGCATTTATGCTAAATTCTTACCACAAATCCCCTTGGACATAATCCAAAAGTGCCTTGGCTTCTTTAGATCCAAATAGCATAAAGAAATCAATCCAAAAGCTGAAAATTCAACTATGAATATATGAAAAAGTAAAACAAGATACTATATATTAAAAACAACAACACAATATTTCTATATGAAAAAAGGTAAATTGATATTGCATTATGTTTACCTAATACCCTCTTAAATCATACCTACCAAGAAGGATTTGCATTCAACTCAACTATATCAATAACCCTAGGACAAAATTTCGACGTAGAAATAGGATTAACTTGTTCATCTAAAAAAAAGTTAATTCCTTTAAATCCAAATAATACATAAAGGTATCCTACTTTTTGGAAACAAAGGTCTAACTCAATATACATGATATTGGCATTCAAACCAAATTCCTATGTCAAAGACCTTCAACAAGATTTCAACATACCATGACCACTGAAAAGATCCTTACTTCCTTTAAATCCAAAACTTGAACATTTCAATACAAAAATCTAGAACAAGATAATTAAAGTTAAAAGAACATGAGAACAAATTCCCATTAAATAAACTATTGGATGCAACTATGTATATATATGCATGTGTGTTTGTGTTCATGCTAAATTCTTACCACAAAGCCCTTTGGGCATAACTTTACCATTGAGATGTAGCAGCTTCATCATGTAAAAGCTCCTTAGTTTATTTAGGTCTAAATAATGCACGAAGAAATCCATCCAAAAGCTGAAAAAGCAAAACAAGATGATATTAAACTCAACATCAAGGTATTCCCATTAGAGAAAAGATAAACCGATGTTGTATTCAATTTACTTAATATCCTTTCAAAACCATAATTACCAAGAAGGATTTGTATTCAACCCAAATTTTTAGATCAACAACCCTGGGATACAATTTCAACATAGAAATAAGATTAACTTGATAATGTAAAAAAAAGTTAAGTTTCTTTAAATCCAACTAATGCACGAAGACAATCAACATATAAAACTATAACATGACAATCATGGAGTAAAAAGAGTAGCAAGATATCTTGCTATTAAAAACAAAAAATGTAACTAAGATCTAACTCAATGTACCTGATATTTCTCCCAAATTGTAAATACCATGTGATTGGTATTCAACCCAAATTCCTATTTCAAAGCCCTTCACCAATATTCCAACATAAAAATGGGGCACCATGATTACCAAAAAGATCCTTCCTTTTAATTCAAAACTTGAATATTTCTAGATGACAAAACCAAAACAAGATGATTAAAAGTTAAAAGAACATGAGAACAATTTCTCATTAGATAAACTAGAACTTAAGGTCGTTTGCAACAAATTTGCATTCAACCAAAACTCTTTTATCTTAATGCAAGTATCCATACAAGTGATTATGCAAGGATGTATATATGTATGTGAGTATGAATGCAAAGATGCACATATCCGTGTATGAACGCAAATATGCATGTATGCAAGTATGTGGGTATGCATGTATGTATGGATGCACGTATGTAAGTATGCAAGTATGTGTATATGCGTGGATGCATGGATGGGTGTATGCATGGATGGGTGTATGCGAGTATGCAAGTATGTGTGTATGCGAGTATGCGAGTTGAGTATGCGTGTATGCGAGTATGCGTGTATGCGTGTATGCGAGTATGCGAGTATGCGAGTATGCGTGTATGCGAGTATGCGTGTATGCGAGTATGCGAGTATGCGAGTATGCGAGTATGCGTGTATGCGAGTATGCGAGTATGCGGGTATGCGTGTATGCGTGGATGCAAGTATGTATATATGTAAGTATATGTATAAGTGAGTGCATATGCATATGCATGTATGGATGCAACTATGCAGGTAATGCACATGCGTTTGCATTTATGCTAAATTCTTACCATAAAGCCCCTTGGAAACAATTTTACCGTTAAGTTGTAGCAACTTCATCATCCAAAAGTGCCTTGGCTTCTTTAGATCTAACTACCATGAAAAAATCAGTCCAAAAGCTGAAAATTCAACTATGAATATATATGAAAAATTAAAACAAGATACTATATATTAAAGACAACAACACAATATTTCCATATGAGAAAAGGTAAATTGATATTGTATTCTATTTACCTGATACCCTCTTAAATCATAACTACCAAGAAAGATTTGCATTCACCTCAACTATATCAATAACCCTGGGACAAAATTTCAATGTAGAAATAGGATTAACCTATTCATCTAAAAAAAAGTTAATTCCTTTAAATTCAAATAATGCATAAATGCAATCAATATACAAAAAACTATAATAGAAGTAAAAAGAGTAGCTATCCTACTTTTTGAAAACAAAGGTCTAACTCAATATACCTGATATTGGCATTCAAACCAAATTCCTATGTCAAAGCCCTTCAATAAGATTTCAACATACCATGACCACCAAAAAGATCCTTACTTCCTTTAAATCCAAAACCTAAATACTTCAATACAAAAATCTAGAATAAAATAATTAAAGTTAAAAGAACATTAGAACAAATTACCATTAAATAAATTATTGGATGCAACTATGTATGTATATGCATGTAAGTGCATGTGCATGTGTGTTTGTGTTCATGCTAAATTCTTACCACAAAGCCCTTTGGGCATAACTTTACCATTGAGATGTAGTAGCTTCATCATGTAAAAGCTCCTTAGTTTATTTAGGTCCAAATAATGCATGAAGAAATCCATCCAAAAGCTGAAAAATCAAACATGAAAAAGCAAAACAAGATGATATTAAACTCAACATCAAGGTATTCCCATTAGAGAAAAGATAAACTAATGTTGTATTCAATTTACTTAATATCCTCTCAAAACCATAATTACCAAGAAGGATTTGTACTCAACCTAAATTTTTAGATCAACAATCTTGGGATAGAATTTCAACATAGAAATGGGATTAACCTAATAATGTAAAAGAAACTTAAGTTTCTTTAAATTCAACTAATGCACGAAGGCAATCACAACATATAAAACTATAACACAACAATCATGGAATAAAAAGTGTAGCAAGATATCCTGCTATTAAAAAAAAAAGTGCAACTAAGATCTAACTCAATGTACCTGATATTCTCCCAAACCGTAAATACCATGTGATTGGCATTCAATCCAAATTCCTATTTCAAAGCCCTTCACCAACATTCCAACATAAAAATGGGGCACCATGATTACCAAAAAGATCCTTCCTTTTAATTCAAAACCTGAATATTTCTAGATGACAAAACCAAAACAAGATGATTAAAAATTAAAAGAACATGAGAACAATTTCTCATTAGATAAACTAGAACTTAAGGTCGTTTGCAACAAATTTGCATTCAACCAAAACTCTTTTATCTTAATGCAAGTATCCATACAAGTGATTATGCAAGGATGTATATATGTATGTGAGTATGAATGCAAAGATGCACACATCCGTGTATGAACGCAAATATGCATGTATGCAAGTATGTGGGTATGCATGTATGTATGGATGCACGTATGTAAGTATGCAAGTATGTGTATATGCGTGGATGCATGGATGGGTGTATGCATGGATGCAAGTATGCGAGTGTGCAAGTATGCGAGTATGCGAGTATGCGAGGATGCGTGTATGCGAGGATGTGTGTATGCGAGTATGCGTGTATGCGTGTATGCGTGTATGCGTGTATGCGTGTATGCGTGTATGCGAGTATGCAAGTATGCGAGTATGCGTGTATGCAAGTATGTAAGTATGCATATATGCGTGGATGCGAGTATGCGAGTATGCGGGTGTGCGTGGATGCAAGTATGTATATATGTAAGTATATGTATAAGTGAGTGCATATGCATGTATGGATGCAACTATGCATGTAATGCACATGCGTTTGCATTTATGCTAAATTCTTACCATAAAGCCCCTTGGAAACAATTTTACCGTTAAGTTGTAGCAACTTCATCATCCAAAAGTGCCTTGGCTTCTTTAGATCTAACTAGCATGAAAAAATCAGTCCAAAAGCTGAAAATTCAACTATGAATATATATGAAAAAGTAAAACAAGATACTATATATTAAAGACAACAACACAATATTTCCATATGAGAAAAGGTAAATTGATATTGTATTCTATTTACTTGATACCCTCTTAAATCATAACTACCAAGAAAGATTTGTATTCACCTCAACTATATCAATAACCCTGGGACAAAATTTCAATGTAGAAATAGGATTAACCTATTCATCTAAAAAAATGTTAATTCCTTTAAATCCAAATAATGCATAAAGGCAATCAAACATACAAAAAACTATAATAGAAGTAAAAAGAGTAGTTATCCTACTTTTTGAAAACAAAGGTCTAGCTCAATATACCTGATATTAGCATTCAAACCAAATTCCTATGTCAAAGCCCTTCAACAAGATTTCAACATACCATGACCACCGAAAAGATCCTTACTTCCTTTAAATCCAAAACCTAAATACTTCAATACAAAAATCTAGAATAAAATAATTAAAGTTAAAAGAACATTAGAACAAATTACCATTAAATAAATTATTGGATGCAACTATGTATGTATATGCATGTAAGTGCATGTGCATGTGCATGTGTGTTTGTGTTCATGCTAAATTCTTACCACAAAGCCCTTTGGGCATAACTTTACCATTGAGATGTAGTAGCTTCATCATGTAAAAGCTCCTTAGTTTATTTAGGTCCAAATAATGCATGAAGAAATCCATCCAAAAGCTGAAAAATCAAACATGAAAAAGCAAAACAAGATGATATTAAACTCAACATCAAGGTATTCCCATTAGAGAAAAGATAAACTAATGTTGTATTCAATTTACTTATATACTCTCAAAACCATAATTACCAAGAAGGATTTGTACTCAACCTAAATTTTTAGATCAACAATCTTGGGATAGAATTTCAACATAGAAATGGGATTAACCTAATAATGTAAAAGAAACTTAAGTTTCTTTAAATTCAACTAATGCACGAAGGCAATCACAACATATAAAACTATAACACAACAATCATGGAATAAAAAGTGTAGCAAGATATCCTGCTATTAAAAAAAAAAAATGCAACTAAGATCTAACTTAATGTACCTGATATTCTCCCAAACCGTAAATACCATGTGATTGGCATTCAATCCAAATTCCTATTTCAAAGCCCTTCACCAACATTCCAACATAAAAATGGGGCACCATGATTACCGAATAGATCTTTACTTCCTTTTAATTCAAAACCTAAATATTTCAAGATGAGAAACCAAAACAAGATGATTAAAAGTTAAAAGAACATGAGAATGAACTCCCATTAGATAAACTAGAACTTAAGGTTGTTTGCAACGAATTTGCATTCAACCAAAACTCTTATATCTTAATGCAAGTATGCATACAAATGAGTATGCAAGGATGTATGTATGTATGCTTGTATGAATGCATTGTATATATGCGAGTATGTATGCAAGTATGAATACAAATATGCATGTATGTGAGTATGAATGCAAATATGCGTGTATGCGCGGATGTAAGTATATGCATATGCACGTGTATGCATGTATTCATGGATGCAAGTATGCGAACATGCATGAATGCAAGTATACAAGTATGTGAGTATGCGAGTATGCATATATGCGTATATGCGTGGATGCATACGTATCTGTGTATGAATGCAGATATGCATGTATGCGCGGATGTAAGTATATGCATATGCGCGTGTATGCATGCATGCAAGTATGTGGGTATGCATGTATTCATGGATGCAAGTATGCGAACATGCATGGATGCAAGTATGCGAGTATGCGTGTATGCATATATGAATGCAAATATGCGTGTATGTGTGGATGTAAGTATATGCATATGCACGTGTATGCATGCATGCAAGTATGCGGGTATGCATGTATTCATGGATGCAAGTATGCAAACATACATGGATGCAAGTATGCGAGTATGCGTGTATGCATGTATGAATGCAAATATGTGTGTATGCGCAGATGTAAGTATATGCATATGCACGTGTATGCATGCATGCAAGTATGTGGGTATGAATGTATTCATGGATGTGAGTATGTGAGTATGCATATATGCGTAGATGCATGGATGGGTGGATGTGTGGATGCGAGTATGCAAGTATGCAAGTATGTGTGTATGCGTGGATGTGAGTATGTGGGGATGAGAGTATGTATATATGTGAGTAAACATGTAAGTGAATGCGTATGCATATGCATGTATGGATGCAACTATGATGCATGTAATGCACCTGTGTTTGCGTTCATGTTAAATTCTTACCACAAAGCCCCCTTGGACACAAGTTTACCGTTAAGATGTAGCAACTTCATCATCCAAAAGTGCCTTGGCTTCTTTAGATCCAAATAGCATGAAGAAATCAGTCCAAAAGCTGAAAATTCAACTATGAATATATGAAAAAGTAAAACAAGATACTATATATTAGAGACAACAACACAATATTTCCATATGGAAAAAGGTAAATTGATATTGTATTCTATTTACCTGATACCTTCTTAAATCATAACTACCAAGAAAGATTTGCATTCAACTCAACTATATCAATAACCCTGGGACAAAATTTCAATGAAGAAATAGGATTAACCTATTCATCTAAAAAAAAAGTTAATTCCTTTAAATCCAAATAATGCATAAAGGCAATCAACATACAAAAGACTATAATAGAAGTAAAAAGAGTAGCTATCCTACTTTTTGAAAACAAAGGTCTAACTTAATATACCTGATATTGGCATTCAAACCAAATTCCTATGTCAAAGCCCTTTAACAAGATTTCAACATACCATGACCACCGAAAAGATCCTTACTTCCTTTAAATCCAAAACCTGAATACTTCAATACAAAAATCTAGAATAAAATAATTAAAGTTAAAAGAACATTAGAACAAATTACCATTAAATAAATTATTGGATGCAACTATGTATGTATATGCATGTAAGTGCATGTGCATGTGTGTTTGTGTTCATGCTAAATTCTTACCACAACTTTACCATTGAGATGTAGTAGCTTCATCATGTAAAAGCTCCTTAGTTTATTTAGGTCCAAATAATGCAGGAAGAAATCCATCCCAAAGCTGAAAAATCAAACATGAAAAAGCAAAACAAGATGATATTGAACTCAACATCATGGTATTCCCATTAGAGAAAAGATAAACCGATGTTGTATTCAATTTACTTAATATCCTCTCAAAACCATAATTACCAAGAAGGATTTGTATTCAACCCAAATTTTTAGATCAATAGCCCTAGGATACAATTTCAACATAGAAATGGGATTAACCTAATAATGTAGAAGAAGGTTAAGTTTCTACAAATCCAACTAATGCACGAAGGCAATCAACATATAAAACTATAACACGACAATCATGGAGTAAACAAAGTAGCAAGATATCTTGCTATTAAATACAAAAAATGCAACTAAGATCTAACTCGATGTACCTGATATCCTCCCGAACCATAAATACCATGTGATTGGCATTCAACTTAAATTCCTATCTCAAAGCCCTTCACCAACATTCCAACATAAAAATGGGGCATTATGATAACCAAAAAATCCTTATTTCCTTTTAATTCAAAACCTGAATATTTCAAGATGAGAAACCAAAACAAGATGATTAAAAGTTAAAAGAACATGAGAACGAATTCCCATTAGATAAACTGGAACTTAAGGTCGTCTGCAATGAATTTGCATTCAACCAAAACTCTTATATCTTAATGCAAGTATGCAAGGATGTATGTATGTATGTGAGTACGTATGCATGTATGCGTGTATGAATGCAAGTATGCACGTATGCGTGTATGAATGCAAATATGCATGTATGTGATTATGTATGCATGTATGAATATAAATATGCATGTATGTGAGTATGAATGCAAAGATGCATGTATCTATGTGTGATT
Organism: Casuarina glauca; assembly: GCA_028551395.1. Lineage (NCBI taxonomy): Eukaryota > Viridiplantae > Streptophyta > Magnoliopsida > Fagales > Casuarinaceae > Casuarina > Casuarina glauca. The sequence continues at coordinate 9,465,885 of CM052349.1, read as the reverse complement.
GCTATATGCATGTATGCAAGTATGTATGCGTGTATAAATGTATATGAGTATGTATGATGTATGAATGCAAAGATGTATGTATGCGTGTATGAATGCAAGTATGCATGTATGCAAGGATATATGTATGTATGTGAGTATGTATGCATGTATGAATGCAAAGATGCATGTATGCGTGTATGAATGCAAAGATGCATGTATGCGTGTATGAATGCAAATATGCATGTATGCGTATGAATGCAAAGATGCGTGTATGCGTGTATGAATGCAAAGATGCGTGTATGCGTGTATGAATGCAAGTATGCACGTATGCGTGTATGAATGCAAGTATGCACGTATGCGTGTATGAATGCAAAGATGCACGTATGCGTGTATGAATGCAAATATGCATGTATGTGATTATGTATGCATGTATGAATATAAATATGCATGTATGTGAGTATGAATGCAAAGATGCATGTATCTATGTATGATTGCTATATGCATGTATGCATGTATGCAAGTATATATGCGTGTATGCATGTATATGAGTATGTATGATGTATTAATGCAAGGATGTATGTATGTGTATATGAATGCGTGTATGCGTGTATGAATGCAAGTATGCATGTATGTGTGTATGAATGCAAAGATGCATGTATGCGTGTATGAATGCAAATATGCATGTATGTGATTATGTATGCATGTATGAATATAAATATGCATGTATGTGAGTATGCAAGGATGTATGTATGTATGTGAGTATGTATGCATGTATGAATGCAAAGATGCATGTATGCGTGTATGAATGCAAATGTGTGTATGCGTGTGAATGCAAGTATGCGTGTATGCGTGTATGAATGCAAAGATGCGTGTATGCGTGTATGAATGCAAGTATGCACGTATGCGTGTATGAATGCAAAGATGCATGTATGCGTGTATGAATGCAAATATGCATGTATGTGATTATGTATGCATGTATGAATATAAATATGCATGTATGTGAGTATGAATGCAAAGATGCATGTATCTATGTATGATTGCTATATGCATGTATGCAAGTATGCATGTATGTGTGTATGAATGCAAAGATGCATGTATGCGTGTATGAATGCAAATATGCATGTATGTGATTATGTATGCATGTATGAATATAAATATGCATGTATGTGAGTATGCAAGGATGTATGTATGTATGTGAGTATGTATGCATGTATGAATGCAAAGATGCATGTATGCGTGTATGAATGCAAATGTGTGTATGCGTGTGAATGCAAGTATGCGTGTATGCGTGTATGAATGCAAAGATGCGTGTATGCGTGTATGAATGCAAGTATGCACGTATGCGTGTATGAATGCAAAGATGCATGTATGCGTGTATGAATGCAAATATGCATGTATGTGATTATGTATGCATGTATGAATATAAATATGCATGTATGTGAGTATGAATGCAAAGATGCATGTATCTATGTATGATTGCAATATGCATGTATGCAAGTATTTATGCGTGTATGGATGCAAATATGCAAGGATGTATGCATGTATATGAGTATGTATGATGTATGAATGCAAAGATGTATGTATGTGTATATGAATGCAAAGATGCATGTATGCCTGTATGAATGCAAATATGCATGTATGCAAATATGTATGTGTGTATGAATGCAAATATGCAAGTATGCAAGGAAGTATGCATGTATGCGAGTATGTATGCATGTATGAATGCAAAGATGCATGTATGCGTGTATGAATGCAAAGATGCATGTATGCGTGTATGTGTGTATGCAAGTATATATGCATGTATGAATGCAATTTATGCATTTATGCAAGTATGAATGCATACATGCAAGCATGTAATCATGTATGCAAGTATGCATATATGTATTAATGCATGTGAGTATGTATGCAAGTATGAATATATGTGTGCATGTACAAAAGAAATCATGGATGCTAGTATGATTTAAAATATGCATCCAAGTATGAATGCAAATGTATTTGTAAGAATGTATGAATGAATGTGTGGATGTATAGAAGTATGTGTATATACATGCATCTACAGATATATGTATGCATGTATGTATGCAAATATGAATTCAAATATGCACATATGCATGTATGTAAGCATGAATGCAAATATGTACGTATATGCATGTATATGCACATGGTGCTTGTGTGCATGCTAAATTCTTACCACAAAGACCCTTGGACACAATTTTATGATTGAGATGTAGAGGCTTCATCATCCAAAAGCTCCCTAGTTTCTTTATATCCAAAAAACACATGAAAAAAACCATCCAAAAAGCTAAAAATTCAAAAATGAAAAAGTAAAACAATATAATAAATATTAAAGACAACAACACGATATTTCCATCAAAGAAAAGGTAAACCAATGTTGTATTCTATTTACTTGATACCCTCTCAAACCATAACCACTAAGGAGGATTTGCATTCAACCCAACTTGTTAGATAAACAACCTAGGGACACAATTTCAAAATAGAAATGGGATCAACCTAATCCTGTAAAAGAAAGTTAGTTTCTTTTAATCTATATAATGCATGAAGGCAATTAACATACAAGAAATGATGCACAATGATTAGAGAGTAAAATGCATGGTGCATGACACAAGAAATGAGATTCTGATATGCATGATTCAATCTATTTCTCACACTTTTTCTAGAAGCCTGTATTTTGAAAACTATAGAAAGAAAAAAAAAACTGCAGAGATTGTACACCTTTTTAACATGTAATGATACACCAACCCTAATGTACTGTTCTAGAAGCCTGTATTTTGAAAACTATAGAAAGAAAAACAAACTGCAGAGATTGTACACCTTTTTAACATGTAATGATACACCAACCCTAATGTACTGTTCTTGAATCAAAGTATTCAATTGGCTAAAGAACCTAAAACCTGTTTGTTGGTCTATATATATACATATGCACACATATATAGACATTGTTGATTTATTACATCTTATCATCTATGTGGTAGAATAATAAAAGTTATAAATGGGCAACTGAACACCTCTTCGGTTCATCCCAAATATATGAAATATAATTCATCAATTAATATTGAGAATGGGATATCAAAGAACCCTGTTGATAAAGAAACAGATAATAAGAAAGAAAAGGAAATATCAAATGGATCCACGAGGATTTGCTTGAGGACCAAGCTGACAGCCAACAAACAATCAAGGCCCAGATTCATAATACCAACAGTCAAGGCGCTACTGCATACAACAAGCAACTTCCAATCTATCTTGGGCTGTAACTCAAACCATGACTGAAACTTAAATCAAAATAATAAGAACTACAAAAGTGGAAAAATAAATCTGAAATTTACCTAGGAAAGCTCATCACTTGTGATTTGTTTTCACTTTGGCAATTAATTTCTGCCATCAAAATTTAGGCGTGAAAAAGCTCTTACTGAAATTTGGAAATTGTTAAACCGTTGATGGAAATTTAGGTTTCTTAGATAACAAATTATGTAAGAGATTATTGGCCATTATCTTCTGCAAATGCATTTCCACCGATCATTACTCACCGCATTGTATGTGACAATATCTAGTTCCAACCGTGGATCTCACTCCCCAAGGGCCCAGGTATTTAACTCCTTCGGAGGAGGAGATCGCATGCTATTGATCACATCAAAGAGTTCCTTCAAATGCCCTGCTTTTCCAAGAGAAACAGCAATACAATGATAAGCGACTAGTTCAGGATATGAAGATATGTGTAGCTGTAGATGAATGAAACAGAAAGTTAATGTGGTTCCATCAAAGCCTTCTTTTTCACTTTTCACAAGTTGTATTGGACAAACAAAAAGCATGCTCACACATTACAAAAATAAATGCAATTACCTGCATTGAATGAAAGATATTGAGTTCTTAAAAGGTCTATTTGCCTTTCCAGGCACATCGAGAGCAGTTGTGTCTATAAATCTACAAAATGAAGAGGCAATGTCAAAATGTCATTATGCACAATGACAATATCTTTTTCAGTCATCAAAAGAAAATAGTATTTTTGGGTGAAATGTAAATTATGACAGACCAAAAAAAAACTACAAAGAGAATTTACTGGCTGCATTGGAAAACATCCCATTACAAAGTTTCTTAAAAGTAGTTTCGTGGAATTAAGTTCTCTTGAATTATAATCCTCAAAAATATTCTTTTAGCATTGCACCAATGATTTAAGAATTTATAAATTTCAAGCAAATGGTTTTGCAAATACACATATAAAAACTATGTAAAAATACAGTATCACTAACCAGCAGTTATCTTAATTGGCCATTCACAAATATGGTGTTTTGAATCAAAATACATGCATTCCAGTCGACTACGAAAATGTATATAAATGAAGTTCCACCCTTTTGCACCTAAGGGCACACTTCTACTTTTCTTTGTGTTTAAGTGCACCAATGCATCAATTAATTTTTTTTTTCAGGTATTTTTTTCTTGTTACTTTTAAGAGAAATATTTCTTTGTCAAGTACCAAATATACGTCAATAAAGAAAAATTTGTGTGAATCCCACTACGCATACACAAGGGATCCAAAGCTTAGACATGGACACAAGTTAGACTATTATAGGTACCTAGTCTACCCCTTTTCTTTTTTCCAAGTAAAAAATATCATACATGTTTTTTATTTTTCATACAATAGAAATAGTAAACTAGCTATCCTTGCAGCACAGACAGCAATAGAGAAGAAAAACCAATCAATCCCATTCTCAATAGCCCTAGGTTTTCAATAAAGGAAATATTAAATTGACATGCTTAATCCTAAGGGAGGAGAGCGGATACTGGGGTAAGGGAGGCCAATTGAATAATTATCATGTGATGTGAGTTAGTAATGTCATTTTTTCAGCAGATATTTATAAGACCTCATGGTTGTATTAAGATTACCCCTTTTATGTCATCCTTCGTAACTCATTCCATATTTTCCTAAAGCTTAAGGCAGAACCATTACCACAGCTAAGGAAGATACAACCATTGATATACAATCAAATCTCAGCTCACTCAACAGAGAAAATAGTTGGCCCAAGTATGCGTAATCCAAAATTAGTGAAGCAAATCATTTTCACTCACCTGAGTCATGTTTGGAGCAAATACCATAGCAACATTGCATGCATTCGTCTTGTTCAAGTGTTCCATTTGTTCAACATCTGCCATTAGGCTTATCGCCCAATCCAGCAAAGCAGCTTCTGTTGAGGGAAGGAGCCTCACAATCCGAACTCACTCCTCCTCTGTCTGGGATTGCATCACTTGCTCTGGTGAAAGAGAGTCCAAACTCCCAGAACCACAACTATTGGAGCACAAAAACATCAGATTAATATAGAACGATGAGTTAACAACAGAATGCAGTCAACAACAAATCCACCAGCGTATGATGAGAAAGAGGGGGTTATTATTCACACGGAATGAACAGGCACCATTGAAAGTTCGGCCAGCAGCCAACATTTGAAAAATAGTACCATCAAAGAAAAGCAATTAAAGAGCTAGTAAGATCCAAACAACAGAGAAAGCGAAGCACAAGTTCTGAATTGCAAAACAAGTCTTTTGGTGAAACAATTATTCAGGAGATCAGTCAGCAATGCACACCTTCATAAGACCGGCTAAGCAGCAAACATCAATATCATCGGGTATCATACCCCATTTAATTGGTCACGAATGTACTTCTCTTGATGTTCTCTGCATTAATCCTGAAGATTCCTTCTGCCTGCACATTTTGAGTTCAAACTAATGTTTGTTGGAGTTGAAAAGTAAGAAGTCAAGTTCCATGCTGAAAGTGTACATATCCGATTCGACAAAAGAAATAACACCTATGCATACAGTGTGACAGATGATACCATCAGATGAAAAAACAGAAGAAAAAAAAAAGAATTGAAAGAATTAATTTCTACCATAGAAAACCACATGTTTCCTTCCCCAATTCCAATGAAGTATTGATCAAGAAACTGGAATTAGATCTCCTAGTCTGGTTAGCCAGAAAAAGATGCCTTCAAAGCGATGTCAGCACCCAAAAAGCGTCGTGGAAAAGAGAAAAAATATGGAAAACGGATGTTCAAATAGAAGGTCAAAGATGAGAAAACCATACTTGACGTAGAATGGATTTGAACCAGACGAAGGGTATCAGCGGATCAATGCTCAAAACCAAAATCTAAAACTAAACCAAAGCAATTTTCAGGTAGCAGTTTTGAAGTACTCCCCTGCTTCTGTAGATGATGTAAATAATTTTTGCTTGAATAAACAATACAAATTCATAAAACCAATAAAGAAAGCAGACATCAAACGTAACACAAACCATATACTGGTGAAGGATCACTACATAAGAAATTTTATATGATGAACAGAAAATGGGTCCCTTTTTTTTCTCTTTACATCTATCAGGAAGGAATAGCGGTGAAAGCTACTGGATTTTCCACAATGGCGTTCAAGTTGAGAGAACCCAAAATGAATTACCTCAGTTGGTCTAGTACCACCTATCAAAGCAAGACAGTAGCAAATACGAAAACGAAATTAATGCAAAACGAAGAAAAAGTGAAAGAGAAGGACCAAAACTCGTGAAAACAAGAAACGATGTAGAATATCAGCATTTTATGCCTTTGAAGGAGGCATAAGCCCACAAAATTCAAGAGCTATAACGCAAAACAAGATTCCTTTTTTTTCCGCTGAAACTCCAAAATAATCCAGTTCTATGAGGCAAAAGACAAAAATTTAAGCCAGCGATAAGAAAGTTTCAAGAAGGAATGGAACTTAACAACAAATCTCAAACGCGGAACTTCAATCTGTGAAAACCCCCACGAAGAAAGCCCCACGATCCTCGACGCAGAACTTCATTCGAGAGCAGGACAGGAGAGGACGAAGGAGAAGGGAGGAACATTCTGCCCGTTATCGATTTTGGTGGATGCAAATTTAAAATTTAAAGTCGAGACTTGTCCCAAGTTCGAGAGCTGATGCCCGTTTAAAAAATAAAAAATTATTAAAACTACGATTTGCGCTTGTTTGTCGCTTCTCAACGGCTTCAGTAAAGAATAAACCACGCCTCAGTGATTAAAAAGATTTTGTTACGAGTTTGGAAAACAAATTTATAATTAAAATTATTTACAAATTACTTATTTCATATATGGAATTTTTGTTTTTAATACTCTCATGTGTATTAAGTCCTAAACAACTTAAATAGAATGGTCCTTGGTCCCTACCCATCCTTGTATGAATATTGTGGGTTTTAAATGGAAGCCGAGTGTTGTCTATCAACGCTCCTAAGACTTGATTGGTTGTGAAAAGTTTCGTTTAACTTCCAATGATTGGATTCAATAGTAACTTCAATTTTCTCATCATGTCTACAAATTACCACAAGGTGATTATTATCTTTGAGGTCAGAAATATTTTTCCCGATCTTATTTTTTGATAAGTTTTTCTGGGTTTTGGTTTAATCGGCCATAGTCGACCATTTTCCACCGCCATCCACATGTCCTATACGGCTATTGGTGGCAAATCTGTGCAAAGATGCACTGATTGTTGGATTTGCGTACAAACTGCTTGTGATCCATTCAGGTTGATTCTGACCCATGCAAAACCGTCCCAACCCAATTCGAAAGTACTAGAATAAATTCTGACCCATGCGAAATCTAGCTGCTAACTTACTTTTCCTTTTAATAAATAAGTACTGGAATTCTTGGGTTGTTTGTTGACCTCCTTGTCTTTAGAAATCTTTGCTTAGCATCTTCTTCTTCCACTTGTTTACCACTTCTCAGGATTATAACGTTTGCATTTTTAATTGGATTTTTCTATGTTGGTTGGCAAAGAATCTTGTTGTCTCATTGATATCATGTTTGCTAACTAACTCACTTGCATATTTAGATTTCTAATTGAAGCTTCTTTGTTTTAAAATCTCACACATGTGCTCTTGACGTGTTTCTAAGTGGTGTTAGCTAGTTTGGTGACTATACCTTACAATTTGGAGTTTGTATCTTCTAGTTGTTTGAATCGCAGTTGCAACTTATTGCATTTGTATTATTAAAATTTGGATGGTTGCCATCCCAAATTATAAGCGTTAAAATATAGATTATTCTATAAAACTATTTAAATTTTCAACAAAGTTATCATTTTTATTAGGTTGTGAAAAAGTATTGTCTACTTTGTGCTAGTTTTTCCTTCATTATAAAAATTACATGTCATTATTAATTTTCATGATTAAAGCACTCATGATACTATATAAAAATTATAAAGAATGTTTGTATCTAACTTAAAACTTGAAGGCATTAAGTTAGGATTTCTAGAATTACTTATAATTTGAAGATATTTAATGTACAGAGATACAAGAGAATTAACAAATTCATATATAAAATGATGAAATATGTATCCTTAATATTTTTAAGACTAACTACTTACTTAAAGGGATGGAAAGAAAGATGATTTTGATTGAGTCTTCCATTTAATAAAACCGTCATTAAACCCTGACCTGCCCGAAATTGGACAAAGAGAACACGATTATAGAAATTATTTGAAGAAGAGTTTATCTTCTTTGATAAGTTAACGATGTGATGCAACGTTTCATGCAAGCTTGTACTATTGTTTTAGCAAGGAGCAGGCAATCAGATTTAATACTGGAAATTTCAAGATAAGCAGCGGAACAGAAAAGACACAAATGTCTAATTAGAAGCAGTACTGCTGATGACATTCAAGTTGGCCAACATATTGTGGTTTACCAACCTTTCCTATTCGCACCATCCTACAGCAACTTCTCTAACTAGATTAGATCAAAATACAGGATAAACGGGAGTCATGTTGGGATAGAAAAGTCCCCAGTTTTGCTCCACGCCGGCAGCCTTCTGATTCTCGTTGAACATACCAAAAATAAATCCTTCAATGGGAACGTTTGGTCGTCTCGGTGTCCCTACGTTCTGCAAAACATGCTTTACGTAATTCTGATTGTAGGTCGCGGCAAGTGCGGGAGTTGTGTAAGCGCCATTCCCGGCGGAAGGCCATCCGCTTTCAGACACCACCAGTCTCACACCCGGCGCACCCTCTTTCTCCATCGCCGCATAAAAAGCATCCACCATGGCTTCGAAGAGGTTTGAATAGCCTAAGTTCCCATCCCAAACCACCACCCCAGGTGACGTGAACTGTGCATATTCCAAAGAAATATCCCCAGGGTCTGACGCAAAGGCAAAGTACGGGTACACATTAACCAGAAGCGGCGATCCTTGAGTAGATAGAAGTCTGACAATGTCCCCCATAGTTTGGCCTGTCTCCGACGAGAATGCACCGGCTGAAGGTGGATAAGAGGCTCCCAGGACAGAGCCAGGCACTACAGTCGTCACCTTGATATGACCAAGACCCCTTTGGTTGAGTATCGTCTGGAAACTCTGAATCACCGGCAAAACATGCGCACCAAGGGGTCCGGGGATAACCTCGTTTCCAACGCCAACATACTCGAAAAGAACGTCGTTGAGGTAAGGATCCATATTTGTTTGAATCCAAGAAGCCACTGCTCCTGGGTCTGCTGCTAGTCCCGGTAAATCCTCGTTTCGGATGCCTATAGTTACTGCAATTTGGCTCCCTCTTAGTGCTTCGAGTGCGGCGTGATCGGGATCGAAGAGTCTCATTTTTTTAATACCATATCTTTGGTAGAGTTGAACCACATCGGTGGCCGGAGGAAGGTTGTCTGCTACCATCCCATAGCAGACACCGACCACCTGGGCCAGAACAATTTGTTTCTCAATGGCCGCGAAGGACAGAATGAACACAATCCAAAACAGTCTCATTGCTTCTTTATCACTCAATGCTTTCCCTGTCGTTGTTCAAACGAGATGAGTAAACAAAGAAATGTACAGCAAAGTGACTAAAATTTGTTGTTTCTCAGTTACCATTGTTGTTACCATTGTTAAAATATAGTCTCAGCAAGAGCAATTTCTTGTAGAGGTAAAAAGTAAGAAGATAAAGAACATAACTATGAAGAAACCGATGCAACTAGAACTATGAAAAACATTCTTTCTCACCGAGCTTGATGAAAGCCCTAGACTCCCCTCCCTCCAGCCATATGTGACTGAAGACAGTGGATATAGACCAACCAGGGGAAACTCAGAAGAGAAAACTTACTTGTGTCGAGGAACTATCGAGGACCCTTGATGCAAAGCCCACTTTCTCTAATACTTCTACCGCAGACCTAGCATGCGACAGATTTATATAGGGAATTAATTTAATAAATTTCTCATTTTAATGGTCTAATTTCGTTATCAACATGCCATTTATAGCAAAGGATCTTCTAAAATTCTCACCATATTGTATCTGTAGATTTTCTTTGCACACGCTTATTAACTCCAAATCAGCTACTTTGGATTCTCTGTTATCAGCATTTATTGTTTTGAAGAACTCCATAATTAGAATTTCACAGAATCTTGATTCCTGAAAAGGCTGAATCCCTCGTATTTTTCTCCCCAACTATCTACTTTGCGTAATTGGTGAAACAAGCATACCTCAATTACAATTCCAGCTTCTACAAGATTTCATCACATTAAGACGTATTTATGAACGATATTTACACATATAGTACTTTTAGGACTTAATTATTGAAGTTCTTAATGAAATACATGGAAAGTTGGATATGCTTGAGCCATCCTTGTATACCTAAACGCTCTTTGTATGTAGAGACTAGATATAGTCGGAGCTTTTATAGGAAATAGATGGAAAAATTGCTATACCAATTCTACGTGGATGAGAGAAGTATCTGATACTTATTTTTAACAGCCTGAGAGTGCCAAATCCCAGTTGCTTTCATATTCATCTTTACATATACTGCCATTTAGATCGTTTCACTAATTGAAGCTCTAACTTATCTCTAAAAATCATCATCAGCCACTTTCGACCAATGTCAACGGCCTCCTTAAACAATCTTTTCCACCCTCCTTTATCACCATAACGGGCTACCATTGTGGATAACCACAACTCTTATTCTCTTCAATTACCATTGTTGGAATACTTATGATATTTTCAGCTTATTATAGAATATTTAATATAAAAAATTCCTTATTTACAAATTAATTTTAAGAAAAAAATAAACTTGCCTAATGTAATATCAAAATTTGTCATGTTATTGGGCCTACCAAATTATCAAATAAATAAAAATACAATGACACCCTCTAAAGACAAATGTGACCCATGAAGAGTTATGGGTGACATGTTAAGAAGTTAGTCATGACCCAACCCGATGAATCTGATCTCAAGTCCATATGATGACCCAATCTAATTTAGATTAACCCAACGTAGAAAAGGTAAAGCCTGGAGACTATAGATACAAATTAAGTCTCTTTTTCTTCCACATATATTCAAACTCTCACATTTTGATATTAAATTTAAAATCAAGAGGTTTTAGTCAGTATATGTTCTTAATTGAATCAAGTACTTATTGAAAAATTAATATATTAAAGATATTTTGAAATGGGTTCACAAACCCAAGTTTTTAAAATGCACTCTCAATTCTGAAAAACTTTTCAGAGAAGAAAAAAAAAAAGGGGGGCTTCCAACTCCAAAATTCCAAGAATTGGGGGCTTACAACCTAAATTTCCAAAACTGAACCGTTAAGCCCAAAATTTTAAAAATGGGTTTGCAACCAAAATCTCCAAAATGGGCTTCATAGCCCATGATTTTCAAAAGGGCTTTGATGCCGGAATTTCAATCGTGCCTCTAGCCCACCAAACTCCCATAGGCTCCAAGCCACCAAAATCAATTGGGCTTTCAACCTAATGATCTTGTTCAATTTAAATGGTTTACAGGTTCCATATATTTGATTTATGTCAATCGTGACGCTTGAAGGAAAATATTAAAAATTACAAATAATGAGCTTTAGTCCCCTCCTCACCTATCCGTTGAAACTCACATCCCGTGAACTAAACCCCAAGGCTTTTGCAACAAATAAAATAAATCATTTGTTAAGCAAAGCCCAGGGTATTTAATTTATACAAATAACTAGCTTGAGGGAATCACTAAAGTTACAAATGATTGAGATTATGCATGTTTACAAAATTTAGCCCGTCATGCCCAAGTCCAGCGTTCAGCATCTTACTAGCTAGTTACTAATTCCCGTTTTACCAACACTCATCGCCTTAAAAGTAGTTGTAACTCAAAGAGTAACTAGATCACATCTCATCAACTAGCTACCAATAACCACGGCCTAAAAAGTAGTTCTAAAAGAATTGATTATATTTTATTTACATTTTTTATATTAGTATAAGCAATTTCTAAGAAAGAAAAAAATGCTAAATAAAAGCCTAAATAGTTCAAGAATTATGAAAAAATGAAAGACAAGATTTCATCAATCAAAAGAATGCAACCAATAAATTGTAATAAGTTTTTGTAAAATTCTGAAATTTTCTAAATATAGTTTTTAAACCTAAATGATAATGTTATGACTAAATAATTTTATATTTTATTTGGTGATATATATAATACCTAGCATTTAACCCAAAAAAATTACTAAGTAAAAATGCATAATATTGAGTTTTTATTGGACTTTTTTACATGGTATAAGAGCTCATAATTAATGCGAATGAGATTTTGTTATAATTCATGATTTACATGTGAGCACTATTAACATTCAAAATTCTCATGAAACAATGTTTAGTTACTTGGTGTATCATATCATTGAAATAGATTATTTTCAGCATTTTGAATTCCTTTAGTAACTCCTTCCTAGATCATTTATTTAAAATCCTTGTCTTTGAACAGCTGCTTAGGAATTTAAATTTTCGCATCATTGATACTCATAACTTCAAGGTCTTTCTTAGCAAAATGCTTAATTACATCAATCATACCTTAAAATTTTACACTTCCCATTCTGTCTTTTTGTAAATAATTTTTACTTACTTCGATAAATACCTTACTAGAAATATTTGCAAGGTAAGATGTGAAAGCTTATAGATTTTTTCAACATTTTCTGTGTAAATGGAAGCTTTCCACCTATAGGATCTAATTCGTCATTTGATGTGGTCTTTACCTGTTACTATCAAACTATTTATTCATCGTCAACTACATACTGAAGAATTTTCAAAAACATCCATCAACATAGACTAAGCCAATTGGTTAAGACTTTGATATGTTAGTTTTGAGATCTTACAAACTCTAATGGTCAAATCTTCAAGGATGCTTACCAAAACTTTTAAAAACATCCTTCACTTTTCAAAAATGAAAAAATAAAATAAAAGGAATACTTAATTAAAAAAAAAAAGGTTTAGATTTGTTTCCAACACTAGTCCTTCTAAATGAAAGAAAACAATTTTTCCAAAAAAATTATAGAAATTTCCTTCTACTTATGTAAAATAATATTTTAAAGATACTTAAAAGTTCTAGATGTTATTCGGATGACACATTCGATTTTTTATGGTTTCAAACAAATCTTGAAAATTAAAGCTCAAAACACTTTGCATAACATTACATCACGAAATTTGCCCAAATGGTTGTTGACAGTGCCAAGATCATATGCCCAGCCCAGGACTTATGCTTAGCTTGAAGATGGGCGGACAGGAGTGGCCCGAAAAGCCTTAAGGGTTACTTGGTCTTTTTGTTATTTCCTTTCCAATTTGGTTATATTTTTCGATCAACAATTCCTTTAGAAGAGAAAAAGACACCAAAAAGAATCACTATCCGAAGGTGACATTGCAAAATAGACCCATATAAATAGAGAGCGGGCTCTACAAAGTACGAGGTAAACAATCCACCGATTTGATTTTGGCTTTGAGCCTCATATTGGATAGTGGGCCAATATATTCTAACAAAAACCATAATTCGGAGCATGTGTCCATTGGAATTAGAGGAAATAGACATCCAAAGCTACATTAGTTTTTATTAACTGAATAACTATGTAGATGTCTGAGCATCCACTGGACTCAAACTTGAGAGACAGAATTGAGAATTTAATAACTCACCAGATCAGATTTAGCTGATATTAGTGGCAAGAGCCCCTAGTTCATAGTCTCTTAGTCACGGAAGAAGACATGAAACCGAGAAAGCCTATACATAGCAATAAAATTGTCGATAGAATTATGAGTGACAAAAGTAAAAAATCTGGAGTCGAGTCAAAATCTGTCATAGTTTAGCGGCAATATATCAAAATCTGCCATAGTGCCAAAATCTGCCGTAGTTGAGCGTCAATATGTCAAAATCTGTCATAGTTTACTTCAGAACATCAATTGCAACAAATAGGTTACTGTAGATAGTGTGCAGCGTTCGTTTGTCCGGATGCGGGATTGATTCACTGGGGTTGGAAATGGTTCTCTTTCAAGTAAAAACAGACCACACTTTTCGTGTTCTGAAAATTTATCATTATAGATCGATTCCCCATCAAACTTCCGTCCAAAATTACCATTTATCCTCACAGATCCTGGTCGCGGAATTTCCCAAAAGGAGAACGTTTTCCAGCTTCCTTTTGTTGTGTGAAACTAGATCTGCAGTTGTATATTAGCCATGAATGGAAGTGGGAGCATTGAGGCGCAAGAACCGGTAGATGACACCATTTGGTCGTGGTCACTGAGGCCACTCCAGAGTAATTGCGGTGCCAAAACCCCAAGGAGTTATTGCCAAACGGGGAAGCACCTGTTGTATGCATTCGTATGAAGCAACTGGGACCATGTTTGTACCGAAGAAGTTGGTTGGGACTTAAAACTATGCATCTTGGAGTCATGACATGGAAGTTGTTATAAACCCCAAAAAAGGTGGGATTAAATGGATTGGTTATAATCTAAAACTCGCTAACGTGATTAAAATAGGATTAAATGGGTTTACTAAAGGGTTTTTAGTAAATAACACCGAATGTGAGCTGACAGCAAGCAAGAAATAATCTGAATGGCTATCTTCGAAAGTTGCTCAAAAGGAAAGTAATGCAGTTCGTGGACACTACCACTTCCAAGCTAGTGCAACGTTAGCAAGAATCATGGATGAAGACTAATCGGGTTGCTCGAAATAATGTTGTCTCCTCTTTTAGGGCTTTTGTCAAAACCGCGTCGTACAGCTTCTCGCCTTAATATTTGTTCTAATACTATCGTTTTGTAAGAGGTGGTAGCGGAACATAAAAGGGATTCGTTTATGGGCGTGCGCGTGACACCTCAGCTTCTGCACTGATTAGGAGAACAGGTTAGTATTTCTCTTATTCATCTTCTTATGAGTAGAAGATAAGTTGTTACTTAGTTTAATGGTTAGTTTAGTGGTGAGTTAGTAGGAATTCCAACTTTAAGGTTTGGAATTAGACATATATTTGGGTGTGAACGTAAGATGGATTCTAAACGTAAAATTCTAAAAGTAAAATTCCGACAGAGTTCTAAAAGCAAAATCAAATCAAGAGTGCAAAATTCTAAAAGCAAATTTCCGACAGGGTTCTAAAAGCAAAATCAAATCAAGAGTGCTCTCCCATGGCTGAAAATGACAGGGACTCCCCCGTGGTTTACTTCTCCCATGGCTGAAAATGACAGGGACTCCCCCGTGGTTTACTTCCCCATGGCTGAAAATGATAGAGACTCCCCCGTGGTTTACTTCCCCATTGCAAACCACTTTGTAGCTAAAGCAAGAGTGCGTTATCGTCCATTTCCCCTTCCTAGGTACAGATCGGCGTTTCAAACAATTTTATCTCGAGTTTCCACTTCAAACAATTTTATCTCGAAGTTCCACTTCAAAGACAGATAAAAATGGTCCGGCATGTTGCAACAATTCCGACAGCTTCTCCGGCCTCCATAAGATCAGATTACTCTCTTAGCTCCCTTGGTCACAACTTAGCTTTGGCTGCACTTCTGACGATCTTCACGATGGCCATTACTGCCCTCATTAAGTATTTAGTAGTCCAAATCATCCGCGGGTGGGATCAACTATTTGGCAGATCGGCTGCCGCCCCAGTGGCTTCTGGACCTATTGCCCCAGCAGCTCCCGGAGTTGTTGAGCCGGCGGCTGCTGCCGCAGTGGCCCTCGGACCTGTTGGCCCAGAGGCTTACGGACCTGTTGCCCCAGTAGGTTTCGAACCAGTTGCCCCAGCAGCTTACGAAGTTGTTGACCATGCGGCTCCCGAAGGTGTTACCCAAGCAGCTGGCCTGGAGGAAATTGTTCTGCAGTCGCATTAGGTCCACCATCTCAGCAGTGCAGCGAGTGAATTGTTCGCTGAGGGTAAAGTGTTGTTACTTGAGTCATACTCGTAGCTGTGTTTCACGCCATCCGTTTTTTTTTTTCTCTCTTTTTTTCCGGGTTCATGAACGTGTTTCTTGGGAGCTGCAAACTTAAGCTTTTTTAGAGTTGCTTTAGCCCTTCGTTTTTGGCAGATTGGTCAGTGAATGGTTTGTTGTGTAGGTATAAGAAATGTTGTTTTGAGCTTATATCTGTTTCTGACATCTTTTTCTTTAAGACGAATCTGTTTCCTGGTATACATGGATTCTATCGAGTCTCCTCCGCATCCGCCACCTTGTCAGTATCTATATCATGCATCACTCTTCTGATCCCTTCTCCCTAGTCCTCTCCGTCTAAACATAGCTATTCCTCAACACCAGGGGCATTAACACTACTTTTTCTCTTTGAACTGATTTCAACGAATAAATGAAACCCTAAAGATAACACCTTCGGTTCTTGATGGAATCGCTGCTTTTGTGGGCTAACACTTTCTGGAGGTAAAAACCCAGAGGGAAGTGAAAAAATGCTTGGGTTTTAATAAACGTTGCTCCTGGGAAATAGTTTGAGGGAGCAGTTTTATTCTGGTGTTATTCCGGAGAGGTGTCGTTCTTTTGCGTCAAGTGAGCCATCTTCCCTGTCCTCTGTGTAGTCAAGTATTCTTCTAGTTCCGTAAGCCCGAAGCAAAACTAATGATTTTAGTAATTTTTTCTTTCTTCTTTGTTTCCCCAGTTGCTAGTTAGGCTGGTGCGATACATATGAGAACCGCAAAACCGTAGGGCTTAGAACACCCCAGGGAGAGATGATAGGAATTTTCCGCGCAATATGTGGTCTTCTTCTCTCCCCGTTCCTGATTGATGTTGATGGATTATCCTCCACTATCTAGTTAAGGTGTGATGGTGTATCATTTTTAGATCGTTGGCCATTTCCTACAATGAGCCATCGGTCTCATTCTTCTCTCTCCCGAACTCATCAACGCGAAGAGGATTCCATATTCAAGTCCCATCTTCACGTCTTAACTATTTTTCCTTTTCCCTCTCGTTTGCTGTTTTGGCTGGGGTTGTGATTGTAGATGGCACTGTTGGGAGATGTTGGGATTTTTTCTTTTTTGTTCCAATTATTAGGTTTCCGTGATGGATGGTTCAGAGATGATGTTGATGCCCCTCACGCATTGACGAACTGATCCCAATCCGTCGAAGAAAAAGCTAACTCTTTTTTTCTTTTTTGAGAAGGTTTCTTTTCGGTGCCCAAAGCCATTTATGTCAAACATGGGATGGTGGCACTCTCACATTGCCTTAACATTTTAATTTGACTGTTAGATATTGAGTGTCCAAAACCCAGTAGATTAAGCATGGGGTGGTGGCACCTTCACATTCATTTCAACATTTTAATTTAACTGCTAGATATTAGATGATGATTTGATGAGGTTACATTCACAGCCAATTGGTTTTTCGTTCGAAATTAACGAAAGATGTAATCATTAAAGTCACCTGTGAATAAACGAAACGTTAGATTCTAAGTAATTAATTTCAAAATTTGTAATCCTATTTGTTAAGGAATTAGAATTCAGATATTCATGGACAAATTTTTTTTATAAAATCAATAGAAATTCTTTTTCCTTTTATGAAAAATCCAAGATGGAAAACGAAGAAAGTAGATATATTTCACATACTTTTTTCTGCCCTTTTTTCAACTTTATCAAAAAAATATTTGAGGTAAAAGGTTGGATAAATAGCGGTTCAGACCTTGTTTATCTAACGACGCCATAAAAATCAGATGTCTCTTCCGATTGATCGATCCGGTCCAAGGTAATAAACTTATATTTTGTTCCGAACTGTTAAATTTCAGCGCAATCATGTAACAATAAACTTTGTTTTTTAAGGCAGTCCACGTAAACTTTATGAAGCAAAAGAGGAACATAATTAGAGATAGAGATATCAATGCAGCAAAATAAAGTGATTTACTCGGATTAGAGTCAGAAAAGAATGAGAATATAAAAAGATATATTCATTGTTCCGCAATCAGTAAATCATACTAAAGTTCCTCGTGAAAAGGAACTGCTGTAGTACCTTTTAAACCGATTCATTTTCCCCTCTAGATAGGTTCATCGAAATATAGTCTTTTAGAAAAAGGATGACGAGAAAAGACAAATTTTCAAATGGAGAACTTTCGATCTCCATTTGTCCGTCTAATCCATCCCAAGTGTCCATCTTTCACAGTTTAGGGTAAGATTAGTCAAGCACGAAAGAGGGCTTTCAGCGAGCCTGTTATTCCAAGCAGTGAGTTCCAACAGTCACTTCTTCACCTAGATTTTGCCTGTGAGTCTTCCTCCCCTTCACTACAACTGTCACCTTCATCACCTCGACGAATTATTGCACCGCAGCTTGCACCAATTCCGACGGCTCCTCTAGCCTCCTTAAGCTCCAGAACCTTTCTGATCTCCCATGGTTGCATCTCGCCAAAACGTAGGTGTGCGATCTTCACGCTGCCTATTACTGCCATCGTCAAGATTGTGGTCGTTTATGTGTTCTCACAAGTTGAGGCAACTGTTTGCTGGAACAGGTGAGGCCCAACCTGCTTGCCCACCGATGGACCTGGAGGAGAATGTTCAGAAGCGGCTTTCGACCTCCCATCTCCGGAGTCCGGGCAGTGAATAGCTTGTTGGGTATGAATAAGAAGTGTTGTTACTTAGTGCTCATACAGTTATCTGCGTTTTGCCGTATCCTTTTTTAATTTTTTTTTTCATAAATTTATTTCCATGGGAGTCACAAACTTCCATTTCTTATGGAGCTGCTTTAGCGCTCCCTTGTTTGCTGGACGGTCAGTGAATGGTTTGTTCTGAATAATAAGATGGTTATTTTGAGTTCATGGTCATCTGGTACCCCTATTCTACTTTTCTAAGATGGAGTTAGATGCTTTCCCCATCGGCCACTCCGCAGCTTGCCTAATGTGGATTTTTGTGTCAGACAAGGAAAGAATTCGGGTTTTGCTTGCTTCTGTGGAGTATAGAGTAGTTTTGCATATTGAATGAGCGGAGGCGTTTCAGACCTTGTTTCTAATTATTTTTGTCTTTTATGAAGAGGTAAACGGCTCCGATTCTGAAGCATGCACGTATCGCAATTCATAATAGAAGCCACATATTGGATTTTTTTAGTGTTGTTATCAATTCTTGTGGCGTCAAAAATTACCCTAAACATACTGTTCATATTTCCACGTGTCGAACGTCGTTGAGCATTTCTTGTTATTTAGCCATAATATTGAGTTGGATTGAGATGCGACCGAGAATGAAAAATATCAAAATTAAAACAATGATAAAAAGATATTGAGCTGATATATTTTAGTCATTTGAAAATGATTTGACCATAATTTTGGCGTACCATCTTCCCGTTTCACTTCAAGACATGTCTGATTATATCTGAAGCCAACTTTAATACAGTAATATCATCTGTGCAAATCAAAAGGAACAATGGTAATAACATGATATGCTAACGACTTTCTTCGTCTACAAAACATATGAAAAAACTAATAAGAAGGGGATGCGACCAAAGATGTTGAAGGCAGGTAGTATAACTTAATCACCCGTGGGTTTATGTGCTTACACAAGGCGTTACACAAAGCTTAGTTGCATATTACAATAATAAATATTTTTGATTACTATAAACTTATATTCTTTTGCAATATTAACATTTAAATTTGGCATTTCTCATGAAACAATGTTTAATTAGTTGGTGTATTATATTATTGACCTAGAGTATTCTCAAGGTTTTGCACACCAAATTGATTTTTTTTTAAAACAAAAAATAGGGGCAGTACCTTGACAAATTTTATTAATACTAACAAGGTTGGGCGTAATAACCATACCTCGAATGAGTACAAATGACATGGTATAATCCTAACTCTTAAAAAAAATCAGTCACTTACATTTTAAGTAACCATACATAAGTAAAATGAAAATATGAAATACATTAGGCAATACATTCGTTTAACTTTGTGGTGGCCTATAATTACCCGATCCTAGATGATCCTTAACATAAATATCTAAACACGGATGAGGCAATGTGCCAAGCTAGTTGAAAATATATTTTAAATAAAGTGACCATAGTTAGCGAGACAATCCATTATCATATTTCTCTTAAGATGCACATGACATACAAGTGTATGTGAAGGAATCATAGATAAGCATTGATGCATGACATATTTTAATTTTCATAGAGTTTTTCATTTTTTTAAGCAAACATTGGCCTAAATAAAACAAATATGATTCAATAACTTAAGGTACTTGACTCTTTGCCTGACATATTTTAAGTCCCTTTAACAAGGTATAAGCTTCTGCCTTTGCACTGGTGCCAAGATTTGGCTTCGTAGAAAAAGCCATTATGAAATCTCTGTTATGATCTCTAAGGATTCCCCCACCAACATTATTCCCCATGATGCTTGATACATCCGTATTAAGCTTATATTGCCGCATAGGAGGAGGTTGCCAATGAACCCAAACTCCTTGCCTCAATGGAATGTGAATCACAGGAACCTTTAACATAGCTAATGAAATTTAATTAAGAAGA
Source organism: Casuarina glauca (assembly GCA_028551395.1). Classification (NCBI taxonomy): domain Eukaryota; kingdom Viridiplantae; phylum Streptophyta; class Magnoliopsida; order Fagales; family Casuarinaceae; genus Casuarina; species Casuarina glauca. Next base: position 9,445,210 of record CM052349.1, on the reverse strand, counting down.
CTTACTTGTACCTTGACTTGGATTAACCTTAACATTTGAAGAATCCAATGTGTAACATCTTTGTTAATTTTGAATATGAACATATGCTCCCCATTGTGTTTTACAAAATTCTTAGCCAACCAAATTCCTCTAACAATAACTCTTCCCAAAATGGCTATTAGAGCTCTCCTCTAATTGTGCTATGATGCCTCTATATACCATGAAGAAACAAGGTTAGATATAAAACTAAAACAAATAGGTACCTGAAATGTGTTGCCAAATGTAGGTCAAAGCTATTGTGCCAATCTACTATGCATAAATACATTATCCTCCTTCTTTCTTTCACCCCTTTCACAACAATAACACCTAGATGCCAGTTGGATTTCTCTTCTTTGCATATTACATTCCACATGGATGCCATAATGAATTAACTTCCACATAAATAATCCAATATTGGGAAGAACCACTTTATTCCACAAAACGTAACTCAAACCATTTTGTCTTTTTCACTCTTCAATCTTGATACACTAATGGAGTTAAAAATTCTCCAAAACCACTCAAATCACAGACAATGCCTATATGGATCCTGACTATATACAATTTTGTTGGCTTGCTCTTGCTACTCACTAGACAAATGTTTCATAATAAAGTCTTGACTTTGAAGGGCTTCTTCAACTGTTATATCCTATTGTAGACATAAAGGATATCAAAGAAGTTGTCCAATCCAATTATCCTTCTAAAAGGAGTATTTTCCCTCAGCAATAATCCATTTACCATGTTGGATTGAATACTCCACCTAAGGCAAAATCATTTTCATGTATGTGAATGTGCATTCTTTCTATCTCGTCTAATTGCTTCCATTGGATGCCCATACTTGGCTCGAAGAATTGAGGCCCATAAGAATTGTCCTCGTACAAAATGCCATGTAAACTTTGTTTCAAGTGCTTGCATTATTTGTTCTAGGTTTTGAACTCCTAGTCCACCTTCTTCCAAAGGCGTACAAATACTTTACCACTTAACCCAATGACTACGATGACCATCCCCATTACTCCACATGAATTTGGCTAGTATACTATTAATCTTTTGTATGACTTTTTTTGGTACTTGCATAGTAGAAATAATATGTGTTGGTATAAAGGAGAGTACACTTTTAATTAATGTCAATTTATCCTCCGGAGATAAGAATTTCACTTTTCAATTATGCACTTGATTAGTTATAGCATCCACCATCTTATCAAATAATAGATTCGACTTCGTCCCTTGAATAATGGAGTACCCAAATATTTAATTGGCAGGTCTACAAAAGAGAAACTTGTGATATGCTTGATAAGTTCTTTCTTGGATGATTCTAATTTCCTTGACACTATTACCCTCGACTTTTCTACATTCACTTTTTATACACTATAATATCTAGAATATGGGCAGTTCATTACATGGAGTAGATCCCATTGTTTCCATCCCAAAGTCATTGTTTTACTTGCGCTTATGATTGGAAATGGAAAAGGCACTTATTTGATTTCCTTTGATGCGAGAACGATGGTCGTCAGTATTCTAAGACTGCAACCCCCACCTTCCCCCAAATGGTTATTGCGCATAATTTTCAAACCGAGGAAGCAAAAGAGAACGCTTAGTTTGAGATGGTGGCACCTTTGCCTTCCTCCACTGTCAGATATTAATAAGTTTAATTTCCGACTCAATAAGTGGTAGAATTTATTGCATTATAAACAAAATTTTTACTCTATTCTTTAGCAATAGAAGATTCATTACCCACAATTCAATGTCTTCTCACCATAATAATCATATTATTATATGTGGGTAATGCGTTGGCTCAAATCAATGGAAGTCATAGAAATGTTAAGGATATCACATTAAGATATTAATAAGTTTAATATCTAACCTAAAAATCAATTCAAGAATTGATAAAATTCATTATTTTTTAAATGTGATTCTTAATATATTATTTACTAATATGAGATTCATGACCCACAATTCAACATAGTAAGTTTTTGGAGAAAAAGTTAAAAGAAAAAAAGTAAACATTCAACTCACTTCTTAACACAATGTAAATGTTAGTTTCTCAAATAAAAAAAAAATTAGAATTTTTATGCTTATTTGTTAAAGGATAAATTTAGATCTTTATGGACAAACTTGTCAAAAGAAATAATAAGTTTTTTAGTCTAATTAAACATTAAAAATTGAAACGAAGAAGTCAATCATGTAATCTTCATTCTTATCTTTGTGGAAGAAAAGCTGTTCACATCTCCTCACGGCCACCTTGTCCTTTTGCGGTAAGTGTCTGCGAAGTAAATATTAAAACCCCACCATGTCCCTGGTTTTTTAGGGTAAGGAGTAGAGAAAATAGTAACCCATTGCCATTCTCCTAGGACAAAAACATAGTCTCTTGGCACGTATTTACCCGACGTGGCTGAATGAATTGCCAGCCCCCTCCACAAAGCAATAATGAAAGTCTGAACACAACGACTTAAACTGGCGTGGCCGAGGGTGAGCAATGTCCTTACATAGTTCGAGCGACGGAATCCCACTTTGACTAAATGCTAAACCAATGGGGGTTGTCAGGAAATTTGTGAAAACGCCTGATAGTAAAATTTAGTATTACTCTTGCAAGTCTACAAATGTTGTGACCAATCACTCTTAGCTGTTGCGAGTGTTATGAAACTGGACGGTTCCTAGCTCAATGGTAATGGGATCAGACCCTGACCGGCGTGACCGACGAGTTCATTCAGTAGGAGTTCGAATACCCTGTTGTGAGTATAAAAATAAATAAATAAGAAAAAGAAATCCAATACCGAAACCAGGCAGCCAGGTCACACTCCCTGGTGTGAGTATAAAAATAAAAAAAGGAAAAAGAAAAAAGAAAAAGAAATCTAATACCGAACCAGACAGCCAGGTCACAGTAGCTCCAAATAAAATAAGCCAGATCCGAAACCAAGCAGCTCAGTTATGAACACCGGAATGGACAGCTTAGCTCCAAATAAAATAAGCAACGTTATAAATACAAACGAAACACACAAACGAAAGTTATCAAATAGACAGCCAGGTGCGAAACCAGGCAGCCCGATTATGAAACACCGGAATGGACGGCTTAGCTCAGGCAGCCTGGTTATGGAACACCGGAGTGGATAGCTCAACTCTAAATAAAATAAGCAACGTTATAAACACAAACGAAACACACAAATGAAAGTTGTTCGGATATGTGGTTAGATGGGCAGCCACGTCACTGGTGGCTGCCCCGTCAGCTCAGCTACACAGCAGCTACACAGGAGGGAAAAGAAGAATTTTGGGTACAAAGAAACAGCGAAAGAGAGTAGAGGCTGAAGCGGTCCATCCAAAAAAAAAAACGTTGTCACGAGTTTTAGCTCACGTCGCTGAATGAATCGCTTTCCCTCGTCCCTGGGTTCGACTTCATCTGCCAGACAAACTTTCCCCCGCGCTTGTGACGATCTTCTTAGTCGTGTTATTTTGTTATGGTCAGTGAGAGAGTAACTATGGCGTGTCTTCTCCGCATCTGCCACCTCAAGATTGTGGGCGTTGTGGAATCCCACAAGTTGAGGCAACCGTTAGCTGGAACAATTGCTGCCCAACCTGCTTTACACCGACCGGCTGGGAGGATGTTGTTCCGGAGCGTCTTTCGACCTCCGATCTCTGCAGTCCGGCCAGTGACTAACTTGTTAAAGAAGTTATTTGGTGCTCATATAGTTATGTGTTTTCCCGTATTTCTTTTTCGTGAATTTATTTCCATGGGAGCTACAAACTTCTATTGATCATGGAGCTGCTTTAGTCTTCCCTTCTTTGCTTGAATGGTTTGTTCTGGATAACTAAGATTTGGTTATTTTGAGTTCACGGTCATCTGTTTCACCTGATCTGCTTTTCTGGGATGGATTTTTTTTTGGGACACTTTTATTTAGTTCTTTCCAAGGCGATGCCACTGGCGGAGATTAGGTGCTTCTTCCTCAGTCAGCCTCTACAACACACCCAACTTTTTCTGCCTCTCTCTCTCTCTCTCTCTCTCTCTCTCTCTCTCTCTCTTTCTAGTTCGCCATAACTGTAGCTCAACACCAGGTCCGCCAACGCTGCTTTTTTCATTTGCGCTGACCATAACAAATCAACGGAACCTCGATGGAATCGCTTCTGGTTCTTGATGTGGATTCTCAACTAAAAACGCGAGCTTTTCCTTTCTTTTAATTTTCACATGGAGACCATGCCATGAAGTGCTACTCTCGCTTCTCTAGTTCAAAAATAGTAAACATAGTAAAGCAGCAATTCAGTACTAGAGACGATTTATGCCAGTACGGAAAATAGTAAATAATTGCGCATGAAAAACCTCAGTGTGGAAATATTGGCTGACTCTACAGATTGCACCATTAAAGACTTGTGATAGAGTTATTAGACGCATAACTGATACTTTCTTACCCACTAAGAGAGGGAGGGAGAACATAAAGAACAAATCATAAGATGGACAGAGAATAAGTACGATGATGCATAAAAAAAAAAGGCAATGCACAAAAAGCCAAGAATTTGGAAAAAAGCGATCCGGTATGTAAGTAATCGGATAACATCTTATAAACAACGGGGAAAGCTCCGGAAACAGAAAGCGAAGGCAAAGTTTACCCCACCAGAATGCCAAATAACAGCACTTCTGGAGAATACCACCAGGAGAAAACCTATTAGAATATGTTTGATCCTTTCTTTGGCTTTTTACCTATCGGACGTGCTAACCTAGAACAGCAGCGTGGTTGGCCCTGCTTGAGGAATATCTATGTTTAGACGGAGGAGCGGTGAGAAAGAATCAGAAAAGGTGTGAAACGTATGTGGGCTGTTTCTTAATTTTTGATGGGATTTATTAGCTACAACCCATGTTTCTTTTACTATTTTGTTACTATTTGGCTTGTGAAAAAAAAAAAAATTGGTGTTCTTATGAGAGAGGCAGAAGCATCTAGAATTATGGAGAAAAGTAGGATTACCTCACTGGCTGGAGCGTCATCCCAGTGAGGTACAAGTCTCCCTCCAAGAGACGAGGCTTTCAGCGAATTTTTTTTTCGTGCTTTAAATCTGTTTGATCTTATTTTACTTTACTACTATTCAGGTGGACAAATTGAAAATGGGGGACAGCCCGTCGTTGTAGAGGCCCACTTGGGTTTCTCTTTTTCTTTCCCTTTCTTAGTGAGTTGCTTTCAGAGATAAAACAAAAGCTTGAGGAATGGTTGTCAAACTCTTAATGATTATGTTTTCTTAACTTTGTTTAAATTACTTGTGTTATTGACCTTTGGTTGTTGGAAATCGGTTATCTAGTAAGAAAGAGAAGTTTGAGATGCTTGCTTTAATTCTCCATGAGTGGAATTTTCCCTGTGGTGGGTATCCGAGTGGGGTCAAGGGAGTAGTTGGCCTTGTGATGAGTAAAAATAGGAAGCATAGAAGGCAGAGGACTAATACTCTCTGGCTTGGATCGGACTGGACTTTGCAAGCAAAACAGACCTTTCACTAGATCTCAGGCCCGCCTCCTTACCAAGGTGGTGCACAATGGAGGCTGACGTGGTGGCCAAGGGGTAGAAGCATCTAGCTTCACCTCTGCCCTGCCTTGGCAAGAACTAGGTATGTACCCGAGAACAGATTTTTCTATAAACACAGAATACGGGAAACGGATGACAATACGAACTCGAGTACCGGCATTTCCTATGTATCCACCGTACACCTTCTTTGTCATTGTTGAGCTCCATCATCCTAGCATTGTCCCCCTTTTTTTCCCTCACCAAAACACCTACTTTTGAAGCTTCCCTTGACTTTGCTTTTTGTTTCTTGTCCCTTTCTGAACATTGTGTTTTCGACTATTCATCTCGATCCACTTGCACGTAGCTCCGATTGTTAATCAGCTCTCTATACTTTGTCGGAGCGTAAGGGGTGTATTCCATAAACTGCTTGCGGATTGAGAACGTACGAGTTAGGGTTTTTTCTGTTTTTTCTGATACACGTCTGCCACTCGTGCGGGGTTACTTGACGTATGCCCATCCATTTCCTTGGAGGGGATTAATCAATAGAAGGAAGTACGAAGTTTCCAAAAGCACATGATTTTACAACTTTCATGGTGAGACCCGGTCTGATCCTCCCAAAAAAGTGAGGATAAAATTGAAAAGCTAAAGAAGGAAAGGAGGGAAATATGGAACAAAACATTTACTTTTAGTGATTAAGAAACTAAGTCTTCGTTTGTTTACCAGTAACCTTAATAGTTAAAATTTTCCTTTAATTTCTAACAGAACCCTGTTAACTCAATATGATCACATTAAATCAATCAAATCTGATAGATCAAGTAAAACCGCTAGAAACACAACTGTTTAGGAGGGTTTTGGAACACTACAGGGTACTGCGTTTAGCCAGAATACTTTTGCATTTGCTTGTTTTGTAGCTAGTATCATATAATGTCTATAAACATCCAGTCCTTCTCGTATCTCAGCCGCTCAAAATTACAAAAACGACAACAAAAACGTGTACTCTCCTAGATGTATATGTGTCTCACCCAACAAACGTTTTCGTCTTTGCAAAAAACAAATTGCCAGCTTCTCTTCCTCCTTGAGAAATTCCTATCCCATCATGATTCCGTTTCTCAGCATCCCCTTAATCTTATATTTGATAACACCTGTATTGCACAATAAAAGGGCTAAATTATTTCATTCATAATACATTTGCGGGGCGGTTGACAGTTAGCAGCGAGATGATTCAGGGATTAATTTTGAATTTAAGGACCAAAGACTCAATTTGAACTTTAGGGGCCAATGCCTAATTTTGAAAGTTGCGTCTCCAGGCCTATTTGAACTACCAAGCTCAAGCCCAATTTTGGGAGTTTCGAACTCAAGGCTGAATTTTGGAACTTCCTGGCTCAGGGCTGAAATCTCGGAAGTTTGCAATTTGTACAGCAAACAAGTAGAATAAAGGTGCACGATAACATGGGCTACATGAGAATTTTGGTGGGTCGGCAAAAAAGACACTTGCATAAGGCTTAACTCATCTGTAAAAGAGCAACCTGGGGTACATATTTATAGTGTCACAAGCCCAACGATACAATTACTAGGAAATTTCAAAGAACTGGGTGGAGTCCGTGATTGGTTCACCATCTGGTGGGTCAGTTTGTCTTTTGTCAATGATGGCATTGTCTTTGTTTTCATCATTTGTCACCCTTGCAGTGGGGATTACGTTCCGCCAGTGAGGTCCTCCTAAAACTGCCCGGAAACTTCGCTTGTTGGATCATGAGGTGGAGGCTTTGCCACGGTGGAGGCTTGAGAAGGTTGATGTGAGCCAGGTTTTCCAATGTTTGGAGGGCCTTCGCAACGTCCTGTGCTACATGAGAATTCTGAGAGTTTTCTACTACATTGTTACGGTCCTGCTTATCAGGATCCATAATTACACTGGTTTTCTCAAGCTCACCGTCTGCAAACATGAAGGAAGATGGTTCTTCCTCCTTGTTCGGACACCCAAGCTCAAATGTGTTTTCTTTCAGGGGAAAACAAACCTCCTTAAACATTTCTGTTCATTCAAAAGCTTGCCTACATCTTTTACGGGCTGGCTCTTATAAGAGCTTTTCCATTCCTATTGTCTTAGAAACCTAGGCTGGGCTTACATCACAAATACAACCGACACACGGAAATAATCATGGAAACCCATGTTTAGGTCTTTGCCTTGTTGAAGCACGTCCTTTCTTCCTATCCCTTCATGTTGCGTCCTGCTTACTCAAAGCCTTGGGAACAAGCTCGTAACATACATGCACCATCGCCAAGTTGCTCGAGTCTGGTTCACCACGCAAAGCAAATAGTGTATTCGCAGGTTGCTCCGCTGCTGTTTGCATGGACAACTGCAAGGGGCTGGGAAACGAAGTTGCAGCTGGTATTCGTTCATTCCATTTCAAACTCGGTGTAATGACACAGTTTGTTACGCAAATTTGTGAAAGCCTGTCCCGGGAAGGTTTGGTCATGATATTTGAGAGTTAGGCGGAACTGGGCACATGAGCAGTAATCAAAGTATCTTGGGCGACCTTCTCATGGACGAAATGAAAATATACTTCCAAGTGCTTGCTTCAGTTGTGAAAAAACAAGCTTAGTTGAGAGCTGGAGTGTAGGAAGGTTATTACAGTGCAGAATAACGGGTGTGAATTGGTTGGTACAAAAATGTTTGAGCAAATGCAGCAACCAGGTGCTTTCGGTGGTCCCTAGCAGTTAAGGCACGGTACGCTGCTTCGGTAGAGGATTGGGAAACGGAGTTCTGTCGCTTTGCTGCCCATGAAACTAAATTAGCACCTATAAAAATGCAATATCAGCTTGTTGACCATCTTGTTTCTGTACACTCGACCCAATCAGTGTCCGTGAACCCGTAGAGGTTCGCGGTGCTTCGGTGGTGGATACAACGGCCATGGTTCATTGTCCCACTGAGGTAACGCAAAATACATTTCAATTCATGGAAGTTTTGGATACTTGGTGAGGCTATACTTTGGTTGAGTTTGTTTATTGAAAAACTCAAGGCAGGACCGGTGAGAGTTGCATATTGCAGAGCTCCCAAAAAGCTATGGTAAAGGCTGGGTTGAGCAAACGGTTTAGTGCTATTTTGGACAGGAATGACCTTCATGGTTATAGAAGGCGGTAAGGGATGACAAAACTCTATTTCGGCTTGGTGTAATATATCTGAAAGGTGGTGTTCTTGAGTGAGAAAAAGGCCATCAGAGTCGTGTTTCAATTGAATAGCGTACAAAATCAATGGGCTTTCAACCTAATAATCTTGTTAAATTTAAATGGTTTACAGGTTCCATATATTTGATTTATATCAATCGTGAAGCTTCAAGGAAAATATTAAAAATTACAAATAATGAGCTTTAGTCCCCTCCTCACCTATCCGTTGAAACTCACATCCCGTGAACTAAACCCCAAGGCTTTTTGCAACAAATAAAATAAATCATTTGTTAAGCAAAACTCATGGTATTTAATTTATACAAATAACTAGCTTGAGGGAATTACTAAAGTTACAAATGATTGAGACTATGCATGTTTACAAAATTCAGCCCATCATGCCCAAGTCTAGTGCTCAGCATCTCACTAGCTAGTTAATAGTTCCCGTTTTACCAACACCCATCGCCTTATAAGTAATTGTAACTCAAAGTTAACTAGATCACATCTCATCAAATAGCTACCAATAACCACGGCCTAAAAAGTAGTTCTAATTCCAAAACAATTGATTATATTTTATTTACATTTTTTATATTAGTATAATCAATTTCTAAGAAAGAAAAAATGCTAAATAAAAACCTAAATAGTTCAAGAATTATGCAAAAATTATATAATAAAATAATATGAAAGACAAGATTTCATCAACCAAAAGAATACAACCAATAAATTATAATAAGTTTTTGTAAGTGTTCAGAAATTTTTTAAATATAGTTTTTAAACCTAAATGATAATGTTATAACTAAATAATTTTATATTTTATATGGTGATATATATAATACCTAACATTTCGCCCAAAAAAAAATACTAAGTAAAAATTCATAATACTAAGTTTTTATTGGACTTTTTTGTTGCTTTTTTACATGGTATGAGAGCTCATAATTAATGTGAATGAGAATTTGTTATAATTCATGATTTACAAATGTCCCTAGAATCTCCTAAATGGCCTCAGACTGGATAAAACCAAGCCCACTCCACAAAATACCCAAAACCCAAGATAGGCCCGTGACACATATAAAGGGAGAGCGGGCTCTACAAAGTACGAGGTAGACAACCCAGCGATTTGATTTCGGCTTTGAGCCTCATATTGGATAGTGGGCCAATATATTCTAACAAAAACCATAATTCGGAGCATGTGTCCATTGGAATTGAGGAAATAGACATCCAAAGCTACATTAGTTTGTATTAACTGAATAACTATGTAGATGTCTGAGCATCCACTGGACTCAAACTTGAGAGACAGAGATTGAGAATTTAATAACTCACTAGATCAGATTTAGCTGATATTAGTGGCAAGAGCCCCTAGTTCATAGTCTATTAGTCACGGAAGAAGACATGAACCAAGAAAGCCTTACATAGCAATAAAATTCTCGATAGAATTACGAGTGACAAAAGTAAAAATCTGTCATACTTTAGCGTCAACATGTCAAAATCTGTCATAGTGCCAAAACATGCCGTACTTTAGCGTCAATATGTCAAAGTCTACCACAGATTATCGTCAATATGTCAAAATCTGTCATAGTTTACTTTAGAACATCAATTGCAATAAATAGGTTACCGTAGATAATGCGCAGCATAAGTTCGTATGGATGCGGGAATTGATTCAGTGGGGTTGGAAATTGTTCTCTTTCAAGTAAAAACAGACCACAATTTTTGTGTTCTGAAAATTTATCCTTATAGATCGATTCCCCATAAAATAGGATTAAATGGGTTTACTAAAGGGTTTTAAGTAAATAACACCGAATGGGAGCTAACAGCAAGCAAGAAATAATCTGAATGGCATCTTCAAAAGTTGCTCTAAAGGAAAGTAATGCAGTTCGTGGACACTACCACTTCCAAGTTAGTGCAACATTAGCAAGAATCCAAGAATCATGGGTGAAGACTAATCGGGTTGCTCGAAATAACGTTGTCTCCTCTTTGGTTAACAGCAAGCAAGAAATAATCTGAGTGGCTCTCTTTAAAAGTTGCTCTAGAGGAAAGTAATGCAGTCCGTGGACAGTACCACTTCCAAGTTAGTGCCACGTTAGCAAGAACCATGGGTGAAGACTAATCGGCTTGCTCGAAATAACGTTGTCAATACCATTGTGACTGTTACTATTACAAGAATCATGGGTGAAGACTAATCGGGCTGCCTGAAAGAACGTTGTCTCCTCTTTGGCTAACAGCAAGCAAGAAATAATCTGAGTGGCTTTCTTTAAAAGTTGCTCTAAAGGAAAGTAATGCAGTCCGTGGAGAGTACCACTTCCAAGTTAGTGCCACGTTAGCAAGAATCATGGGTGAAGACTAATCGGGTTGCCAGAAATAACGTTGTCAATACCATTGTGACTGTTACAGATGTGCCAGGTCTGATAATTTCTTGGTCCTCCGTACTTGTGGATTCAAGGTAACAGGAGAGGGGCAAAGTACCACTTCCAAGTTAGTGCCACGTTAGCAAGAATCATGAATGAGGACTCATCGGGTTACTCCAAATAACGTTGTCCCCTCTCTTAGGGCTTACGTCAAAAACGCGTCGCGTAGCTTCTCAGCCTTAATATTTGTTCTAATGCTATCGTTTTGTAGGAGGTGTACCTGGTAGCGGAACATAAAAGGGCTTCGTTTATGAGCCTGCGCGTGACACTTCCGGCTTCTGCATGGATCATGACGTGATGTTAAGGAGAATAGGTTATTATTATCTTATTCATCTTTTTTGAGTACAAGATAAATTGTCGCTTAGTTTAATGGTAAGTTAATAAGATGGGTAAAAGACAAATTATCACTTAAATAAGTGGTGAGTTAATAAGAATTTTAACCGTGGGATATGAGTTTAATATCTTGTGTGAATTAGATATATGCATTATAAAATATTAAAAAAATAAAAAGTTTTTAAAAAAATGTGGAAGACAAGTTGGCATACACCAAGGGAATCAACAAAAACTTCTATCATGAACATAAAAATGACGCTGAAAAGATGACGAATGCCGCTGATGATAAAGATGACGCTCCAGGGGAATCAGACCAAAACTTCTCTTATGCGTATAAAAATGACGATGACGATATTCCATTTCAAAGACTGCATCTTGCAACAAATTCGACCAAAAACAGCTTTCCACTTCAAAGATAGATAAAAATGGCCCGACGTCTTGCAACAAGTCCGACAGCTTCTTCGGCCTCCATGAGCTCAGATTACTCTCTTAGCTCCCTTGGTAACAAACTAGCCTTGGAGGCACTTCTGACGATCTACACGATGGCCATTACTGCCCTCGTTAAGTATGTAGTAGTCCAAATCATCCACAGGTGGGATCAACTATTTGGCAGATCGGCTGCAGTCCAAGTAGCTCCCGAAGTCGTTGACCCGGTGGCCGCCGCCCCACTGGCTCCCGGAGTTGTTGATCCGGCTGCTGCTGCCGCAGCGGCTCTCGGACCTGTTACACCAGAGGCTGCTGGACCTGTTGCCCCAGCAGCTCCCGGAGTTGTCGACCCGGCGGCTGCCGCCGCTGTGGCTCCCAGAGTTGTTGCCCCAGTGGCTGCCGAATCGGTTGCCCCAGCAGCTCCCGACGTTGTTGACCATGCGGCTCCCGAAGGTATTACCCAAGCGGCTGGCCTCAAGGAAATTGTTCAGCCGTCGCATTAGGTCCACCTCTCAGTGCCGCAGCGAGTGAATTGTTTGCTGAAGGTTACGTGTTGTCACTTGAGTCATATTTATAGCCATGTTTAACGCCATCCGTTTTTTTTTTTTTTTTTTTTGGGTTCATGAGCTGCAAACTTAAGCTTTTTAGCGTTGCTTTAGCCCTTCGTTCTTGGCAGATTGGTCGGTGCATGGTTTGTTGTGTACGTATAAGAAATGTTGTTTTGAGCTCATATCTGTCTCTGACGTCTTTTTCTTTAAGACGAATCTGTTTCGGTGTATACATAGGTTCTATCGAGTATACACGATCGCTGACAGAGGAACAACGGCGTGTCTTCTCCGCATCCGCCACCTTGTCAATCTCTATATCATGCATCACTCTTCTGATCCCCTCTCCCTAGTCCTCCGTCTAAACATAGCTATTCCTCAACACCAGGGGCATTAACACTACTTTTTCTCTTTGAATTGATTTCAACGAATAAATGAAACCCTAAAGGAAACACCTTCGGTTCTTGATGGAATCACTGCTTTTGTGGGCTAACACTTTCTGGAGGTACAAACCCAGAGGGAAGTGTAAAAATGCTTAGGTTTTTAGAAACGTTGCTCCTGGGAAACAGTTTTATTCTAGGGTTATTCCGGAGAGGTGTTGTTCTTTTTGGTCAAGTGGGCCATCTTCCCTGTCCTCTCTGTTGTCAATATTCTTCTAGTTCCGTAAGCCCGAAGCTTAGATCTTTTTTCTTTCTCCTTTGTTTCCTCGGTAGCTAGGCTAGTGCGATACATATGAGAACCGCAAAACCGTAGGGCTTAGAACAACGCAGGGGAGAGAGGATAGGAATTTTCCGTGCAGCATGTGGGTCTTCACTCCCCGTTCCTGATTGACGTTGATTGATTACCCTGCACTATCTAGTTAAGGTGCGATGATGTATCATTTTTAGGTTGTTGGCCACTTCCTAAAGTCAGCGGTCTTATTCTTCTCTCCCGAACTCATCAACGCGAAGAGGATTCCATCGGTCTTATTGTAGATGGCGCTGTTGGGAGATATTAGGATTTTTTTCTCTGTTGTTCCAATTATTAGGTTTCCAAGATGGATGGTTGAGACATGATGTTGATGCCCCTCAATCATTGACGACGAGCTCCCAATCCGTAGAAGAAAAAAGCAATTTTATTTATTTATTTATTTATATTTTGAGAAGGTTTCTTTTCAGTGCCCAAAGCTACGTATGTCAAGCATGGGATGGTGGCATCTTCACATTGCATTAACATTTTAATTTGACTTTTAGATATTGAGTGTCCAAAACCCAGTAGGTTAAACACGGCGTGGTGGCACCTTCACATTCACTTCAACATTTTAATTTAACTGCTAGATATTAGATGATGATTTGATGAGGTTACATTCGCAGCCAATTGGCTTTTCATTAGAAATTAACAAAAAATATAATCATTAAAGTCACCTGTAAATAAATGAAATGTTAGAATTTAAGTAATTAATTTCGAAATTTGTAATCCTTATTTGTTAAGGAATAGAATTCAGATCTTCATGGACAAATTTTTCATAAAATTAATAGAAATTTTTTATTCTTTTATGAAAAACCTAGGATGGAAAACGAAGAAAGTAGATATTTTTCACTTACTTTTTTCTACCCTTTTTTCAACTTTATTAACAAATATTTCGGGTAAAAGGTAGGAAAAATAGCGGTTCAGACCTTGTTTATCTAACGACGTCATAAAAATCTTCCAATTGATCGATCCGGTCCAAGGTAATAAACTTATATTTTGTTCCAAACTGTTAAATTTCAATGCAACTCGTGTAATAATAAACTTTATTTTTTAAGGTAGTCCACGTAAACTTTGTGAAGCAAAAGTGGAACATAATAAGAGATAGAGATATCAATTTCCCGTAAAATGGAACAGCTGTAGTACCTTTTAAACCGATTCATTATTCCATTTAAGTATGTTCGTCGAAAGAGAGTCTGTTAGAAAAAGGTTGATGAGAAAAGACAAATTTTCAAGTGGAGCACTCTCGATTTCCTTTTGTCCGTCTAATCCATCCCAAGTCTCCTTTCACTGTTCTTCACGCGGAGACACCAAAAACTCTAACCCAGAGCGCAAGAAAGGGTTACTAACTTTTTTTCGTCACTTCCAATTTAAGATGCAGAGGTAACGTCCAAACAAAGCCCCATTGAACAACATTAACGTCAAAGTTTAGAGGACTGGAGTTCCTGTCCAAGGGTCGGCGAGGAAAGGAGTCGCACTAAAAACTAAATTTAACGAATAAATGAAACCCTAAAGGAAACACCTTCGTTTCTTGATGGAATCACTGCTTTTGTGGGCTAACACTTTCTGGAGATACAAACCCAGAGGGAAGTGAAAAAATGCTTAGGTTTTTAGAAACGTTGCTCCTGGGAAACAGTTTTATTATAGGGTTATTCCGGAGAGGTGTTGTTCTTTTTCGTCAAGTGGGCCATCTTCCCTGTCCTCTCTGTTGTTTCCTCAGTTGGTAGCTAGGCTGGTGCTATACATATGAGAACCGCAAAACGGTAGGGCTTAGAACACCGCAGGGGAGAGAGGATAGGAATTTTCCGTGCAGCATGTGGTCTTCTCTCCCCGTTCCTGATTGACGTTGATTGATTAGCCTGCACTATCTAGTTAAGGTGTGATGATGTATCATTTTTAGATTGTTGGCCATTTCCTACAAGAAGTCATCGGTCTTATTCTTCTCTCTCCCGAACTCATCAACGCGAAGAGGATTCCATCGGTCTTATTGTAGATGGCCCTGTAGGGAGATGTCAGGATTTTTTTCTCTATTGTTCCAATTATTAGGTTTCCATGATGGATGGTTGAGACATGATGTTGATGTCCTTCAAGCATTGACAACGCGCTCCCAATCCGTTGAAGAAAAAGCCAACTTTTTTTTTTTTTTTTTTTTGAGAAGGTTTCTTCTCAGTGCCCAAAGCTATGTATGTCAAGCATGGGATGGTGGCACCTTCACATTGCCTTAACATTTTAATTTAACTGCTAGATATTAGATGATGATTTGATGAGGTTACATTCGCAGCCAATTGGCTTTTCGTTGGAAATTAACAAAAAATATAATCATTAAAGTCACCTGTAAATAAATGAAATGTTAGATTCTAAGTAATTAATTTCGAAATTTGTAATTCTTGTTTGTTAAGGAATAGAATTCAGATCTTCATGGACAAATTTTTCATAAAATTAATAGAAATTTTTTATTCTTTTATAAAAAATCTAGGATGAAAAATGAAGAAAGTAGATATTTTTCACTTACTTTTTTTTTGCCCTTTTTTCAACTTTATCAAAAAATATTTCAGGTAAAAGGTAGGATAAATAGCGGTTCAGACCTTGTTTATCTAACGACGCCATAAAAATCTTCCAATTGATCGATCCGGTCCAAGGTAAAAAACTTATATTTTGTTCCAAACTATTAAATTTCAGTGCAACTCATGCCATAATAAACTTTATTTTTTAAGGTAGTCCACCTAAACTTTATGAAGCAAAAGCGGAACAAAATAAGAGATAGAGATATCAATGCAACAAAATAAAGTGATTTACTAGGATTAGAGTCGGAAAAAATGAGAATATAAAAAGATATATTCGTTGTTCCGCAACCACTAAAGCATACCACAATTCCCCGTGAAAAGGAACAGCTGTAGTACCTTTTAAACCGATTCATTTCCCATTTAAGTAGGTTTGTCGAAAGAGTCTGTTAGAAAAAGATGATGAGAAAATACAAATTTTCAAGCGGAGCACTCTCGATTTCCTTTTGCACGTCTAATCCATCCCAAGTCTCCTTTCACTGTTCTTCACGCGGAGACGGTCAAAGGTACCAAAACTTCTAACCCAGAACGCAAGAAAGGATTACTAACTTTTTTTCATCACTTTCAATTTAAAATGCAGATGTAACGTCCAAACAAAGCCTCATTGAACAACATTAACGTCAAAATTTAGAGGACTCGAGTTCCTGTCCAAGTAAGGGTCGGCGAGGAAAGGAGTCACTTGAATTTAAAGTTGTAACTGTCTTTTCCGTTTGCAAATGGGATTATCGCTTCAATTTAAAATGCAAAATCTCAAGGCAGCTACTGTAAAAACAGCACTAAAAACTAAATTTAAGAGGCCCAAATTGCAGTGTAACTCACGGTGAAACAAAGACAAGGACGCCAGAAAACTACCGAACCACTCTTTATGCTAAGTTTAGCGGTAAGATTAGTCAAACACGAAAGAGGGCTTTCAGCGAAGTTGTTATTCCAAGCAGTTGCTAGAGTTCCAATTGTCACTTCTTCACCTAGATTTTGCCAATGAGCCTTCCTCCCCTTCACTTCAACTGTTGCCTTCATCACCTCGACGACTACTGCACTGCAACTTGCACCAATTCCGGGGGCTCCTCTAGCCTCCTTAAGCTCCAGAACCCTTCTGATCTCCCATGGTTGCACTCTCGCCAAAACGCAGGTGTGAGATCTTCACGATGCCATTACTGCCATCGACAAGATTGTGGCCGTTTATGTGTTCTCACAAGTTGAGGCAACTTTTTGCTGGAACAGGTGCGGCCCAACCTGCTTGCCCACCGAAGGACCTGGAGGAGAATGTTCAGTAGCGGCTTTCGACCTCCCATCTCCGGAGTCCGGGCAGTGAATAGCTTGTTGGGTATGAATAAGAAGTGTTGTTATTTATGCTCATACAGTTATCTGCGTTTTCCCGTATCTTCTTTTCTTTTTAAATATTTTTTTACATAAATTTATTTCCACGGGAGCCACAAACTTCCATTTCATTTCTTATGGAGCTGCTTTAGCGCTTCCTTGTTTGCTGGACGGTCAGTGAATGATTTGTTCTGGATAATAAGATAGTTATTTTGAGTTCATGGTCATCTGGTACCCCTATTCTACTTTTCTAAGATGGAGTTAGATGCTTTTTCCCCATCGGCGACTCTGCAGTTTTCCTAATGTGGATTTTTGTGTCAGAGAAGGAGAGAGTTCGGGTTTTGCTTGCTTCTGAGGAGTATAGGGTAGTTTTGCAGATTGAATGAGTGGAGGCGTTTCAGACCTTGTTTCTACTTATTGTTGTCTTTTATGAAGTGGTAAACGGCTCCGATTCTGAAGCATGCACCTATCGCAATTCATAATAGAAGCCACATATTGGATTTTTTAGTGTTGTTATCAATTCTTGTGGCGTGAAAAATTACCCTAAACCTACTGTTCAGATTTCCACGTGTCGAACGTCGTTGAGCATTTCTTGTTATTTAGCCATAATATTGAGTTGGCTTGAGATGCGACCAAGAATGAAAAATATCAAAATTAAAAAAATGATAAGAAAATATTAAGCTGATATATTTTAGTCATTTGAAAGTGATTTGACCACAATTTTGGCATATCATCTTCCCATTTCACTTCAAGACATGTCTGATTATATTTGAACCCAACTTTAATATAGTAATATCATCCGTACAAATCAAAAGGAACGATGGTAATAACATGATATGCTAACGACTTTCTTCGTCTACAAAACATATGAAAAAACTAATAAGAAGGGGATGCGACCAAAGATGTTGAAGGGAGGCAGTATAACTTAATCACCCGTGGGTTTATGTGCTTACACAAGGCGTTACACAAAGCTTAGTTGCTCATTACAATAATAAACACTTTTGGTTAGTATAAACATATATTCTTTTCCAATATTAACATTTAAATTCGGCGTTTCTCATGAAACAATGTTTAATTAGTTGGTGTATTATATTATTGACCTAGAGTATTCTCAGAGTTTTGCACACTAAATTGATTGAGTAATTCCTTTCTAAATCATTTATTTAAATCCCTTGTCTTTGAATAGCTGCTTAAGAATTTAAATGTTAGTACCGCTGAAACTCATAGCTTCCAGGTCTTGCTTGGATAGTTCCCCATTTCAAGGTCTTTCTTAGCAAAATGTTTGATTAGTTCGATAATACCTTGAAATTCTAAACTCCCTGTTCTTTGTTTTTATAAGTATTTTGTATTTACTTAGATAATCCCTTACTAGAAATATTTGAAAGGTCAGAGGTGAATTGGAAGCTTTGTAAATACTTGTAAATGGAAGCTTTTCGTCTGTAGGAGCTAATTCGTCATTGGTGCAACCTTACTTGTCACAATCAAACTATTTAATCACCGTCAATTATAGTAATTATTCCATTACGAAATACATGAGGGCTAAATTTGGCTGATTAACTATGCACTAAGGTTAAAGGTCGAATCACTCAAATATTCCATCAATTTCTCTCATCTTTATACTTGGCATGTTATTATTTATGTTTATAAAAATTGTTTCAAGAATTGTAAATTCATGGTATGTAACTATATGATACTGCTGGATTATACTTTATTGATTTGAATCAAATGCAGTACATCTATTGTTTTCATTGATGTTGTGCTGTTTTGGAGTAGTCTTGATTGTTTGCTGTGTTTCAATTCATAACTGTTTGAAATCAATCTTTTTACAATTGAAACATGAAATTAGATTAATAATCTAAAGAAATTCACAAACTAATTCAATCCCTTCTTGGGTTGTCTTAGATTCAACCAAGATTAGAAACATAAGAAAGAGAAATAGTGAGGGAGAATTCAATTATTCAACCTTAATAAAGGTTGATGGATTGTGCTACGCCCTCTACGTATACTGGTGCATAATATCTAGAATATGGGCAGTTCATTACATGGAGTAGATCCCACTGTTTCCATCCCAAAGTCCTTGTTTTAGTTGGGCTTATGATTGGAAATGGAAAAAGCACTTATTTGATTTCCTTCGATGCGAGAACGATGGCCGTCAGTATTCTAAGACTGCCTCACCATTCAGGGCTGTTGGATCAAATTTGTGACCCTCCAAGGCTCTAATTCCTTGGGATCCTAGAAACTCACCTATTTTGTGTGAATCTAGGTTGCTGTTTGTTTGAGAGTAATTACTCAAACGAGCTGTAAGGGCTTTGATAATCAGAAGATTACCTTCTCCACTGGTCATGGATTCATACCCTTTAGTCTGAATGACAAGTTTTATATGCTGTGCAAAGTCATTCACTGTAAGCTGAAGTTTGTTGGGAAGGAAATAGACTAATTCATGGTTATGAGTTAAATCTATCTCCATCTGACCGATTATAGCTAGTCTGAGGTCTGAGAACCTAGAATCTACTAGCCTAATAAGGGCCTTTGTCCCAGCTGCTTCTCGGTGAAGTGCAAAAACTCCAACGAGTACTGCTCCTAAATGGATCATACGCAGTCCTTTAGATCTGATTTTTGACTGTGCAGATGGATCTAGGAAAGTGAGATCTACCTGGTTAGTGGTACACAGAATGGTTTCTTCGCTATAATGCTGGTAGAATCTCATTTTAGAGTCCCTCAGAGGCCTTCCCCCAAATGGTTATTGCGCAGAATTTTATAACCGAGGAAGCAAAAGAGAACGCTTAGTTTGAAAAAGTGGCACCTTTGCCTTCATTCACCGTGTAATATATTAAGATATTAATTAGTTTAATATCCAACTCAATATGTGGTAGAATTTATTATATTATAAACAAAATTTTTATTATATTCTTTAGTAATGAGAGATTCATTATCCACTATTCAATGTCTCTTCACCATAGTAATCAAATTATTATATGTGGATAGTGTATTGGCTCAAATCAATGGAACTCATAAGAATTTAAGGATATCACATTAAGATATTAATAAGTTTAATATCTAACCTTAAAATCAATTAAGGAATTGATAAAACCATTATTTTTTAAAGATGATTCTTAATATACTATTTAATAATATGAGATTCACAACCCAGAATTCAACATAGTAAGTTTTTGGAGAAAAAGTTAAAGAAAAATGTAAACATTCAACTCACTTCTTAATACAATGTAAATGTTAGTTTCTCAAATAAAAAAAATTAGAATTTTTATGCTTATTTGTTAAAAGATAAATTTAGATCTTTATGGACAAACTTGTCAAAAGAAATAATAAGTTTTTTATTCTATTAAACATTAAAAATTGAAACGAAGAAGTCAATTATGCAATCTTCGTTCTTATCTTTGTGGAAGAAAAGCTGTTCACATCTCCTCACGGCCGCCTTGTCCTTTTGCGGTTAAGTGCTCCGAGGTAAATATTAAAACCCCACCATGTCCCTGCTTTTTGAGGGTAAGGAGTAGAGAAAGTATTAACCCATTGCCATTCTCCTAGGACAAGATCATAGTCCCTTGGCACGTATTTTAGCTGACGTGGCTGAATGAATCGCCGGCCCCCTTCACAAAGCAATAATGAAAGTCTGAACACAACGACTTAAACTGGCGTGGCCGACGGTGAGCAATGTCCTTGCATAATTCGAGCGACGGAATCCCTCACGGCCACCTTGTCCTTTTGGAGTTGTGAAGGTGCCAAAAGTAAAAATCTGGAGTCGTGTCAAAATCTGTCATACTTTAGCGTCAATATGTCAAAATATGCCATAGTGCCAAAACATGCCGTAGTTTAGCGTCAATATGTCAAAATCTACCACAGATTATCGTCAATATGTCAAAATCTGTCATAGTTTACTTTAGAACATCAATTGCAATAAATAGTTTACCGTAGATAATGCGCAGCATAAGTTTCTATGGATGCGGGAATTGATTCAGTGGGGTTGGAAGTTGTTCTCTTTCAAGTAAAAACAGAACACAATTTTCGTGTTCTGAAAATTTATCCTTATAGATCGATTCCCCATCAAACTTCCATCCAAAATTACCATTTATCCTCACAGATCCTGATCGCGGAATTTCCCAAAAGAACGTTTTCCAGCTTCATTTTGTTGTGTGAAACTAGATCTGCAGTTGTATATTTGCAATGAATGTCAGTGGGAGCATTGAGGCGCAAGGAACGGGTAGAAGACACCATTTGGTCGTGGTCACTGAGGGCACTCCAGAGTAATTGCGGTGCCGAAACCCTAAGGAGTTATTGCCGAACCAGGATGCACCGATTGTATCCATTCGTATGAAGCAACTGGGACCATGTTTGTACCGAAGAAGTTGGTTGGGACTTAAAACTATGCATCTTGGAGTCATGACATGGAAGTTGTTATAAACCCCAAAAAAGGTGGGATTAAATGGATTGGTTATAATCTAAAACTCGCTAACGTGATTAAAATAGGATTAAATGGGTTTACTAAAGGGTTTTAAGTAAATAACACCGAATGTGAGCTAACAGCAAGCAAGAAATAATCTGAATGGTTATCTTCAAAAGTTGCTCAAAAGGAAAGTAATGCAGTTCATGAACGTGTTTTCTTATTTCTACGACCGCTGCTGCCGTCGTCAGGTGCGTAGTCGTTTATGTAATAGAGAAGTTGAGGCAACTGTTCTACGGGCAGAATGCTTTCAACCTTTCTGACGAATTGGAGGAGATTGATCAGTATTCCTTTTCGGCTTCGATCTCGGCAGTCCGGCTAATAAATAGTTTCTTGCAGATAGGCACGCATCCAAACGTACACAGTAGAGTATCGAATTTTAGAACCTCTTAGCTGCTACTTATAAACATCACATTAGCCTTCTTTTTTGGCAGTGCAAAAAAGTGATGGTTTGCTGAGAACAATATGATATGTTGTTTTGCAGTTACATGAACGTGTTTCCTTTCTATGATCTCCACTGCATTTTCTTTTTTCTTTTTTCTTTTCCAAGTAAAATGCAGCATGAACTTTCAACTAAATAGAATGCAACATGTTGTAATTAATGGTATAACTAGAAGACTCGAATCCATCGAACGAGATTTCCCAAAAGAGCCCGATTGAGCTCTGGGTTTCGTCAAAAGGAGAAAACTCATACATTTGGAAGTGCTCGACGATTTGCTTGATGGAGAAGGGATTAGAAGCTAGCTGTAGTTGAATACGATCCATCAGAAGGGCTAGCAAGAAATCCGCCCAATTAAAAGGAGGAGAGGAGGAGAGGAGGCTCGGAAAATTAAGATTTCAAGATATTTATCCTACAAGCTCTTCAATCTTGAAATACTTGTTATACTGGTCAAGCATGTGATTGAATCGCGCTGTTATTCTAAGCTTGTCTCGCCGATTTCTAGCCTATTCTTGTTGAAAATTAGTGTTATTGTTCAAAACCCTAAATCGGTGATGTAAAGTATGATTGTGACTTCTATACCTTTGTAAACTTATGTGGGGTTCAAGTGATTGATCTTTTTTTTTGGTTAGATAAAATCATATTGTAATTTAAAGAAAAGTCTTTCCTGTAAATTCCATTGGATTTAAGGGAAGGGAAGGCTCTAACTTGTTGGTCAGTGTGTGGTAGATGAAGACTATAAGTTTCCTTGAGCCGAACCACCTTAAAAAGTTTGGATATTTTATCTTTTCTCCTTGCTTAAAAATGTGTTGTGACTTGTGACTTTTATTTGGCAATGCTAGATTGACACTTTCGTTAACAACTTGTCACTGCCTGTTAGTCATGTCGTTTGGATGATTCCCATCTACAACATGAACTAACAATCCCCCCCTCCCCCTACCAAAACTATTGGCGTTAGGTCGTCAGAATGTACATTTTATTTATTAACAAAGCTTGTCAGAATGTATGCATCCTTGCATTTCTCGGTGGCGAAAAGGCCATTGTTGATGGGCTCCGTTTCACCAGATGCTATTCTTGACAAATCCGAGAGGCAACTTTTTCGCCAGAAGTAGCCTATTGCGTATGTGCGCGCTTAAAAAGTTCAAGAAATCACATTCTGAGTAGAAGGAACACCTCTTGCGAAATTTTCTGTGAGAAATCTTGAACCGAACCACTCAATTGTTGTGTATACTGATTCTTTCTTTATACCATCTGTTTAACCATTGCATGCACTTGCTGTAATGGAAAACTAAGTGTATAGTTTGTAAAGAAATTGAAAGCACATAATCATATCAAAAGAAAAATTATAAAATTCATCATCTCCCGTTTAAAAGTTATAAACTCAATTCAATTCCCCTTTCTTTGGCTGAAAAATTAACTAATAAAAAGAAGGTGAATTCCTCTTGTACAATCTGGTTTGATTTTAGCGGAGAAGGGTTACAATCGGTTAAGATTAGACAAGAATGGATTTAAGTAACGTTAAAGGTCGAATCACTCAAATATTGTGTCAAATTCTCTCATCTTTATACTCAGCCTACTACTATTTATGTTTATGAAAATTGTTTCAAGAACTGCAAATTCATGGTACGTAAGTATATGAAACTGTTGTATTATACTTTATTGGTTTGAATCGAACGCAGTATATTTGCACTGTTTTGGATTAGCCTTGATTGTTTGCTCTGATTCGATTCATAACTATTTGAAAACAATCTTAGAAAGAGAGTGGAGAGAAAGCGAGCAGCTCGTAGTTTCTTGGTCACGGTAGAGGACACGGAGCTAAGAAAACCCATCAACTGTTGGGCTTAAATCACGCAGGGGATGATGACAAAATCGGAAGCTTCTTTTTTTTGTTCCCCACGTGATCCCTTCATAAAGGTTGACGGATTGCCATGCAAAATCTGGATTTGCTGTTTCTCTTTCTTACTAGAAAAGAAAGTGGCAAGAAGGAAGGAGACAACCCGGGGAAATGCATGCCGGTAAGAGATATGAAAAGCATAGGTTATTCATAAAGATCTAAATATACCCCATAAATATACCTCCTAAAGAATAGAAGATGCAAAGTAATTTTTTAGTCAACTAAATTAATAGTGAGCTAATAAGAATTATAATCCTAAAGACTAAGATTCAACATCTCCTATATAAGTTTGGATTAAGTTTGAATACTTGAATTGTAATATTAAAAAATAATAAATTTTAAAAGATGAAGAGCACTTAGATAAGAGTTCATTCATTTGATAAGCAAAGACTCACCTTTTGTCCTTGGCGGATTGGTTGGTGAGTTGTTTTTATGTATGCATAGGAAATGTTCTTTTGAATTCATATGGTTGTCTAATTTTGATACCATATAAGAAGTGGATATATATTTCTAAAATGCTTTGTAAGAAGTAGGAATATCGCTACTAATAAAGCCGTTAATATGGTCATGAGAAATTGATGTATGACAATCTCTAACACTTCTTAGTAAAGAAGTGTTGTTATTTGGTGCTCATATGGTTATGTATTTTCCTATATTTTTTGTTTTCATGAATTTATTTTCATAGGAGCCACAAACTTATTGTTAGGATTGGTGGAACAATTAGGTTAAAGGTATGATTGTCATTACAATTAAGGATTTCTATGTAATTGTGGAACTAGAAAATATCTTCTAGATGTAGTAGGTTTCCTGGTAGTATCGGGTTAGGATTTTTATCCTTATGTGGAAGTAGGTTTTCCTAGTACTATTTGACTAGGATTCTTTTAGGGTTTCTCTATAAATATGGGAAGTATAGAGAAACATGGTGGGCAAGTTGAGAGAGTCCCCATATGGGGGCTAATTGTTGGAGAGGCTCCTCTTGTGGATTCTAGTTTATGAGAGAAATTTATAAAATACCTATTTGAAGAGAGGGAATGTATGAGAAAATCTAATGAGAAGAGATTATAGGGGACGTAGGACATTATAATGTTTTGAACCTCTTAAATATGTTATATTTGGATGTGTGCATTCTTATATTTGTGCGTTCGATCTCTATGTGGTTAATGTGACTTTGTTGAATTCCCCCAACACTTCTACTCATCGTGAAGCTGCTGTAGCCATCCCTTCTTTGCTGGACGGTCAGTGAATGGTTTGTTCTGCATAATTAAGATACGTTTATCTTGAGTTCGAGGGGGTCTGATACACCTATTCTACTTTTTTTGGACATTTTTATTAAGTTATATCTAAGGCAGTGCCACTGGGGGAGATCGATGCTTTTCCCCCATCGGCTACTTAGTCAGCCTCGACACCACACCCCCACCTTTTCTACTTCTCTCTCTCACTAGTTCGCCTTTCTAAGCATTGATGTAGCCTAAAAGCAGGTCCGACAACACTGCATTTTTCTTTCGTGCTGAGAATAACAAATCAATGGAAGCTGGCAGGAACCGCCTTCCGTTCTCGAAGTGGATTCTCATCTAAAAACACGACCTTTTCTTTTCCGTAATTTAGACATGGAGACCAGGCCATGCACTGCTATTCTCGATTCTCTTGATAATCATCTAGATGCTCAAAATTAGTAAAAATAGTAAAGCAGCAATCCCCTATTAGCGACGATTAATGACAATACCAAAAATAGTGAATAATTGGGCATAGAAAAACCTCAGTTGTATCAAAATTTTATTGTGACCGTGAAATACTTTTATCACAAAAAAATTAGTGATAATGGCAGTCATTATTAACTGCCAAGTTCCTCATTTTTTGCAGCTATTTTTCTAACTATTACTATAAAGCCTTTACAGTGGTGGAAGTACTGAATGACTCTATAGATTGCACCATTAAAGACTCATGGTAGAGTTATTTGTTAAGTTGTAAATGGTTTTTATTTATTTGGGCAGTGTATGTTGTTGGGCCTTTGCATTGGTTTGTTGGGAAGGGGTTTTGGGCTTGATGCCCAAAACCCGTGATTAGGGTAATTGATCCTATTTGTATACTGTAATTAGGTTTTCAATCTCTAATCAAGAATCAAGAATCCAAGAGAAGAATTTTTCCTAACTCTGTGTCTAGCTCTGTGTCTCAATTCCCGTTCCTCATAAGTCTTTTTCGTTTCTTAGATTATTAGACATCCAACTGATACTTTCTTACCCACTAAGAGAGA